>JAFIDM010000179.1:4161174-4205459 GCA_023159025.1 Thereuonema tuberculata
ACCATTTGCTATTTACAAAGTTTTCCTGGCTTTGTTGATAGCAAATGCACTGATTTCCCTGCAAACCAAGAACCAAGGCTTGTCTAGAACATTCTATAGATCACAGGTTGTATTGAAGTCCATTATTTTAGGATGAATTCTTAGGTTCATTAATATCACTTGGATTTTGTAACTATTCATACTTTGGTTCCATAATTTTGTTTGGACTAAACTATGAATTCATAACTTAGATTTATCAGAATTACATTTACTTTCACCCAATTCGTAATTTAATACTGGAATTTTATGAATGAGAGGCTTTTTTTTTACTATTTAGTTTTTATAAAAAAGATAAATCAATGAGTGTTTGTGGGATTATTTTAATGCTAATCAATCGAAACTGATTACGAAGAGGTCGTGGCATCTTAAGTCTAAACAAGTTCCGTTCATACGAAAATCAGACGATTTCCCAATTATGGCGTCTAGAACTCAGGGAATGAGGAGTTGAAGACTTAGTTACAATTTGCAAGTCATTGAAATATTGATTAAATAGAAAATGATAAAAGTTAACATCAAAGAATGTTTATTTCAGGAATGATTTTAAAACATAGAAATGCATAAAACCAATAGAAAAACAAATCTGCAGAAATGAATATTTCTATAAAATAGTTTTCTATAAAATATGTATACGATATAGTGGCCTCGTACATCGGCATTCGGGTAACTTAGGAAGCTGAAATTTTTGTATATCCATCGCAATCTAAGACAATGATGGACCGTAATAAGGAAGAATTCAGCGCGATCAAAGTAACCTTTGCTCAGAATTTAACTTTGATGAAAACAGGACATCAGTTTCTATCGCTCTGAACCCGGATTGGACTTTTATGCATCGCAGGATTTCCTAGCAAATGTGTAGAACAGGATTAGAATTATTATTGAACTGTATTGTCTAAGGACATCCTGTTATTCGTGCATTGTGGAAAATTGGGCCTACGACTATGGTTGATAGGAGCCAATTACTAAGAACGTCTCATGATCAGATTCAATCAAGTTCACTTTGCTCTTTCCTACTGCGTTTGTGATTCTACAAGTAGACTAAAGAATACGAAGAAAAGAATTAAAGATAAATAAATATCATTAACTTCCAAATTAAAGGATTCGTTTTTTATGATCACAATTTTATCAGATATTTCGTTACAGTTTTTCACAAGAAATTCCTTCCAGACATGAATCAAAACTATTTTGTTTCAAAGTAGTTAAAAAACCTCACGACAGACAATAAAATTATAATTCATATTAAATATTTCCGGAATTAACATGTTATTTTGTAATATAATATCTAAAATATCAGATAATCAGGATGATATGGTTTAATCAACATGAAAAACTTTACCAGGACAGCTTTAGAAGGAAGTAAATATTGCAATCATTACATCCAGGGTGAGATTAAGATTTTGAAATGCTTTCAAGCATCACTTTAAGCTCAAATAAATAATAGATATAGATTTAGGAATTAAAGATTATAATTACTTGATGCTGAAGAAAAACATTTTTTTTTAATGAAACGTAATAAGATGTAACTTCTTTTTATTAAAATGAGGCTTATTCTTTAGTATCAAATTTGTTTTCCAGTTTTACATTCAGCTTTCTTTATTAATTTAATTGATTATTACTGATTTAAATAAACCTTTTTTTATTACTTTATTGATTTTGACTCGAATGCAGACGACATTCCTATTAATATTTTCAAAATGAAAATCAAAAACCTATAAAACCTCGTGAATTATTTCGATGATGCTGAGGTCTCTGAACGAAGCAAAATTAGCTGCAAATAAATAAATGTCCTTTGCGTCCATGAGTTAGATCATCTATTATTCATAAACTAGTGAATACAACAATTTATTGGTTCAAACGTCATTGGAGGAGGGGTTAGGGGCATCATGTCAAAAACGACTTATTTTATTCTAAGTCAAAGTAGATTAAAATAATAGAATGTATATGTATATATTTGAAAGTGAGAATGTCTCTTTTATTTGTCTGCTATAGAAATTACAGGGAACTATCTAAAGCGCTCTTAGAGATCTTAGCAGATTTATCTTTTTATGAGCAATGTAATGGTGTGGTTAAAAGTTGTGAAAGTGGTATCTCTTCTAAAACAATTCTGATTAGAAAGATTGCTTTAGACTATAAAACAATGGCATAAAATTGGAATGTAGTAAAGGAGTAGAATTCAATAGATTCTTCCAGGAAAGGTTCTAGCGTATAGAATATTCTAGAATGTGGTGCAATTATATAGAGAATCCTCTGCTCTTCCTCATTTGCTTCTTGACACTTTAGGACATTCAATTACCAAAAAAACCCTGAAATTAATTATATTGCCGTCCAAGAGACCATCTGCTTTTGGAAAGTTGTCTATTCTCTGTAAAAAGAAGAAACCAGGAGAACAAACCGCTATTAAAGACTAAGAACAACTAAAGAGACAGGAAAGAAACAGCAGAACATAGACAATAGCTGATGCATCCAGGATGGAACCAGAACGAACAAAAGCAGACCAGATAACAGGCCAATGCAGCTACACAGATTCATACTGACACAAAGAGATCAACAACACTAGAATAAAAGGATCGACACAACCAAATACTACAAGGCATTGGGGTATCGAAATACTTTCAATTGACTCTGATTATAATATTAGCAAAAATAGTAACATTGGCTCAACCAAGTAAACATTTTGGGCTCAAGAAATGAGATAAGGAATCACCAGTGCTCATCCAGTGGCAAACTCTAATTAATTATGCTTCTAGAGGAACTGGGCCTTTGAAACATGTGGAAAAGCCATACGAATCATTACTTTTTATGTCTGACAAGGTTGGGTTTGCGAAAATATCCTGCATTTAAATGTCAGAGGAAAATCCACTTTACTATTAATTCTTAATAATACATTACATGACAAAAATAGAATTATTATTTCAATAAAATGGTGACTATATAATATTTACGATGCTTCTGCACTTACAACAGAACCTTGTAATGTAACGTAGACTGTACCATAGTTTAATCGTGGTGATGTTACTCGTAACAAGTTGAGAATTAAATTTTGCCGAACGAAATCTCGTTGTTTGGCGAAACATTAGAATGATCTATTATATCCATCAGCCGAGATAAAGAAAACCTTAAAATAGATTTGAAAATCTCAATAGATTTTGGTTTAGTGTAGAAAAAATACTTGAAATTAAAAATATATATATATAAATGTTTAGTTTTAACATATTTATATTTTTAATTTAGTATAGCATAAAATTTACGCGGGGATTTTTTTTTTTCAAACATTTATTTTTTTAAAAAAAAAGATCTTACACATTTAACATTAGTCTTAATATTAAGAATAGTTAAAACATGGTTTAAAAGAACAGTTTCCAACTACTGTACTTAACGTGTTGATTAATTGAGAATGACCATGTGATAGTTAAGCAGGTCGAAACTGTTATTTTAAACCATATTTTAACTATTCTTACTTTTTAATTCAAACTCAAGATTAAAATTTTAAATGTGTTCTTTTAGTTTCAGTAGAAAAGTAACTTTGCCAGTTTCATCGAAACCAACAAAGATATAAAGTAGGAAAAAAATAACTATAAAAAAAAGAAATGTTTTGAATTTAAAAATTGTTCTAGATCATTAAGATATTGTGTCTACATAATAAAATATTTTTGAATAAGAAATCTGCTTTAAAAATATGCTTTAAAAAAATTTATCGCTGACTGCTGGCACAGGATGTTTCATTAGTGAGTTTTTTATTGTTTATTTTTTCTTTTGAGACACCACTGCGCTTCCGAAAAAATCAACGCGTTAGTATACTTTTCATTTTAACATTATTGTCAACTATATAATTTACTTATTGTTTTAGAAGTTACTGTTCATTTATCAGTTACGTATATTTTATCTCATTTAGAAAACCCGAAATCATAAGTAGAATTTTGTTACAAATATCAACCATTAATTTTTTTGTAATTTTAAAACCATTACGCTATGGTGTGTTAGTTAAATTAATTGCAGAATGTTTTGAAAATTAAAAACTAGAAAATAGAAATTCCAGATGCTTCACAAGTTTATATTTAAATTTTCAGAATTTTAGGTGCATTGTAAAAACAAATATATAAAAGAAATAAAAGGTTTGCAGTCGCCTGAATTGCTTGAGTCAGGACCTTCTCCATAGAATGATTGTTAAGGTTTTTGATTATAATAAATTTATACAGTTCTATTTATTACCATTAGTCGTAATTGCATTACAATTTATCAAAATATTTATTGTTTTTGTCTTTCTTTTCTATGAATGATAATTTTGTAATTGTGGTAATTTTTAACTAACTAATAGCTATTATAACGCTTGGTAGTGAAATAATTTTTTGTGTACAATATCTTTCATTTCAGCATCGAAGCAGACGCGATCGTAATTTCACATTGAAAATATATTTCAATAATATATATTATTGAAAATATATTTCAGTAATATTCGTTCTTGGGTCGGACTGAAGGGGCCCGTCTTCAACAACAGGTGACAAAGAGGGAACCAATTATTTGTGTTGTACTATTTATGGTAATAGTTTGACTTTAATATTATTCAAACTTAAATATAGGATTAACATTCCATTGTTACAAACAAAAACAAAAAGATGGTTTAAATGAAGTTTTCTCATCAAATACCATCGTCACTTTTTTTCTATAATCTATGATACAAATTTCATTTCTGTTTTGAATGAAAAACGTTTTATTCTCTTTGTTTTCGTAATCTTTGTTTGAGATAGAGAACCATTGAGGCATCAAATTTCCACCCTCCCAAGGCTAAATGTGTATTTTATCTGCAAATTGTAAATAAGTTGTTTCTGCTAAGACGAGAATTTGTAGATAAAACATTGGTTTCCCTCCTTTACGACTGTTGGTTATTCAGTTCAAAGATAAAAATTTCTATAGTTAAATCTCTTTCCTATGTCCCTTTCTTTTGTTTTCTTTTTCATTAACCTTCGTTAAAACATCGCATTAAAATGGACCCCCTCCCTCTCCCTTTTTTTTTCTTATGAATATTATTATTATCTTATAGAATTGGGTCAGTGTTGGTTGTTTATATTTACCAGCAGTTCACTAGCGATAAAAACATTGGGAAATTGATCTTTCAATGTTACTACTTCCGTTTGCTCAATAATAAACGACATGCGGTATCCAAAGTTCAAATTGTATTTTGTTATTCTTTATCCTAAAACAGATACTGAAAATAGTTACAACTACTAAGTCTTAAAAACGATTGAAAGCCCAGTCAAGATTGTAAAATATAAAAATATAATGTCCACAGAAATGTGGGTAGAAATTTATCCGTCATTAGTATTTAAAGAGTACTTTCTATCACTGGACCCATTTCCATGAGAATTGATGAAATGAATAAAGATCACTGAGATAAATTTGCAATTTCATGGAGATCAAGAGCGCTTCAGACTTATTTATTTATTTATTTATTTATTTATTTATTTATTTATTTATTGATTTATTTCGAAACAAGGTTGTAATGAGTGAGATTTAATATTTAATATAATATTTATTTAAATGAAATAAACTGTTTGATACAAATATATCTCTGATTTATATTACATTAAAATGAAAAATAATTGCGTTTTTTTAAACAAGTCCTCCTTCATTTTTTTTTTCTATATATATATATATATATATATATATATATATATATTTTCTGGAATATTAGATCACTTTCCAAATAACAGGCATTTGTAAGTAGGGTTGTTTGTGTAAATCATCCCATTCAGTCCCATTTAACAACTTTTCGCAAGTTCTTTACGCAACTACAGACAATGGGTGAAGCTGAGATGCGCCCTCTAGTGGATGAAGAAGGCTTCAAAGTTTTGTTTTTCATTTGAAATTGTTTCATTATAAGGATAGGAAGTCATCGTCATCATCAAAAACTCAGCCTTCAGAGGATATTTTTTTACTTTGAATTTATATCTATTTTCAGATTTCTTAAAGCAAAAGAGAAAAGGTAGATTTGGATACAAGATTGAAGTTCCTTAATAAACTCGAATTTTAAATAATAAATAATTGGAATAAGTTTATTGGTCAGTTTTTCAGTTTAATATTAATTTACTATAAATCCAAACAATAACTAGAATAGTTGTTGATTGACACAAGAGGGAGTTCAATCACAGAAGGTCTTATCGTATTAGGTTTATGAATTTATTTCCAGTAATAATGAAATCATTCTTAAAATTGTTCAAAAATACAATAAAAATTCAAAAAAGAATAAACAAAACTCCTAAAACAAAGTGTTTACCGACCTTTTTCATCCACTAGATTCGTTCCGGTTGGGCCCCAAAACAAGTCTCTTCATTCAAGGTTTCCTTTATCAATGAAAAAATGATTTTGTTTTTAGTTTTAGAATGACTGGATACCGCAACTGTATTGCCAACGTTTCTCATTTCCATTTCTTAGGATAACGGTTGATATATATATGCCTATAAACATAATTCATTCGTTTGTATTCTTATATTTGCTAATGTTGTAAATTAAAATGATAAGGAAGTATTAGGTACCAATGATAAAGACATTTAGAATCGAAATATATTATACTTAAGCGTTAAAAAACAGAAGTTCTATTATTACCACAAGAGAGGGGGCACCGGGGCCGGCCGTCAAAGGTACCCGGGTTGAACCAAAAAAAAAGTTATTTCAATTAGTTTTCTATTACTTCTAGACTTTTTTTCTTTTTTCTAATTAAGTCTACATTTTATAAAAGTATTTTTCTGATTTAACCGTCTGCATAGAGCTATTCTGCATTGCAATGTTTGCATAGAGCGGTTTTGTATTACAATATTTGATCATCAACTTCTGCTTCCGCGTGGATATCGTTTTCACGGTTGTGGATAAGAAAGTCTTATTTTTCATGACTTCCTTCAGGGTCACATGACACTTAAGCTTTCATTATAACTGAACCTAACACTTATTTCTTTATACCATTTTATAATTAAAAACATTCAAATCTTTAAATTTATTATTTATAAAAGAAATAAACAAAAGAAATTATAAGAAAAAAATAATAAATATGGTTAATTTAAGATTGTAATGAATTCCCAGATATAAGTAGATATTTATGTAATTGTGTAAGAAACAGAACCAGTGAAATTAAGACGAAAAGGATGAGACGGTGTTAGATTAATTTACTTTAAAAATAGTGCTAATAACGGTGTGTTTAAAAGGGAGAAATAGGAAATCGTGTGGGGTTATAAGGATCTTTGCTTCTCACCATATCAAGGGAACGGGGGGGGGGGGGGGCGTTACTGTATTTGGTACCTGGGTCCTGAATTTGATGTGAGGGACTTGATTGTTACTATTACAATTTCATTTTATTTATTTTGCTAATTGTTTCAAACACCGAGGATTTGTTGAGAATTTTAAGATTCGTTTAAACCCTCAAGGGAAGACAATTGAACGAATCATCGATTCCCCGTCATTAACTTCTATTTCATATCGTTGTTCTTTTGTTGAAATATTTTGAAATTCCAATTAAATATATGAAACTTTATGGGCGAATTTGTTAAATGTTGCACTCTGTGCTTGTTTTCTTCTGCTATTTCGCTAATAATTAATATTAAACGATTGATTTAAAAGCTATTATTACTATATACCTTGTAGTTTTTTGTTTTTTTATATCACTATGAGGGATATATTAAAAAAAAAAAAAACCACAACCCGAAACCGTCCGTTTTCTTTGTCCTGTCCTTCAATCATTATCGTTGAAGTCTTCCTTTCCATGTTAGATAGAGTTTTCGTTTTTTCTTTCTTCTTGTTTTAGATAACCTTACACGACCTGTACGTAACCGGCAGTTTGTCACATTGTCTCTTTTGACAGACGAATGAATTGTATTTGTGGACTTTTCAATTCACTGAAGACCAATACGACATGAGGTTCTGAATTAGTTACAATCGTTACCTAATCAATGAAAACCCTTTCCAAACGAATTATCATTTCAGGGAATTGAACTTCTTTTAATCGTTGTGAAGGAACATTACTAGAAAACCCTGCTCTAAGCGAACCCTCCTAAGACATATCCTCATTCCCCTCAATAAAGCAATGTTTTAATCGGAAGTTTGGTTGGAATATTCTTTTCACGTCACAAGAAATCAAAAATAGATCAATGAAAACCAAAAAAGGAAGTACAAAGAAATGCAACATTTATTATGTAAATCAAATATTTAATATATATATATTAAAATTAAAAATGAAAAAAACTTGGCGTTGTAATATTGTTATTATCATTACTGGGACTGAGATACTCTGTTTTTATCGTAGTTTTAAAAGATATATCTTCTTCTATTATATTTATGTTTTTCCAATAATATTAGCAATTAATAAATCCTTTGAATGAAGAACGGACTGTATTCAAACGTGGGCAGTATTTCAGTCATTTGGTTTTAAAATACTTAGTAAAAAATGTCGCATGGTTGTGAGATCCTTGCCGAACTGTTAGGTTTTTTTTCCTTGTTGGAACGAATTCTGATATTGATGTACGAGATAAAGCTTTCTTTTGGAAAAGCCGGTTCTTTTTAAATTTTTCAACAGGAGGGAGGCCATGACATACATGGGACGAATTGGTTACAGATGTAAATTGAACTGTTCCCCAATTCAGTTCACGTTGCGATAAGACAGAGATACGCCACAGGGTTCATCTACGTTATCGAAGGAACTTCGGCAGATGTAAACAATTAGGACTGTCAACAAAGGAAATTCACATCCTTCCCTTGTGAATATTACGATAAACAAGTTCTATAAAATATCTACAATCTTTAAATGCCCAAAGGAAAATAAACGGATTGAATTCTGAAGCAATTTAAATGGAATCGGGAATTTTGGCTGACTTTCCTTTTAATTTGAATTTCGTGTTAAATGAAACTAAAATGCACCTAATATCATTTGCTTATTTGATGTGAGGAATTTATTAGAGATAAATTTGTACAAATATAGAAAGTTTTCCATTATTGGTATTGAAGTCGGGTATAGAGTGGGTCTAAAAGCCTCTGTTGTTAAAGGAGGATTAACTTTGTCTTTTACTAACAACTCCTCCATTTTAGGTTTGATCTAATATTGCTTAAAATAAATATCTGTTAAAAAGAATCGTAACCAAAAGGGT
Organism: Thereuonema tuberculata; assembly: GCA_023159025.1. Taxonomy (NCBI): domain Eukaryota; kingdom Metazoa; phylum Arthropoda; class Chilopoda; order Scutigeromorpha; family Scutigeridae; genus Thereuonema; species Thereuonema tuberculata. The sequence goes on from JAFIDM010000179.1 coordinate 4,170,336, forward strand.
GGAGGCAAAAAAAGTAAAATGAAATAAAGTGTATATGTATGTGTGTGTGTGTTTTGTAATAAGTTTTGCTGATTAAGTCAACGTAAGCAGACCCTCCGTCATTATCCGATCAAAACTGTGATAATTCAAAAACTATCTTAGGAAGCTGAAATTTTCTTGAAATTTCTAGGCCGTCAAGTACAATATCCTTATTGATTTTAATACATACAAACATTATTATTGTTAAATATTCAGGAACAGAAAAGCTATTGTTATATGTTGCAATTGAAGTGCATTGTCACAGTCAATCAACAACTAATTATTTTATAATTCTGATCGTTTCATTGCAGCTTTAGATTATCGACTGTCTGTTTCCAGTTGAAGTTGATGGTGATTGTCTTAAGTAAAAGATAATATTACATAAAAGAAAACAAAAACTTTACTGAGCTAATTTTGATATTTGTACCGGGAAATCGAAGACAGAAGTTTCGAGTTGCTAAACTCTCATCAGTCCGACTCGCCCAGTATAACCAGCTCAGTAAATTAGAACAATATACAAAACAGATAGACAAACAAAATAATGACCCCTCAATTACAAAACGTCAAAAATAAATTAAGAATAAAATGAATTAATTATTAATCTCCGCTAGCATTCAGCATGTTACGGATTAATTCATAAAAAGGTTAGTAAATCCAAATATCAAAATTAGCTCAGTGAATTTTTTTGTTTAGTTATGTGTGTTTTTTTTTTTTTTATGTAATAAAACGATTAAATTTGATTTGGATAAAAGAAAACATACTTATCAAATATCTTTCTTTGGGGTTATTCAAAAGCAGTGACACTTATAATTTTTTTTTATTTTAGTCTTATAATTTATTACAGATTAATGGTCTTCACATTCAAATTAATTTGTAATGTCAGTTTGAAGACAAATGCTATCAAAATTTTAATCTATTCACAATAAGCTCGTGTTTTGAGAGGAGCAGCATAAATTGATTCCATTAAATAATGTCATTAAATAAAATACGTTCCTGGTTTTATTTTTGAAATTATTCATATATTATATTTATTTATTGGTTACTTCATTTGTTAGTTTTTATTTTACATACATTATTTGCCTTTTTTGCCTTTGGGGAGCCACTGCCAGTTTGGCCGGTGGTTCTCTCATAGGTTTCTGCCTTTTCTGGTTCTTTATCGGGAGAGGCAGGGCAGGTCTGATGAGCTAGTAGAATAGCGAAACAGCTGTTACCTGTTCCTCCCCGGTAAATGAATCAGAAAAAGGCAATTTATTTGTTGTTTATTCTGTGCTGGGCTTTTTGACACTTTTCAAAGAATTTATTCAGCACGTTTTCTTTTCTATTATTTAATATACTCCATCTTAAAATACCTAGAAACTGCTATCAGATGTCTAATAGCGCCATAGATTCACACTTTCATTCTTTTAAATTACAGTAATAGTTAATTATATTCATGTATTTTATTACAGTGATATAAATACTAAATAATGATGGGAATAAAGCCTGCTTTTATTAAGTTAATTCCATGAAACATCAGTAATAAAGCAAACTCAATAAAAAAGAGCAGCTTTCAGCAAACATTTCAAATCGGCCTAAATTATCATTTTGGGAAATATTTGTGGAGTTTAGAAGATTGTCCTTTATCTTGGATGAAGAAGATCGATGCCATTGGTCAATGTTTTGTTTATTCTTAAGCTGTTAAATATCGTCACCCAAAGGTCAAATTGGAACCAGCTCGTTATCTCGAAGAAGGGTAGTGAGCTGTTTGATGCAGGTTATATCATCTGGAACTATTTATTAACAATTCACAATCTTTTTGTGGTCCATCACTTTCATGTTAAACTCTTGCTCTGTCCATGTGTTAGCTGATGCAATCTAATATCATCAACCATATGAGAAATAAAGAAATTTCTGGTCAAATTTTGATATTGGGTTTATTATGAATCAAGAAATGAATTATTGTTAATTCTATCATTACGATTGCAGTCCAAACAAACCTCAAACATTTCATTTTGATCTGATGTTCTTGTTTTAGAAAAGAGGATTAAGAAATTGGGATTTAAAAATTAAGGGATTTTGAATTTCGGATAAAAAGTTTATTTATCGAAATATCATTATTTTTGAAAATAGACCCACTCTGTAATCATACTATTAATAGGCAAAAAACGGATGTACGGATGTACGTTTGTTTGTCATCAAAGTGGAGAGAGCGGAGAGAGTCGAAGAGAGAATATTTTAAAATGTATATTTTTAATTTTGTTACTGTATTTGTAGTTTTAAAAATATAGTAACAAATAGTTAATTTTAATTTGAAAAATACACTAACAAATGTATTTTTGAAAAGAAAAATTAGTTGAGTTAATGTTGGTGCGTTGTTCAATACTTAACATTTTATACAAAAAAATAATCTTTAATTATTTTAAATCAATCCAAAAAGTTTAATTCAGAAACAAGTAAAAAAAAAATTCTTAAGTATAAAGAAATTAGTATAGACTTTTGCATCTATTCATTTAGTGAATAATAAAACAAAATGAACTAGAAATAATTCCTACATCCCGGTAAGGCAATGTGAGACATTCTCTCATAGGCTCAATATGGAGGAGCCTATTATTTTAGGGCAGGAGGTTAACTTATTTCGCCGAAAGTGCCAAGAAAGCATGTTGATATTAACAAATCAAGAAGCATGGTCTTTCGGTCTTACGTTGTAAGCCGATTCCTGATTGGTTACAGCAAACATCTTTTCCCTCACAAAGAGCTCGATCTGAAATTTGAATTAGCGTACGTGTTTCGTATTATCAGTTGTCCATGAAAATTAATGGGAAATAAATAATGACGACCAATAATTTTTATATTTATAAATTTATTTTATATTGTTTTCGTTTTTAATGAGGGTTCAGGGTTGGTCTGACAAGGTTGGCTGGTCGGCGAACGCCGAGGGCCCGAGGACTTTGGGGGCCCGATGGCCCCGGGAAACACGAGGGTCTTTAATTAAGGTCCCGCAAACGAAAGGACGAAAATTACTTTAAAAACTCGGAACAAATGTTGCTAAAAGAAAAAAAATCTGTAATAAATTTAAATATATGCATTATTTAGTAGTTTTTACAATAACTAAGAAATGAATAAGTTTATTCAATAAGAATCTGCTTATTTTTTGGTGTATAGAGAACCTCAGAGCGGACACCGGCCCCTATGATAATATGGGTCCCCTAGTGAACTGATTGTTATTGAAAAATACAAATTTTTTTTACACAAAATTTAAGAAATGAATAAGTTTATTCAATAAGAATCAATTCCATTTATTTTCCAAATTTTCATCGAACATTTCGAACCCTTCCTGGCAATCTTCCCGGTAAACATAATCAAAATTGGTTGTTTATATACAGTATACTCTCGATATCTCGAAAGCCTTGATATGTCGAAAAATTATTTTTCGCTTTAATATTCCATGTTCATGTAATCTCAACCTTGTTATCTCGAAAACTCGCTATCTCGAATTTTTTTTAGCGTCCCTTCCATTTCGAGATATCGAGAGTCTACTGTATTTGCCGTTTGGCTGAGCTGATTGCAACCCACGCATGCGCCTCAAAAGTTCGTGATAGGTCGAGTCCCAAACATAACCTTCCTTGATGATTGTTCCTGGATGGACCCTAAAAAATACGAAAAAATAGTGAAAATGGAAATAGAACATTTTCCCAATGGTATTTTATAGACAATTTCTCGTCAAATGTGGATAGAAATGAGTTATTGAAAGAATTCAAGTAGTTTGTTAGTCAATACTACAAATGTTGTCCCTATTGTTGAAAAGTCAGCAGAACGAGCAGAACAACTAATGACGATACAAGCCCTTGTTCCGGATCCCAACAAGAATTTCAATATGAAGAAATGGAGAGGAAATCGCATTGTGAGAATAAAAATAAATGCTCCAATGCATATCTTGTGCATTTCCAGTGCTGTACGAACTTTCTTCTCAGTCTGGATTGTTTAGCAATTTATACACTGCATTTAAATGTATAATGAGTTTCCCATGCATCCATGTGACATGAATTTTCACCCGTGTAATGTCCGCCTTAATAAAGACTTAAGATCTTTACACGGGTAAAAATTGGGTAGCTCTGTGCAGGATCAGGAATTTGATGGTCTTCGCATGTTTAACCGGTTTTCTATCAAGGTATTTTGAGTGCATTACACGACCCAGCAAGAATACATCCAACCATACGAAAATCACGTGAAGGTGTTGACGAGATCCCAACTTGGCACATGGACGGAATCGATAGAACCAAGTCTCTCTTAGCACTTGACAATCACCGTCACACCTATGTTTTGTTTACGCAAATAACCAATGATTTATATACACATCATTTATTTAATACATCGAATAGGCGACAGTATGTTTTAATTAATTAAAACAGAACGTATTTAATTTTTTTTATCTTTCTGAATTTCTTTGTTTTCGAGATTTCCAGCGCTAGCCGATTCAAATTTTCAGACCGGAATTCTGTTACGAATTTGGTTAATAATATAGCTTTTTCTGGAAGCATCCACGAAAACATAGGGAAAAGATGACCTCTGTTCCTGAAAATCAATTTTGTAGTCAGTAATTTCGTTTAAACAGATACAAATCGATTGGCCTTAAAAGTTTTGCCACCTGGAGTGCTGTTCGCTGTCAAATCAGCCAGTCAGCCAGAAAATAGAACACGGCCTAAAAGTTGCTAGCCAGCAAAATTCCCAGCACAGAACCACCCAATTTTCATCCGTATATTACCCGACTAAGTCAAAACATGCTCTTTCCTTTAATTGTTTAAGAAGTTGTAATGAATGTTGAGAGAGACTTATTTTATAATTTAGGAAAAAATAACGTAATAGAAGAAATTGCAATTGTAAGTGAGGAACTGAAACTGAAGTTATTTTATTGATGTGTTTTTGTAATTTTTTCTATACAAGTTAATATTGAAAAATCTAGTATTTTCTTTAGTTGCAACCTAAATAAACAAATGAATACAGTTGATTTAACAATTTCTTATTAATTTGTCTTTAATCATATTTTAACATTGATATTATTTACTAAATATGTCTTTTTTTATCATGACATTAAGTAGGATTTTTAGTGTTATTCTAAAAATAAATACACAATGAATGCATTTTACTTCACTTGCTTAGTTATTTTTTTCTTTTTTTAATCTAGTAAAAGATCTTTACATTAAACCATAAAAAGTATTCATTTTTGAAGTTAGTGTTGAAAAATTCTTTGACGTAAGGGGAAGAAGGGGAGATGGAGAGAAACCCCTGGGTGAGGGGCTTTCCCAGTGGCCCAAGACTCACAACAGCCGAGGATCCATGAGACCAACACTGGGAGGGCTGTTGTTATTATTATTATTATTTTGTAAAAGTTTCAAACTTTGAGTTTCCCCAGCAAAAACAATATGGCGGGTCAAGGACCAAAGCACATATTGCCAAGTGTAAAAACGTGTGCAAGGAGGATTAGGGATGTGTGGTTGTGTCCATAAATTTCCTAACTATGCGTGTTGTGTTTAGTATCACAGCCTTTTGGAGTTGTGCATAAGTGTTTTTGTGAAGTCCTAGTGTGCTGAGGCTGTAATGCAATGTGTGAGGCACCAGACCAGTGGCGGACAGAACGATGGGTACAACACGTACTCGAATGTTGTGAACGCGAGCACGGTATGTTTTCTTGAGTGCATTTCTGATGTTTGCGTTGGCAATGATGCGCGCTTGCTGGAAGCCCAGGTACTTGTAGGTCTCTCTCTCTTCCATGGATTGGATAGCCAAGCCATGGTCCAGTTCAAAACCCTCCAAATTTGTAGTCTTCCCGCATGTTATATGTAGCTTGTGGCATCTGTCGATTCCAAATTCCATCCCAATATCTTTGGTGAACTGTGTTGTGACTTGTAGTAAATTATTAAGTTGTGCTTTGTTTGTGGAGTTTATCCAAGTAGAGTAAGTGTGTGATTTTGTATGGTGTCAGAGTGCCTGAGGTATGCCTACAATCGTGTTTTGTGTTGTCTAGCATGTGGCTTAATGGATTTAAGGCGAGGCAGAACCAAAGAGGTCTCTCTGGAAAATACCTCTCTTTATGAGAATGGGGTCTGTAGTGATGGAGGTGATGGAGGTGCATAGGTTTAATGCTGTGTTCCAACTCTTCATCATGGCATCCAAGAATACCGTGATCTTTTGGGGTGTATTTTGTAGAGATGAAGAGTGTATAGAAGCCAGGATGAGCGACTGAGTCAAATGCCTTCTTGTAGTCGATGTACGCGATGTGTAAGTTCCTATTCTTCGTGCGCACCTGCTGTAGGGTTACCGAGTCAATAAGGAATTGCTCCTTACAACCATGGGAATTACTGAGACAGCCCTTCTGCTGTTCGGAAAGAATGTTATGTGTCTCGAGTGTATGTAAATTTTGTCTGCAAGGCAGGAGGTGAGGAGTTTGTAAAGTGTGGGAAGGCAAGTGATTGGACGGTAGTTTGCAGGGTGAGCTGTTTCAGTGTTCTTGCTCTGTAGGTATCTGACACCCTATGTGAGGCATATGTTGGATAATGTCAGTGAGTGTAAGAGCTAGCTTCCCATCCAGGGACGTGAACCTCTTGATCCAGAAGTTCTGAACGCCATCTGCACCAGAAGCCTTCCAGTTGTGTGCATGTTTTAGTGCTGTCTGTATGTCTGCGAGAGTTATATCATGGAAGGGCATGAAGGATAAGTGTTCAGCGAGTTGTTGTTCCTCTGTGATCCATGGTGCTTTGTCATTGTGGGGATGGGTTTGGACCACAGAGACGATCAGTATTCATGCAATCTTGCTGGTGAGAGTGTTTGCGTTTGGTGTAGTGAAGATAGATGTAAGGGATCTGTAGAGTTTTTTCTCATTGTATTGGAAAGTGTTGTTCTGTTGTTTGCGCAGAGTGCATTGTTTCTATTTTTGTAATCTTTTTGCAAGTTCAATCAATTTTTGTTTTAGTGTGTGGAGATGTTCCTGAACCTGGTTATTTTGGTTTGAGTGTGAAGGGCGAGTGTTTATGTGGTTGAATATCTTCCTAACCTGCGACATAAGTTTCTTTGTTTTGTTTCTTGCACAGTATTGTGTGAGCCTGGCTATGTCTCCTCTAAGGTCGCTGATGCGGCCCTCAAGGCGACGTCTCCAAAGGGGGGGGGGGGTGTATTCTTGTGACCGTGCAGTGGTAGGTATATGGTGTTGTTTGATTGTGTGTGTGTGTGTGGTCGGTTCGCACCGAAGTGCGAGCTTCGTTGCCGAAGCATCCGTGCTCCAGGGAGCGCTAGTGTTCCCAAGACGGCGAACCCCTAGCAGACTCCTAGAATTACAAGGGAAAGATACTGGGGTGGTTTCCCGTGGCCTTCCCCAGGTTGTTTGATTCCAAGTGCCCTAATGGTTCCCTATGCTGCGAAGTAGAGTGTTGTGTGTCTTCTAATGTTTGGATATTGTCAAGGTGTTGTGGATAGTGTGTGTGTGTATTGAGATGGTATATGACTGTGGAGAGTTGTTTTGATGTGTGTACTTTGGGGAGTGGAGGCCTGAGTGTGGGGTCTGTGCCTGTTTATTGTGCTAGTGCAATGTAGAAATTATCATGTGCTGCTTGTAATATGTCGTTGGTTGCATTGTTGGGGCATGTGTACTGAGGGGTAGAGATATTATATTATTATTATTATTACATCGAAAAAGTTTCAAACCATGGGATTCCCCAGCTAAGACAATATGGCGGGTCAAGGACCAAAGCACATATTGCCAAGTGTATTAAAAAAAAAAAAAAAAAAAAAATTTGGAAGAATAGTTAGGGATGTGTGCTTGTGTCCATAAATTTCCGAACTATGCGTGTTGTGTTGAGTACCACAGCCTTCTGGAGTTGTGCATAAGTGTTTTTATGAAGTCCTAGTGTGCTGAGGCTGTGATGCAATGTGTGAGGCACCAGACCAGTAGCGGACAGGAGAATGGGTACAACACGTACTCGGTCCTGCCTCCACTGCTTCTGGAGCTCGTGTGCTAGGTCTGTGTATTTACTTATCTTGTCAGCGTGAGTTTTCTGCATGTTCTTGCTGATGGGAACTGCAATATTATTACTATTATTATTATTATTACACAACTTCTTTTCTCTTTTCTCATTTAATTCTAATGGATATCAATGAATGCACGGACAGTTGTCAAGTGCACCCAAGTTATTCCAAACTAAGGAATCTTCGGACAATGTGACACGAGTCTAGGATTACAGATTTCTGCATTTCCTTTGCTACATGTCTTGCTTCTAGAAATTCCAGTTGTCTGATTGTGTTTACTGGGAAAATTCCAGTCGCCGATATAACTATTGGTCTAATGTGAACTGCTCTGAGTTTCCACATCTGCTTTATTTCAATGGCCAACTCTGTGTATTTATTAATCTTGCTGGCATATACTTTATGAAGGTTGTGGTTCAGTGGCACAGCTATATCAAACAGTGTGGCCTCTTTTCTCTCCTTATCTACGAGGATGATATCAGGTCGATTTGCTTCAATCTTCTTATCAGTGCGAATTTCCATATCCCAGTAGATCTTGTGTTGGATGCCATCAAGGATAGCCTCTGGTTGGTACTTGTAGTAAGGTGTTCTACCCTGAATGAGACCTCTGCCATAGGCAAGCTCAAGATGCAGTATCTTTGCCACATTGTTGTGCCTTACTGTGTAGTCGGTCCCAGCCAGAGTGCTACATGCTCCAAGAACATGTTCTATTGTCTCTTTTGATTCTCCGCATTGTCTGCATCGATCAGTTACATTTTATTCTTTAAGGATGCATTTACGATAATTTCTTGTTGCGATGATCCTGTCCTGAATGTCAATCATGAAGCCACAAGTCTCCGGAAACAACTCACCATACTGCAGCCAGATATTAGAGGCTTTCTTATCATTTTTTTCGCAGTTGAGATGGGCAGGATGGGTTCCATGTAGAACTTTTCCTTTCCATTCCTCAATTTGAAAATTCCCTGTCGTGTAATACTGTGTGTCAATGGCCTCTTGACTTCTGAGGTGTACAGCGGAACCCGCATCGGCTTTACAAACCACAGCAAACAAGTGATGTTCCTGAGATTTCATATGAAAGTATTCTCGCAGGCTTGTTATTTGTTGATGGCAAAGATGTTTAAGTGAAGTGACACCAAGCCCTCCCTCGTAAGTTGGGAGATTCACACGTTGTACTGCTGAGTTTGGATGTAACATTCGATGTTTAGTCATTTGTACGCGTACCATGCGGTCCAGTTCTTCAAGCTCAGTTTTGGACCAGTTGACAATTCCAAAAGTGTATGTTACCATTGGGATAGCAAAGGTGTTGAGCGCTTTTATTTTGTTGCGCGTGTTCAGAAGAGTCTTGAATACAGCATTTAGGCGTTCGCTAAACCTTCTCTTTGTTGCTTCCTTTATTGCAGTATGGTTGATACCTAGAAGTTGATGAAAGCCAAGGTACTTGTACATCTGACCTTCCGTGAGGCATTCGATATTAAGGTCGTCATCTTGAGACTCACTGTCGTCTGTCTGCATTAATTTCCCTCTCTTCAGATGCATCTTTTTACACTTTTCTAATCCAAATTCCAAACAGACAGAAGTGGAAAACTTTCGGGTGAGATCCAAGAGCTTGTGAAGTTGTTCTTCTGAGTTGGCATAGATTTTCAAGTCATCCATATATAGTAGATGGCTGAGTATGTGACTTTCTGTTTTGGAGGCTTTGATGTTAAATCCATACTTGGTATTATTTAGTAGATGACTCAGTGGGTTAAGGCAGATGCAGAACCACAGTGCACTGAGTGCGTCACCCTGGAAAATCCCCCTTCGTATGTTGATGGTCCTTGAGTGTAGTGTGGAAGTATCACTGTTAACTTGGAGTGTGATGGACCACATTCCCATGGCATGTTCGAGGACAGTGATGAGTTTAGGATGTAGTTTGTAGGTTCTTAGAATGTCGATCAGATAACTATGTGGGACTGAGTCAAAAGCTTATTATTACTATTATTATTATTATTATTATTATTGTTATTATTATTATCGTAAAAGTTTCAAACCATGGGTTCCCCCAACCAAGACAAAATGGCGGGTCAAGGACCAAAGCACATATTGCCAAGTGTAAAAAAAAAGTGTGGAAGAATGGTTAAGGATGTGTGGTTGTGTCCATAAATTTCCTAACTATGCGTGTTGTGTTGAGTACCACAGTCTTCGGGAGTTGTGCATAAGTTTTTTTATGAAGTCCTAGTGTGCTGAGGCTGTGGTGCAATGTGTGAGGCACCAGACCAGTGGCGGACAGGACGATGGATACAACACGTACTCAGTCCTGCCTCCACTGCTTCTGGAGCTCATGTGCTAGATCGGTGTATTTACTGATCTTGTCTGTGTGAGATTTCTGCATGTTCTTGCTGACAGGCACTGCAATTTCAATGAGATAGGTCTGTTTGTTGACCTTATAAACAAGTGTGATGTCAGGTCTGTTGTGATGTATAGTTTTGTCTGTGTGCATGGGGCGGTCCCAGTACAGCTTATGTGAGGATGACTCTAATACGCTTTGTGGTATATACTTGTAGTACGGGACCGTGTTCTTAATAAGTGAATGTTTGTGTGCTAGCTGTTGATGAACGATCGATGCTACCTGATTGTGTCGGTGGAGGTAGTCTGTTTGGGACAGAAGGGGACAGCCAGATATTATGTGGACGATCGTCTCATGTGTAGTGTGGCATTTCCTGCATCTGTCGTCGTGTGTGTTTGCATCGTGTAGAATGTGTTTCTTGTAGTTGAGTGTGGGAATGACTTGGTCCTGTATCGCGATCATGAACCCTTCAGTCTCCCCAAACAGCTCACCACTCATCAGCCATCTGTTCGACGCTTCCATGTCGACATGAGGCTGGCTGAGTTCGTGGCAATTGCTGCCATAGAGTTCCTTACGAGCCCATGATTCACGCAGCTGCTGTGTATAGGTGTCGGGGTTGGTGAGTGTTAGAGAAGGGTTTGCGAGGTCCAGGGGTGTGAGGTGTGTGCCAGCCTTGACAATGGCTGAGTGGAGTAAGGAGTGTTGTGCTCTTTGGTGGAAGTGTTCCTTAAGTGTGTGTACTTGTTTTTTGTGTAGGGTGAAGAGATTGATGAGTCCTCGGCCTCCCTCCTTATTATTATTATTATTGCTATGGAATTTCGAAGATAAGTTTCTGATGTTTTTTGATCAAAAAGTACATGATATATGTATAACTATTTATTTCGTTAAAAAGCAAATTTTGGTTAAATTGCTGTTTATTCATCAGATTTTCTCGCGAAAAAGGATTTGGTGGCTGTTGTTGTGTGATTGTTGTGGCGATTCAAACTAATGTCATTCGAGTGGTTAAATTCCAATATTATGAAATGAAATTATAAAGTTTCGTCCGTTCAGAATTCTTATATATAAAAATGAAATTTTATATTATTTGAGAAGGAATCTACTAGTTGTTATTTTCAAAGGAATCGCAATTGTATACATCGATCGATAGCAACATTGAACTTCAGCTCAGGGCAATAATCTATCTGCATCAGCAGTTCAACTTGACGATCCTATTGAACCTCTATCTTCATAGAATGCTGTTGGCTCAATCCATTTAACGACAACTTGGTTTTTCTTCCAATTTGAACGAGGTTCAGCTACTGAACTTGAATGATGGAAGCGACCATAAGTCAAATGGTCATTCCGCTCTCCAGGATAGAAACCAGTTATTTATTCTTCGTATCGCTGGGTGGACCCTAGAACCCATGGAAAATCTCTTACTTTGTTGTAGATTGAACTCGGCTCCATCACGCCGCAGTCAAATGGCTTCCCACTTAGCTTCCGGATCCACAATAACTATCCCTTACTTAAAAGTCCATATATGAACTTTTTTATAAAAAGTATCATATTTCTAAAGTTGATATTTTTTTTTCAGTATTAAAAAAAATCTTGTTAATCTTCAAGAATGTTTTTAATAGTGTAACATAATGCATTAAAAATAAACAAACATTTTCGACCTGTCTTTTTAAGCTTGCTTTCCATGGCAAGTGAGATTTGTCATCATAGGATGATCTTCTTGAAACTCGACATGCCTATCTTTGGATATATATTTTTATTTCCTGAATGGGTTGATGTCCAATGTGAATGAATGGAACAAAATTATCAAAGAAAAGCACTAGAACAAAAACAGTGGTAGGGATTGTACTCCGTTTATTATATCTGTGAAGACACGTGACAACTCCATATATGGTGAACGATTGAGCATCAGTTACTTGCATTCTTTAATATTACATACATTGCGGGACTTCGGGGATTAAGGAATAACATTTTTTTTTGTTGTCATAACTCGGTTATTATTTTTTTTAATAAACAGAAATGTAGACTGGTGCCTACCTTGATTAGTTGGCATTACCTACAGTCGTATTTGAATAATATAATTATTTTTATTAAAAAAATCAATTATATTGTCTATTACAAAAACGTTATTCTGTCTGTCATTCTGTCATAAGACTAAGTTTTTCCAAGTTTGTGACCAACCTATAAGAGATAGATTGGTCACGTAAATGGATAAAATATAGATCTTTTTAAGACAAACAAAATGCAACAAAAATCTTTCGAAAAAAATTTTTGGTTTCCAAGATGTCGCCTTTTAAAGGGTCAAATTTTGACTTTTTCTCAATTTAAACGAAAAGTATAAAAGTTGGAAGAGAACATTATATTGAGAAAATGTTGGTATTTGAAAGTGCTATCGAACGGTATATCAGTCATTCACAAGCGTTTCTGCGTTTTGAAGATACATGCAAAAATGTGAAAAATTTCATGTTGGCTATTGTGCACTCACCACTCGATCAATAGCTTCAGAAGTAGAAAATTTATCTGAATGCTCTACAGTTAACAGAAAATGTTGCAAACTGACTATGAAGTGTGTGGCGGGAACCCCAGGTGTGTGGCGCTAACCCGCAATACACCTGAGTTAAGCGGAGAAGGCCATAACTCGCTGGGAAGTCATGTATTCTCCGATCTCAATATTAATTTGCTAAATAAATAAAGTTTTTTTTTTAATGCTATATATGCAAGGGTTCCGGAACGAAGCGACGATACCCGACTAGTTATATATAAAAAAGTCATATTGGTGGGTAATACGAAATAGGCTGGTAATAAGAGATACAAGGTTGTTTTGAAAAACAGACAATATTTATGTAAATAAAAAACTCAATGACCTAATCAAAATTATTATTTACAAATAAAATAATGTTCAAAATGCTATTCTATTGTTTCTGATGGTATTACTTGCAAAAGTCACAAATGTAATCAACTTTTCCGAAGGTCTGTGTTCTATGGATCTCTGAGAGTTCCCAACAGGACGAATTCCATGGAGAATCCGTAGAATTTCAAGAGAAAGATAATGAGGTGATTTCCCATTGCCTTCCTCAGGAAATTATTAAGAAATGATTTCAGACCTGAGGATAAAAACGATGTGAAATACCTACTATTCCATATTTCCCGACGCATCATTTTGAAATGAAATCGTACTTCATGAAACATTGAATCAAAATAACTATCAGAGCTAAAGCAATGACTACTTAACTTCGTGTTGCACAATGATTCAATGTCTCACAATGCTTCTACAACTTAATACAGATTTTAATAAACTTAACTGCAGAAGTTCTGAAGACAGGAAATTCTGATTTTACTTCGTAACGAAACAACGAGATTGACTGCAAAGCATGGTGGGAGTATGTTGAAGTAATTTTGCTGCTTATCGGTAAGTAGTAGCACCTCACATATGAAAAACAAGTATTTCATATTGCCTGATCATTCTACAGGGTGTCTACAAATGATTGGAGTGGTTTCATGATTGTACTGTGGGTGTATTACTTTACATAACAATTGCATCAAAACAGTTATACAGAGCCACAGAGAAACTCTCCAAGTTTTTGTTCCATTCCAAAGATGTTCGATATGTGCACAGCAAGTGACACTGCACACATCAAATCTGTAATCAAGTTCGTCTCACCTTAGATGTAGCATGTCCCTGTCAACTCCAGCAAAAGCATTGCAGATGCGATTCCACAGTTCTAGCAAATCAGCCGGTAATGATGGCCCAAATACTGTATCTTTCACATACCCTCATAAAAAAAGTCACAAGCGATTAAGTCAGGAGAGCGTGGAGGCCATTGCGGCAGTGCTGATCATCATTCCCGGTACGACCAATCCATCGGTTTTGTATGAACTGTATCTACTGAACAGCTTTGAAATTTAGTAGTTACACTAAGGAGAGGATGGGGAAGAGAATTATGCACAAAAATATTTTAGTTCCAATTTTCGCCACCAGGCCAATATGTGGCACTGGTGTTGCGGTGTACATCTCTACTATATGGTTATTTAGATTGGAAGGCACCCCCTTACCTATAAAAGATACAGAACAAGAAATACATATTTATAGAAGCAGATGTTAGATATGGTGTTAGTGATGAGTACTTTGCTGGAATCGAAGAAGTGCATTTTCTACTGTAATGCGCAAGACATCAGGTGAGATATTACTGATGTAATACTAGCCTTAAGGCCCGCTAGGTTAATGAAATTATCCCGGTATACACTCTTCTTCATAAATCCCCAAAGCCAAAAACCAAGGGATTCAGATCCGGCGAACGTAGAGGCCATGCTGTAGGGAAGTAGCGACTAATAATCCTTTTGTTGGTGAAAACTCCTTGATAGGGACGGCTGTATGAGGAGCACCATCATGCATAAAGACAGTCGTTTCGAGGCATCCTCGCTGCTGGAGAGCTGGAATAACATACGTTATTTCCACATGAAATTCTCAATATCAATGTAGCGCTGGACATTGACGGTTCGTGTAATGGACCTGTGCGACGAATCTCTTCGGGGAAAAAAAAAAAAGGACCAGTGATGAATTGTGACATAAATCCACATAACACAGTAACTTCAGGCAAGTGAAATGGGATCTCCTGAACGACCTGTGGATTGTCCTTTGCCCTGATTTGCAGTTGTGGGTATTAACGGCAGATTCAGGTAAAAATGGGCTTCATCTGGCTATAAAATGTTTTAGCCTTCCCTTGTCCTCTACAATTCGTGCAAGAAACAGCAGTCAATTGTCAGTCGAAGAGATGGAACGCCAGGGAGAAGTTATTGAACATGGCTAAATTCTGTACGCATACCAGTGCAGAGTATGTCGTAAGACCTTCTGAACAGTCAAAGGAAGCAAGCCTATTCGTCGTGCAACACCTCATGCTCTACTGCTTCCTGCCTTTTACAGTTACCATAACATTTTCCTCCATCGTTACAGCGATGTCTTCAACCTCCTGTTCTGTCCCCGCTCAGAATTTATGGCTGGCGAAGCTGTTCTTTCAAATTTTAAAATCATTTTACGGAGACCGTTTTCTGTCTTTGTACCTCGTCTCAATCTTTGGAATTGTAGCAATGCACTTGGTGAGCTGCTCCTGTTTTGGTAGAACATTATTACCAGTAGAGCTCGATCTTTTAATGACACATTCATTACAGAAATAGTATCGTCACTCAGATAAAGAATACTTTTATACACGTATACACCAGCGCCACGTATTGGTCTGGTGATGAAACTTGGAACTGAAATATTTTGTGTCTAGTTCTCTTTCGGCTCCTCTCCTTAGTGTATCTACCAACTTCACGTAGAGTAGGTGAATTTCAACACGCTGTATGTGTGTACTGGGGAAGAAAGATCAATATTCTGGGAGATATTAGTACCTGTCTTATTATGTTTATTTGAACATACAGTATAATCTACTCCAAACAGCTTTCGAGACTGAATGTTCTGTATTTTGAATTTGGCGCCCAATATTATTAAATATTAATAATTAAATCAAAATCATAATTAAAGAAATTATATTACCTAAGGAACGCAAACTTACGTAACACAGAAAAAAAAATTACTCTTTCAGCCAAGGACCTTTGCTTTGGAAAGATCATTTTGCCATTGGTACATTTAATCCTTCCATTGTTAAGATTGGAAGAAATCTGATTCAAGCAATATCAAATACCCCGAAGCAATTAGTGAATTGAACTTATATAAAGTGGGTTGTTTTTTTTTAACTCTTTCGTATATTCATTCTTTATTTAAGAATCGTACAAAGATTCTGTCATCTTAACAATTTCCTGCTTGTTCAAAATCGATTTGAAACCCATTTTGTATCTATTGTTCTAAGCAGAGAAGAACTGTTATAGGAAAATATCTTTCGGTTCAACTCTATTGCAGAAAGAACTAATCTTTGGATTAAAATTTAGTCAAAAGAAATCAATGGTTCTCAAAATTTTGTATAAAACAGGGAAAATGACAAAAAAACTTTTCGAAAGCAAATGCGTGTGGTTGGAAAAAAATATAATAACTCAAAACATTTTATTAAAATTCACTACAATCATGTGCATGTGTTAGTCTGGATTCCTTCTTTATATCACTGCTCGAAGATTCTCTTACTGTAAGCTGTTTTCAATACGTTTTCCATTTTAGAAACAGTACTTATTCGGAAGAAGCACCGTCTTCTTTGAGGTAAGGTTTTGAGAAGAAAGTGTTTTCATTGATAATTTAAAAAAAAAAAAATCGGCTTTTATTATTCCAGAAATCAGTCTTGAATATTATCTATCACGAAGACAGTTATTTTATTTTATAGAATTAATTCAGTATCCATTTAATAAACATATGGCCGTTCAGGCGTGGTCGTGCGGTCTCAGGCGTCGGTCTGTGAGCCGGACCCTGGTTCAAATCCCGGTCGAGAGCATGACTGTTTCATCTTTCTTCCTCTGTGTTTCGTCCGTTTCTCCCCTGGGACTTACTAACTTAGGGTTATTTCTGGACGGGATGTGAATCTCGTCCCCCTTCTGGAATTTCCTAGCCTCACCCTGACGTTGTCAGGTAGGACTAGCCCGTGGTGCGCAGTTGGCCAAAGTCGATGAAAGGAAGGAAGTAAACATATGACAGGCAATTCTGTTTTTGGTTGTGCTCTTGGCTGAACTAAGAGCGCTGTAATTATAAGGCGCTACCGAAAATGAAGCTGCGACTATCTTTGGCTTTTCTCAATTGGAAAATTATTATTATTATTATTATTATTTGCGTCTCAATCACTTTCTCAAAAGGGTTACGCTTTTAAAGCTCTCGTTTTCTTCTTTTCACAGAAGTAGGAGGCTTATTAGTTCACTCAGTCTGTAGAACTTCTAATGACTTCTGGGAGGATCTTCTTAAAACTTGGTATGCATTCTTAATGACTGGATTTGATCTGACTTTTCTAAGCGCCAGAAGTGACAAAAATAAATCCATTGGAATCTCAACAATGAATTTGTATCCTATTTCTGTTCATTGATTGAAGTAATGAATCCTAATCTCCTTTAGCTAATCCATTAAATAAAATAGCGCTTTGATAAGATTAGGTTAATCTCATTGGACAACTTAAAGGCGGATTTTTGTTTTAATTTCGCAAAATTTGTAACTGTTTCCATTCAGAAAATATTAGAATTTGAAAATGAATAAATAAATAAATAAATAAATAAATAAATAAATAAATAAATAAATAAATAAAATTTTCTAAAATAAAATCTAAGAAATCCCATTTTAAAGTAAGTAGACTTAAGTTCTTTGAATTTCTTAGGAGAAGGCGCTAAGAGCCCTCAGCAGAAAGAGGTAAAGGATGGCGTCACATGTTGACCTTTGCTTTGCTTTATTTTTTTTCTGTAAGGTTCAAAGGTTTGTTCCATCTTTAGTTCGTTCTCTTTTTTCTTAGGTCACACCCGTCTCTTCCACGGAAAAAGGCCGAAGACCAGAATGTACCAATCACAGATCAATGGAATCCCAATAGAAGCTCAACATGACTCGTCAGAAAATGGATGGCATTGATTTTGTAATTAGAGATTCGTCTTATCTTTTATTTTAAATAAATTTCACTTGATTAATAAATAGTTTCTGTTGGGGATTTAATAACAAAACTCATGACAAAAGACAACTTTTTATTGTGATTTTTCTTGTTGAGAGCATTTGAAAGAGATCTGATTTAATGTTAAAAAGCTGCTGGGTTTTTTTTTGGATTCAGTTGGAAACACAATAAATAAAGCATTTGTGATTAAATAAAATCGAATCCTCAAAACTTGTACAAAATCACATCTTATGTCACCACAAACTTTCTCTTAATTCCCTTTGTCTGAATTATAAACTGTTTTCATCAAATCTCCCTTAGAAGTTACTGCTAAGCAGTAGCCGGACTCTTCTCCAATTCCTTACATGTCAATCGTCGTAGGAAACAAAATCCATTTCCCTAATAATTACGAGCAGCTTCGAAAGATAACCTTTAGCTTATGTTGCTCCTCTGACTCAAAACCTTTTTATCATAGTTTAAAACGAAGTTCCACAAGCATTTGATAGACGCTGTTTCAAAGGCCTCTCCTAACTCTCTCTCTCCATCTCATGAGCATCATTGTTAATTCAATATCTATTTTGCCCTAATATACGATTAATAATAGCGTCTTTATTATTTCGTTTTTCAATTAAACCACATCATCAATCGCTATTAAAACTTACTGTCGAGAAAACATTCAAACACTAATAAAAGGGCTATCGGCATTTTTTTCTTTTTCACAAAAAGTAGGACCCATTAATGTAGCAGATTCTGAAATCCTACCAAGAAAAACTAATTTTGTCACTCATACGATGCACCAAATAAATAAATTAAAATAAAACAAACGAATGTTCGCATATAACTCTAAAACCACTTGACTGATTTCAATATTTTTTTTTGCAGTAAAAAAATGGTCAACTAAGATGAGTGTTTCATTCTGTGCTTGAGGAATAATCGTCACTCCACTTAAGGCTGTCAGCAGAATAAGACGTTTTTAGATTTTTTTTTTTTTTTAATCATTGTTTAATCAATGAAAACTAAAGTGTTTCGTTTTTCAGCTGATGCTTTATCCTTTATTATTGTTATTAATAATTCAACCATGAAATTTTCCACTCGTGTGTGTCTTAAAAAATCCTTGGCATCGACAATCAAGTCTATGACCTATAAATTCAAAGTCCATCGTGGAAGTCATCTTGGAGGGAGTTCTCCAAGGCAACTTTCCAATCCCTCTTTTTTTCAATAAATGCTAATTTCATGCAAAATCCAGGATTCAATATTTAAGTTAATAAAAGTGAAAAGGAAAAATAGGATTTATTATAAATCTTATCTTTTTTCCTTTACTTTTTCCATTGAGTCTTTTACCCAATTGCTAGTTTATTTCTTTTTTTTTTTTTAGGGCTGGATTTGATATGTAATTGCATCGAAGTCTAAATTCCTATTCAATGTAAATTTCTTGTAGAAATAAAGATGCTAGGTTTTTCATTTATTAAAACTATTAATAATAATATGGATTTTCAATGTAAATCAAGTGATAACGTACTTGACGGCAGACTGTAGAAGAGGGTTCTATCTCTGAAGGTTCTTTCATCGAGCTGAGCCACCATAAGACCCTAACACCCTCCCACCCGAAATCTCAAAATTATACATTTGCTGAATTTCTTTTTTAAATACAGTAAAACCTAGTTAAGTCGTCATTCAAGGGACCAAACATTTGACGACTTAGCCAGTGAGATTTTTGAAGAAAAAAAAACGAACAAGTATTTTCATGAATTGCTGTAGGATTCGGTGAGAAAAACAAGATTTTCAGAAATCAATACGTACTAATGAATGAGTGGAAAAAAAAAACAAAAAAACTTCTTATAGTTACCACATTTTATTACTTTGGTACATTAAAATAATCCAACAGTATTGATTGATGAAGGTGCTGATTACTGGAAATAACTTTCTTTTCTAATATACTTAAGGCTTTAAATTCTTCGTCTGTTGTACCTTGAATGGATGTTAAGTACTATCAAACTTTCTTCAGGGCTTCGATTGTTTCTGTCTTGTTGGGTGGGGTTTGACCCATATTCTAGACATCGCTATCCTCACCTGAACTGTTTTGTTTTTCTTCCAAAAATTGAGATGTCAAAGCTTTTACAGTCGCTTGTGAGCAGATTGCGATGTCGTTATCAATGTTGACAAATGCATTAATGTCATTGACGCTGCATCCTTTTTCATTTGCGATTTACAGGAAAGTCTCTAATGGTTCTGGATCGATGATGTCTTCTGATTCTGCATTTGCTATGAACCCCGCATGTCGGAAACAATTCGAAACGCTTTATAATGAAACGGAACTCCAACTTTTGTGTACATAGTTAATCGCATCTAAAACCGAAACTTCTAGCTTTTCGTTCCTATCCAATACTTTTATCATGTCCTTTACAAGCATTTTTTTGTACTTTCGTTTAAAGTCAAGAATTATCCCTTGATCTAAAGGCTGAAGAAGTGCAGTTACATTTGGAGAAAGAAAAACAATTTCGATCGCTTTTAAATTTTCAGGTTGATTGTGGATGCAAGAAAAGATTTCTGGATGATAACACAAAGAACCTCCAAATATTTAACTATTAACACACCTTACGGAAGATATAGTTTAAGACTTCCATTTGTGTCATTGCCTGAAGTATTTCACCAAATAATGAATAAAATACCAGAAGGTATTAATAATGTAGAACTTTTAATGGATGATATTCTACTGTTTGCAGATACTACACTTTGATCTTAATCTTCGAATGGTGTTTTAACGTGTGTTCATTAAAATTAAAATTAGGAAAATATTACACACTAATTGAGCAAATGTTACAGTTTAAAACTAAAATTACAAGGAATGCTACTAGTTTCATCTGCAGTTGCACACATCATAAGGCAATAAAAGATTAAACATTAGTTTTTACATGAAAAGCAAGGAGAATAATAATTTGAAATGATTGGAAGGATGCAGTCACGTGCTGCCGACAATGAAGGAAGTTTCCATTCGATACAAGGTGAATGAGATAGTGAGAAAGGATGGACAAAATTTAAGAATGGAATTTAAGGATAAGAACAAAAAGGAAAAATTAACAATGTAGAGAGTATTATAATAAATAGGAAAAAAGAGGAAAACATAATAAGATGAAAATATATATACAGTAAAACCTCGTTAAGTCGTCACTCAAGGGACCAAACATTTCTGACGACTTGAGCGGAGTAACGACTTGTGCGGAGTAGGCATTTTTGGAAAAAAAAAAAAACACTGAACTGCAATATTTTCATGAATTGCTGTAGGATTCGTTGAGAAAAACAAGATTTTCAGAAATCAATACATGCAAATGAATGAGTGGAAAATAAAATAATAATAAAAATAAAAACCACTTTATACTTACCATATTTTATTTTCTTTTACTGGCTTAAAAATAATCCAACAGTGTTGATTGATGAAGGTGATGATTACTGGAAATAAATAATTGTGAGCGGTACAGTTATCGACAATGATGGTAACATTTCTTTTCTGAGGCGAAAACTGAGAATCCAGTTTACGAATATGTCGTTCCCAAATCGTTGGAGTCATCCATGCATTTGAATTTGCTTCATATTCAACTGGCAGGAATCTAACATTTTTAAAGCAGCGTGGCGTTTTGCTTTTGCCTATCACAAGTGGTTTAAGCTTCTCATTTCCACTCATATTAGCTCCAAGCAGAAGTGTCAGGCATTGTTTGCTTGCTTTTCCAGAAGCACTTTTCACCCTTAAATGACAGAGTTTTATCAGGCAAAAGAAGGTAAAATAAGCCTGTTTCACCCAGATTAAAAACATTTGATGCATCAAACCTAGATAAAATGCCCTTGAGAACACTGTTCTTCCAGTCTTCTATAGTATCACCATCATCAGCTGCTGCTTCTCCGCAAATCGTTTTAAAAGAAAGGCAATGTCTGTCTTTGAAACGTTCCAGCCAACCATTGCCGCCGCCGAAATCTTCCATGTTCAACTCCTTAGCAATTTCCATGGCTTTTTCTTTGAGAATCACGGCAGAAATCGGCACATTTTGCGATCTGATTCCTTCAGACCACCCTTCGTATTACAAATTACAAGTGCAGACAAAAAAGACTTACATTAAAAGCCAAAGTGTAAATTTAAAAGAAAACATTGAATAACAGAAAACACAAAATATTAGAAATAAACATATTTTAAAATTTAAATAAGGAAGAGAATGTTTAGTTATAAGTAGAACCTCATTATAATGGACTAATTGGGGCTGAAGGTTGTCCGTTTTAATGAAAGTCCAGTTTATAACAAATAATTCTATATCGGTGTAATGCATCAGGGTGTACATCAATGAAAGGACAATAGTTAGCTATAAAAAGTACTTAACGACATGACTCAAAGGTTACTGAATAAAAACTGATGAGTGTGTGCGGCAATTTGTGGAGTTTCAGACAATAACGAAATTAAATGATCGATAGAATTGAGAAAGCAAACGAAGGAACAACGCTACAAAGTTGCGAATCCTTCCTTATAGCATTGTGCCTTCGTTTGCTTACTCAATTCTTTGAATCATCGGGCACGTTAAAATTTTTTTTTCATTAAATGATCGATGTTTAATCGCTTGCTTGGAAATGTAAAACTCGTCAGATAAACATATGCATCCTTTATTATTATTATATGTTTTTAAAAAACTGTCCGTTATAAGCGATGTCCGTTATAATGAGGTTCTACTGTAATTATATAATATAAATTGTTTACTTATGTTATTTATGTATTGAAAATGGGTTTTTTATTTCCTTTAAAAAAATATAAGCAAATTCATAAGAAAAATTATTTTAGTAACTATAATAGGATACTTGATGGGATATTTTTCATTATTTATTTGGTGTTTAAGACTGTGGGCACACCCCACATATACTTTATTCCGTGCAGGAGCTATCATACTAATCCTAGTAGTGTGTACAAGCCATAGACAGCAGAAGAAGAGAAAGAAATCGACAAATACAGGAAAGAAAGAAATGAAACAATCAAGACACGACTGGGAATCGAACCTAGGTTCTGATGCAAATGTCGCCTTGTGCATGAGACCACAGCTACTTGATGGCATATGTACTTTATATTAAGCCATTGAAGGAATATGGTTAATGATGAATGAATTAGTTAAAAACACAAACAAATAACTATATTATTTTTATTTAATACAAGTAAATACCCTCTGAATTTATAATGAATTACTTTTATTCAATTCTGTATCACAGTGCTACAACAACTCATTTACATGAAATATTTTTACAGTTTTATCATCATTTATAGTTCCTGGTCTTCTCTAAAATATGATTCATGCAGCTACATCGAAGAACTTATCAATAAGATTGCTGACTTGAGTGGGAGTGTATTTAATATATTTATCTGTGTTTTTAGTGAAGGGCAAATTAATGTATCTGAAAAGAAAGAGTTAAAAAAAAAGGGAAATGAAACAAGCATTGTATGGCAGTAAAATGTATGGCAGTAAAAATATAATGCAAACATTACACAGAACATTTTAAGCTATAAGATAGAAGGAAAATAAAATTCCAAGAATTTATTTCTATAAAAATTTGGATTTTGGTTTAGAAATTCTTCAATGTTATACATTTAATTATAACTCACACACAATGTTCTGTTAACTACATTACTATAAAATACTCCTCTTTATTTCTCTCCACAATATTTCCACGGGTCTGTTGCCAGTCTTCTTCTCGCTATGTGATTCAGAATGCGTTACTCTTTTAACCCTCAAATCCTACCCACCCTAGGAGAAACACTATTACTACCCAGGGTTGGGGTTTGGAGGACCCCTGGGTAGGATTTAAGGGTTAAATTAATAATTTACATATCACATTTTTTAAAACAAAATACATCTTTCATCAATAACCAACTATGTATTAATAACCAACTACAATTAGTATGTAAACAATTAATATCTAATTACACAACAATAAATATATGCTATATAAATTTTCATTATCACATGAATTTCTCTACTTTATATACTGGTAACACTTTCTTAAAACTTTCCAATGTATATTCTTAAATTTTTAAGCATTGATTTTTTTAAACAATTAAAGTTATTTATAATACAAGATTCTACTATATATCTTGATTTCACATCTTTATTCTAAATAAAATTTCAGTGTTAGGGTCCAGATTATGGTTATTAATCATACAGTGGTCAGCCCACTCTGATATATTAATTTTTTTGTTTTTGTAGCTCTTATATCAGGCGTTCATATAATATCCTGCTAGTACTCCAAAATAATTTGTTTTACAATCCTTAGATTTAAATTTGTATTTTACTCCAATGCTAAATTAATCATGTTTTTCTTCTCTTTCATTATCATTTTAGAAAATTTAGAAAGTGTATTACCTTTGTGTATATACTATTCCAATATCATTTTTTTCACAGTTTTCTCTGAAATTTTATTTAAGCTCATACCATGTTGTACTTTTATTATCTTCTTAAAATCTCTCTTACTTAAGTATTCATTAATATTCTTATTAATGAAATTCAAGGATATTCATTTAATAACAACCTATTTCTCATTTCTTGAATCTTTTGTTCTCATACTTTTTTCTCCTTTTATGTATTGTTCAGAAATCCTGTTCGTGTAATTTTTAATAATCACTTTTTTTTTTACTGTTTTTTTTTTTGAGGGCTGAGGTAAAATTGCAAATTCACTTACTTTTATAATTTTTTTCATAGTGTTCAAATGTTACATTGTTACTTTTATTTGTTACCAATAAGTCTAAAAAAGGTAGCTTCCCATTCTCTTCCATCTCTTTAGTAAATTTTACATATGTATCCCTTGAATTAATATTTTCCACATACTTATCAAATGGTCTAGTTGATCCCATCTATATAATCAATATGTCATCAGCATATCTTAAGTTATTAAACTGGTTCTTATTCCAATTAAATAATTTACTTGATTCTAGTTTATTCATGTATTTCCCAACCCATTGGGAAACCTTTTGCTTGTTTATACATCTTATTTTGCCATTTAAAAATGAGTTCTTGCATATTAATTTTAGCAAATCTAATAATTTATATAAAGTAATACTGTAATTTTTCAGTATTTCTTGGTTGTTTTTACAATTTCTTCACTATTTCTAATGTAACTTCTATCAGAATTGATGTATATAACACATAACAACTACAAAATTGAAAGAATTTATTATAAATAATAACGAGAAAATTAGATTGTTCTCTGGATATGGTTGCAATATACACTGACTGCTCAATTGAAAGTGGACATCTGTGGTATGGAACAGACGCTTTATTTACAGCGTATCTAATAGCACGTAATGTGATCTTTTGCCGTAAGCACAGCATTCACATGCCGTGGCGTGCTGTCCACCAGTTTCTGATAGCAAGCAATTGGTATTTTTGCCCACTCCTCCTTCAAAGCCTGCACAAGTTGGATGCGTGTTTGTGGTCGCATCGAACGGGCACAAATCCGGCGCTCCAATTCATCCCACAGATGTTCAATAGGGTTGAGGTCCGGACTATGGGTGGGCCACTGAACTTCCTGAACATTATTCTCTTGAAATCAGGCGCTGACAACATGGGCCTTATGGCACAGCGCATTGTCGTGCTGGAACACAAATGGCCCTTCACCGAACTGCGACCACAACATAAGAAGTATGAAATTGTCTAGAACATCCAGATACTGTGGATGCCATATTCCCCTTGATCACAACCAACGGACTATATCCAAACCAGGAGATAATAACAGCACAACATGGTATGAGCTTAAATAAAATTTCAGAGAAAACTGTAAAAAAAATGATATTGGAATAGTATATAAAAAGAAAGGTAATACACTTTCTAAATTTCCTAAAATGATAATGAAAGAGAAGAAAAAAATGATTAATTTAGCATTGTAGTAGT
The DNA here is from genome assembly GCA_023159025.1 of Thereuonema tuberculata. Lineage (NCBI taxonomy): Eukaryota > Metazoa > Arthropoda > Chilopoda > Scutigeromorpha > Scutigeridae > Thereuonema > Thereuonema tuberculata. Next base: position 4,196,114 of record JAFIDM010000179.1, read on the forward strand.
ATACAAATTAAAATCTAAGGATTGTAAAACAAATTATTTTGGAGTACTAGCAGGACATTATATGAACGCCTGATATAAGAGCTTACAAAAACAAAAAAAATTAATATATCAGAGTGGGCTGACCACTGTATGATTAATAACCATAATCTGGACCCTAACACTGAAATTTTATTTGGAATAAAGATGTGAAATCAAGATATATAGTAGAATCTTGTATTATAAATAACTTTAATTGTTTAAAAAAAATCAAGGCTTAAAAATTTATGAATATACATTGGAAAGTTTTAAGAAAGTGTTACCAGCATGTAAAGTAGAGAAATTCACATGAATGAAAATTTATATAGCATATTTATTGTTGTGTAATTAGATATTAATTGTTTACATAATAATTGTAGTTAGTTATTGATAAAAGATGAAAGATGTATTTTGTTTAAAAAAAATGTGATATGTAAATTGTCAATTTAAAAGAGCAATGCATGCTGAATCATATAGCGATAAGAAAACTGGTAACAGACCCTTGGAAATATTGCGGAGAGAAATAAAGATGTGTATTTTATAGTAATGAAGGAATACATTCAAATTCAAATTGTACATTCCTGTACACTGTATCAATTTAAACATACATTTCTGATGAAAACAATGGTTGTGAAGATATCGTTGATGCTTTATACAAATAAATGATAGAAGAGAGAGTTTCAATTGAATGCTAGAGTATGCTGGGTTTGCTACAAAAATTTGCATTATACTGCATTTTTACTTGAAAGAATGTGATTTGATAAAGATGTATATCAGAACACCAGATCAAGAATTGTGGCTGTAGTTTTTTTTTTATAAATTTCTAATTTAATATATTGTGCTGTACGATACTACAATTTTGGAGATCATTTTAACTAATTTGATTTCAATGAACACAGTAATGACCTTAAAAAAAGTGTCAGAGTAAAAAGGACAAAGATTTATAAATTGCAAATGTTTTCAAGCAGTTCATATTGACTAGTTGCGACCCGTGAAATATTCACGGAAGTAAAACAAATTCAACATTTTTGAAAAACACAAGATTGAAAAAGATGTTCTAAGCTAATTTTTTTAGAAGCCATGATTTCCACAACAGCCAATATTTAATTTGAATATCGGCTTATTTGTTAAAATAATATTATAATATTGTTAAAATAAAAAAAAATAAAAAATTGATTTACTACTTTCGTAGTAGCCAGCACTGCGGTTTCTCGTTATCAAACATAATGGCAACCTGCTGCCCTAAAAGAATAGATTCGTCGAAATTGAGGCAATATTAATGGAAGTAAAACAAAGGTCCCATTTTTGAAATATCCTGGAATTTTTAAAAAACACAAGATTAAAAAAGATGTTCTAAGCTCATTTTTTAAAAGCCATGACTTCCGCAATAGCCCACATATAATTTGAATGACTAAGCCAACTTTTGTTAAAATAAAAGAAAATAAAAAAATGATTTACCAGTTTCAACAATAACAATAACGAATGTCCAACAGCCAATACCAATAATCCTGTCTGGGCAACAATGAGGGCACGAGCATCATCATTATTCCCTATTTCGTTGAGTATTGAGAGAGCGGCGACACAGCCGAAATTATGTAAAAACCGAGGTTTTACAAGCTCTCTGATAAATTTTGATGCATGAACTTCATGCATTTCAGTGTAAACTTTCATTTATGTGGGAAAGAAAATCTCAATACGCTGATAGTAATTATGTAATCGCGATTCGTTGTCGTGAAGTGGAGAAAATAGTAGAGACGCCATCTTTAAACATGGGCATGACGTCATGTCTGACGTATTCCAATGCTGCACTGTGATTGGTTATTTCAAAATACAAATTTACAAAGATTCTACAACTTTTGCCTATTAATAGGATGATTCTTTCCATAATTGTATATAACTGAATGCAGTAGTGACCTTAGAACAAGCTTAAGCGATAAAGTATGATTTGTACATTAAAAAAAATCAGCACTGGTAAAACCAGGGTACATTCAGAATTTTTCAATACTACCTCTTGTTTTCCTTATTTGATATTACTCACCTTTCTCTACATCTAAATAACTTGGAAGAGCCTCACAGAAAGCTCCATCTACTGACAACTTTCTTGTTCGAAAGCGAAGTGTTTGTTCTGTGCAATTAGTCAAGTGCAATGTTAGCATACTGTTCTAGTCAAACGTGAAGGTAGTGTTGTAGAATTGTACTTGGATTCTGCTTCTTTGTTGATCCTGGAGTATTTATGCTTTTATATGAGTTTAATCCTGATGCAACACTGAAATGCTCCATCACAAAGAACATCAACATCATCAAAAGAAAAACATTGTAGAAAACATTCAAAAATTTCACTATCAAAGACAGAAATCATTTGAGTGTCACAAGAGAACTAATAATTGACATTTATATCATGGGAGGAAAGGACTTACGCAGGCACTATGGACTGATAAATCATACGCTCTTCATATGCAAATATCATTAGCAGAGATTAGTTGAGTATTAAACCATTAGTATCCATTGTAGAGAAACAATAAACAAATATGACATCTCACGAGACTAAAGCAAATGTACTCATCAAAAAACACTGTACAGGTGTTTTTATGAGTTTTCACAGTCAATCGATAAACATGACCTGCATGTAAATGAATTTTTGAATATGAAAATCAGACTTTTCAGTGATGGACTAATGAGGATACGTACAAAGTTCAATCTGATTCTTATCCTAATTATTCCTATATACAAGCAACTGTCTGGTCACTGTATGATTCTGCTGCTCTTATGAATATTTTTGGCTCATATTCTTCTAAAATATTGGGAAATACTGGAAGAAAGAATTTTACATCGAATTTTGAAGATCAGATATTGCTGTGGGATTAATACATTCCCTTCTTGCAACAAAGTAATTGGTGATGATGCAAAGTTTTTTCTAGTATCATCTTTTTATGATTGGTTGACCTATATAGAAGATGTGGACAATGTGAACACCTGTGAAACGACAGAAAATATTTATTTGTTGGCCCATCCTTTGCCTGCATTACATTACCGATATTTGTATCTGACATGGGATGGACAAATACAGTTCGTGCACAATGTTCAAGGAAATACACAGCATTCCTCATGCAGAGTGGTCTCTAGTTCAGAAAGTCCACGTGGAGTTAACACAGACGTGTGGAGCTAACACAACATGAAAGACTTCTGTGGTCATTCTCCAAACATAAACCCATCCAGTGGTCTGAAATATTGTAAATTGTGATTACTCAGACCAAATGACGTGTCCCCACTGCTGTTGTGTTCAGTATCTGTGCTAAAGGCAATCATTGCCATCACTTCAATGCATTCCGAGATGTCATCAATGGTTGAGAATATCTGCTCTGCCACAAATGTTCACAGCATGCAGTTCCCGTTGGATAGTTTGGTTGATATGGGGGTCCTGGAGATGGGTGTTCATCTCGGGAGGTTATCTGGACACCGCTGTCTTGTGCTGTCAGGTCACTATCAGCTTCAACACCAGTCATCCCTATCAGTGAGCTTTGACTTTCACCTACTGTTCTGTTTTACAGATGATGTTTACCATGTTTTGTGTAAGCTGTCAGAACAGTTGACAAATTGCTTCTTGCAACATCCACAAGGTTGGCTGTTTTTGTCACTTAAACTCCAGCTAGGCAAACTCCAATGGCTCTTTTGAAGTCTAAGAGGTGAGACATAACAGTGTTTCACTGCTAGCACAATTGTCACATGCAACCCTTACAACTGCTACTCATTGAGTGATACCTCTGCCTTCATGGCCACTAGGTGGCAGATATCTATTGTAGATGGCGGGATCTGCTGCGAAAATAAACCATGGCCGTTTTTGAATGGGTGTTCATATTATTTTGTCCACCCCCTGTACACTGATCAAAACAATTAGGGGATCAAGAAAGGTACAGTACAAACGATACTATAATTCATGTAAAAGTAAGCTTTATACAAGTGAAATAACATCGGATATCAGATATATGCTGTAGTGTGAATAAGAGAAATGCCCTTAGGAGCTCTTTAGGCAATGTTCACATGACATGAGACACTGTGGAGCAATGTGCATATCAAATCAGTATTTTTGAGAACAGCTCAAAAATGGACATGATCACAACAGTAGTATACTCCCAAGTAGTACAACAGCAAAAATAAAAGAAAAGAATCATGCCTTGGTTTTTTTTTGTAATATTTCCATTTCCCTCCTTAGTTTTCACATTAACACAGTTAATGTAGCAAACGGTCAATGTTAAAAAACTTCAATATGATAAAAATATAGGATCTGAAACCTACACTTGTTGTAAAAACCTTCAATTCAATTGTACATTCAAGTGGATTTACTTCTGAAAGTAAGTAAATGATATTTCTTAAACCTTTATATCTCATTGAAAGGTAATAAAACAGGGAAAGTTTTTAAAGCCATTTGTAAGTTTATTACATTATCAAATTTCAAAATAAAACTACTTAAATGTATGATTGAGTTAAAGGTTTTTACAAAAGTGTAGGTTATAGCTCTTGTATTTTTATTACACTGAAGTTTTTAACCAACTGTTTGCTTCATTAACTGTATTGCTGTGTAAACTAATGAGGGAAACAGAAATATTACAAAAAAAGGCTTGATTTTTTTTTTATTTTTGCTATTATACTACTTGGGAGAACATTTCTAAAAAAACAAACAAACAAACAACACAAAAATTAACATATTTCAAAAACTATTCCATTTTGCAAAATTGATTTTATGGTTAAATCAATTACAAATGAACTCCATTATCACACTCTGAAAGAAATACGTCGACTTACCAGTCACCCTGTGTATATATATTCTGAATTTGATCAATAAGAACGATCTTATTATACTTATGATATCCACTGTCATGGGTAATTCTGGGGCCCCTTTGTTTGTTTTTTCACTGTCTTTTTAATATGGTTCTTTCTATTATTACTCTGAAGTTCTTCCATCATTTTCTTCCCAATTCCAAGAAGCACTTTCAATCCTTCCGTTAATGAGGAGACTAAAAATCTTCTGAATTTTCATCAATTAAATATCCATTTTTAATTTTCATTCAGCAAAGGAATACTTTTCCTTTTGTCACAAAGACAACTCATCTCTTTAACTTTAAAACTTCTAAAATGTCTTGTTCTGTCAACGGCAGAAAACAAATTCAAAATTTGATTATGTAATTAAAAAAAAAAAAAAACTAAAAGTATCAAACAAAATAAACAAAATGAAATAGAGAGTCATTTCGAAATGGAAATAAATCTTTCAGGACATTTTAAATTTACTGATAGTGCGTTATTAAAAGCCTTGAATTAGGACTATTTCGTTTGCAGCATTACAAAACTCCACAAATCAATCAAATGACATTCATGCAAACATTAACTTCAAAACATCAGAAATAAATCAAAAACGCACAAGACTAAGAGTTCACTGATCTGTTTTTAGAAATTCTGATACAGGGAATCCAAGAGAGTCTATTTCAGGTTTCCTGACCATCGTCAGTTGGATCCGCCCAGTATCTTACATCTCAGTGAACTCAGAACATTGTTAAATTTTTGCATTATATGTATTTCTTGTTTAACAATTAATCCTTACATGCTAAGCGATCGCTAGCGGGATTAATTGAATGGCCTTTTTTGTTCTTTATTTAGGTTTTGTTTCTTTTTTTGATATGGAGGGCCATTGTATGTTTGCTTTTATTTTCTTTATATGTTTTCTGAGTTCAGTGAGATGTAAGATATTTGGCAGATCCAAGTGAAGGTCAGGAAACCTGAAATAGGCTGTCTTGGATTCCCGATATCACAATTTCTAAAAACACATCAGTGAACTTGTGCATTTTTGACTTATTTCTCATGTAATTGTTTCCATGCAAGTTACATTTTTGCATTAACTTCAAAACTTGATCTTTAGTTCTAATACTGATTTAAGAAACTTGAAATAATGAACCTCATTAATCACTGCTTTATCTGATCTTTCGAAAGAATAGATTATTTGCTTTTAACAGCCCAGAATGAAATTCCATTGCCATTAGCTACAGCAGAGGTTTAAACAACTTACAACTAAATATAATAAAATAACTTACTTGTCATAAAACACATTGTATTTAGGAAGAATGTACTCTTTGTTCTCTCGTTTTAAGCTTTCTCGAAGCTCAACATCAGGAATGGCATAACCCTTCTGTACCTTTAAGATGTCTTCAATTTCTTTATTAAAACCCTAAACCAAGTTTATATTTCATTATTATTATTGGATTTTTTAACAAAACATTAGAAACAGACAGAAAAAAAATAATAGATAATAAAATAAAATTCAACTTTAAAATAAAAAAGGAAATAAGAAATAAAAATTGCCTTAGAAACTACTTACTGTAAATTTATCCTTGATATTTTGACGGTCTTTGTCTTTAATCTTAAAGGACATGAATATTATTTGTTAATAGCTAAATCTCACAAGTAATTTACATATACCATATATAAAATAGCAACACATCTTGCTTCAAGGTGCAAGAAATAGTATAAACTAAGTCATGTTTTCGGTAGATGATGTGGTAATTCTTAAATTTAATCATGTCTGATGAGGGAGGTGCACGAAGCAGGAATGCTCAAATTTAATACAAGTTTATTATTTGGCCAATTTTGGGTTGCTGATTATGGTGGTAATGGTCTCCCATTGCACAAGTCAGCCATTTCAAAAATATCATGAAAATAGGCCTGTTCTTGCAGGAAAGCTGAAGGTGGCAGGACAAAGCTCTTGCACTCGAATATAAAATCACACATTATTTTGGATTTTACAAATTTTCTGAACTACTTACCATTTTTGGCATCATCATAACGAGGTTCTATAACAAAGTGATCTGGGCACAGAAACTTGGAGCAACATTTCCATTTGATAAATCCACTTCCTCAAAATTGTTATGACCATAGTCCGTGTAAGAGTGTCTCTAAGGCATTACTAAAAACACGCACTTGCTTTTTGGTAACATATCCATATGATTGCCATGCATTCAAAATCATATTTCGTAAGACCAGTGAACAAAACTGGTTGTAAACAACAAAGTGTATTTTCATAATCAATACTCTATTGTACAGCTTTCCTGACTTGTCCTGGCTAATGAACTTGTGTCTGAAACAATCTTCGAGCCTATGAATGACAAGTTTATACTGCCTAAAGAAACAGGCATCCAGTGGCTGAATAAATTGTGTAGTTTTTGGTGGAATGATTTCCGTTCGAATTTCTTTCTCATCCAATGTTTGAAGCACATCTGTCTTGGGCATTGAAAATTTGTCCATCCGTTTGTTCACTTCAGAAATCAAGCAGCAATAGTGTGTCTTCTTTGAGTCAGGCTAAGCATGTCTGTTGCCATCTTTTGAAATGATTTCAAGATAATTTGCCTGAAGTGCTTGCATCAGCGAAAATATCGAAAGGAGTTTCTCTTTCCATTTGTCACTTTACATTAGAGCCAAATTTGCCTTTGAATTCCTGGAAAGATACATAAAGGAAAGTCCTTAGCTGCACCGGGCAGTATAAGGACGAGTGATTGGTGCTATTAGTCTGCTTCTCACCTGTTTCTAAAAGAGTCTTACCTGAAGTAATTTCATATTCCAATCGTGACTGATTGTTATTAAAGATACATGTTTCTGTGTTATTACATCATGTTAATAAATAGACATTTTTTTGGCCATATCATTTTCTCCTTCATCTTCAAATGATACAAATTCATCTTTGATACAAATTTAGTGAGTTTTCTAGAGCTGATACGATTCTCTCTTTTAAACTTATTAATTTGAAGCAAGAATGATTTTGAAGCAAGGAGGGAATAGTTTAACTTGTTTGTTACTATTACTGTCCAGGTTTTCAAAATTATAAATCATAATTCATGTAAATTACAAATTTACATGAAGCTTTGAATGTATCAAACAGATTGTTTTTTATTGTTTTTAAAGTGTGAGAACGTAGAGATTTCTTAAAAAACTGTAAATGGTTTGAACTTTGTAGTGCATTTAAACTTTTTGGCAGTCGATACCAGATAGTTATTATTGAGTCCTTCCCTCCAGGGCCACGCCGAGGTATGTTGGTGCTGGGGTGCCAGGCAAAAGTTGTCACCCCTACGAAACTACATTATTTGCCGCCCGCTGCCCTTCAAGATGTGCTGTCCGGGTGCCAAGCACCCCTGGCACCCTCGCTTGGCATGGCCCTGCTTCCCTCTTTGCTTTATCAATGTGATTTTTAATTCTTTTGTGTTTGATTACAGTGTCTGAAGTAAATGCTGAAACTTTTACTTTTAGTAGGGATGACATCTCTTACTCACTCGTTGATAGATCACCATCTATTTCATTTTTATCTGCCGAACCATTTTCAGTGACTTTCGATATCAAATGTTTGGCTTAAAGTTATGGAAACATCACTGCTCTATAAAGATCATAAAGCTTCTATAATTTCTAATAGTAGATGTGCAAAAGATTTGTCTTATATTCCTTCTTCATCAACGTTATCATATTTTTCTTTCTTCATCAACGCTACCATATTTTTCCATCGCTTCTATATTTAAAATGTTCGCCAATTTACATGGTTTATGGCACTCATTTTTACCACTACACAATAACATTACAATATCAGACTGTGCCACATGAAATGGGTGTTTTCGCAGTTGTCAAGTCTGATGGCTGCTTCCCCCAACGACATAATGGAAATGCTAAACTTGTAATATATCAAATGAAAGCTGTCTTCTGCTGCTTTCTAACTTTGGCTTTCCTGCAAGTACAGACCTGTCTCACAATATTTTTAAAAAGATATATCAGCGAAATGGCAGATTTTCATGGCGGAAGACAATTAACATCTAATGAGCGACTCAAAATTAGCCAAATAAGTCATTTTTATTAAAATTGAGAATTCCTGGTTCGCGCAACTCCCTTGTGAGTGATTAAAAAAATGGTCTTACATAACCGCCCTAGAAGTTTGGATGCCATAACAAAGAACAAAACAGAATACTAAATAAAAGAAGATACCTAACTTATACCTAACTAAGAATACTAAATATTTAAAAAGTAAAATAACTAATCTCATGTTAATAATGTAATGTGAAGTAGTTGTACTCCAGCCAAAATCCTTAACTAAATAGTAATTGCATATTTTAAATTGTAATATAATTGTCCTATGTCACAATTATGTTTTTGTAGATTATTATAGTTTTTTTTCGACAAAAAAGTGAAGCTTTTCAGTTATATCATTTTGGTTTTTAAAAACCCCAAAATTAATAAATTTAAAATTAAGATAAATTATTTTGTACAAATAAATAAATAAATAAATAAATAAATAAATAAATAAATAAATAAA
>JAFIDM010000179.1:4205469-4237966 GCA_023159025.1 Thereuonema tuberculata
AAATAAATAAATAAATAAATAAATAAATAAATAAATAAATAAATAAATAAATAAATAAATAAATAAATACACAGAAACTAACTACGTAACTAACTTTGATTAATAATCCTTTTTAAACTTGCATAACCTGGAAGTTCTTTTCTGAATTTGTTTTTGGCCTGTAATTGTTGATTAATCTATTAACAAAATATAATCAAGAATTAACCAACCTTAAATCCATGAGGAGAAGGAACAAAAGGCTTTTCAGCTTCTAATACGTAATGTAACACACGACTCCAACTAGATAATCATGAGTTATAAATATATTTAAGTTTTATTCTTTTTATTAGTATAAATAAAAAAAAAATATTACTACAAACAATGAAGACATCCACTTTAAAATAATTTCTTTGTAATCAAACAAACTGAAGGAATAGCAAGTAAAATATAAATAGCTTTTTAAATAGTTTAAAAAATTAAGTACAGCCAGGACATTACAATTATTTGAACCATAAAACTTTGAATGACGAAGTTTTTCTGAACAAAACTATGGTCATTCAAATAAAATCATATTTTTATTGAGAGTGATGACAAAAATGAAAGTGCCAATAAATCCTCTTAAGAAAAATGCTAGAATTTAGAGCTACAGTATTAGAAATCACAAAAGGGCAGCTATCCTGAGATGCTTCAAGGTTTGAAATTCAGAAAACAATAAGCAGTCCTTCTGGTTTGTTTTGTATTATAAATTTCACAAAGAATTCTGTTTTTGGAATTTATAATATAAAGGGATTCTATGATTAAATAATATAATATTCTTAGAACTGCCTTTAAATATGAAAAACAAAAAAAATCAGCATAATTAGGAATTCTTACAAGAACAAGATGATATTTAAGAAATTCCAAAGACTTACAAGGATGCTTATTTCATGATTTCCAATATAGTTGTATGTGAGTTGTATATTAAAATTAATTAGAGAATGAAGCAAAATGGATCTTTAAAGGATGTTGTTCTGATGGATTTAATAATCATGAATGGCTTAGATTAGATGGATTAACTGATACTAGTGAGAACGAGGAATGAACAGCAATCAAATGATTATTGTTCAGCCAAGGAAGTGAATGAAAGACAAGAATAATATAAGTATCATTTAACTAGAGTAGAAATGTAGTATTCTACAAGTATACATTTGTAGATGTCACATAGGCAAGATTCAGGAAAAATAAGCAAATTGAGAAAATCCATCGATCAAATCAAAAGATAGAATTGTCAAACAATCTTCTTGGAACCCATAAGACGAAATCTGGAGTTATCAGAGGGAGAGCAAATGGAGAAAACTAGTTTTGAATAGGTCCCTCAGCAAAAAAAAAGAGCTCCAAAATCTTTATTAAGAATAATTATTAAAACTGAAGATAAAAACTTCACTAATGTTGGGTGTTCAGATACTAATCTTGAAAAGATTAATGAATATAAGAACTTAGACTTAAAACCATAAACTACACAGCAATAAAAGGACTACTCCCAGGGCTTTTTTTCTAGACAAAAAGGTACAGGAACTCTGATCGTTTTTAGCATATTTGTAGTCACTTTTTAAAGAGAACTAAGCACACAATGTGTTTAAATTACATAAACTTTAGAAATACTAAAAGAATTTTGTCGATTAACCTTTCTATAAAATTGTATTATTTTACTGTAAAAAAAAAAGTACTGGAACACTGTTCTGGCAGAAAAAAAGCTATGACTACACCCATCTAAATCTATAACTACTGAATCTTAACAAGAGAGTTCAATCTTGATGGAGGAAAGATCATTCTATGAATCTATTTCTGAGTGCCGTATGGTAGGAGGCAAATTTCTTGTCTCTGGCTCATAACTATTTATAGAAAAATGATTTTTTGTTGGTAAAAGAACATTGAAGGACTTTCTCTTTCTCTGATTAATTGCTTTTTAAACAAAACCTTACTGTCAGTGGAAGAGTAAGTAAAAGTCTTAAAGGCACTGAAAATTCCTATCCAATATTTGCAAGAATGATGAAAATAATTTCACATTTCTTATTTCAATTGGCTGCTTGACAACAAGTATGAAGTCTTAGGTTCAGTATTAAATCCCCATACATTAGATAGATTCAAGGGCAAGTTGTTTGAAAGCACACTGTAAATCATTCATGATTCTCCAACAATCTTTACTCAGTCACGCCATTACTTCTGACAGTAATTTAGATACCTGTTCAGGCACAGCCTTGTGGTCAAGATGATAGCCTTGCATGTGGCAGAACCTGGGTTTAAATCCTGGAGTCGGCATGAATATGTTTCTATGTTTCATCTGCTTACGAGGATGTAAAGTTACTTGTTTATGAGCAAAACCTCTCAGAAGTTCATAATAAGACTTAATATCCATTATAAGGACTAATGGTCACTCAATTTTTTTCGTAATTTAGGAAACACTGGGACTGTGAAACACCATCTTCAACAAATCATTTCTTTTGTATAGCATTTTAGTGTAGCTATATTGAAAAATATTGCATGATCTTAAAATGTCTGTAATAAGTGATAAGGACTAACTCTAAGAATTCTAATAAAATCATCGTTAAGCCTGTGGAAACAAACATCTGGAATTTTTCAAGTGATTGAACTAAACTTAGGCTTAACTAGTAAGGTTTTGATAACTCTCTCATTATGATCCATCAAATGCAATAACTGTTAAACATGGCAATTACAAATGGCTTGTTTTCATTTTAAAGGAACGTTAGTTTGTGTGGAAGTATAAATCTTTTTCAGTATTAATGCAAGATTACGGCAGAAATAAACAAAGATTTTAATACTTTGCATTATAATTTTATTTTTATTAGAATAAACATTAAAATAAGAAAAGTATTTAATTAATATTTGGTATCTTTTTATGATCTAGCGATAGAAAACAGCGCATAATTACCTTTGGGAATACAGACGTTTCTGTTCTAATATGAGATCAGTGTAATGATCTTCTAATTCGTTACTATAAAGCTGCACTAAATCTAATAATCCATTCCTAAAATATAAAAAGTGAATCACAATGAAACAAATATAGGACCATTAAGAGTAATTTTCATTAACTTAAGACAGTTCTATTATTTAAAGACTATCAAGATAACTATTTGTTGTTTATTGGAATACTAAATCATTCCTTGAATTTTCTCCATAATCTTTCATTTTGCTTTTAAGCAGAAGGAAAAATAATGAAGAATGAAAGTCAAGTGGATGGGAGTAATCAGAAACTAACTAAGTTATCTCCAGCCCTTGATTGTATTGTTAAGCTTATTGTATTTACAGCTTTCCGCCATAAGTATTTTTTATTTTAATTATTTCCTAACAATTCTAAGAAGTTATAATTGATAAATATCTGGAATTCTTCAGCGAGTTAATTGAAACATTTGTGTTGCTTAGGCTTGGCGATTAATGACATTTATATTTTAAGTGAAATACTTGCTTTAGTAGCAGAGAATTTCTAGAAAGATATTATATAAATAAAAAGAAAGGAAATTTAATGTGCCCAATGATTCAAGGAATTGAGTTAGAAAACGAAGGCACAACACTACAAGAAAGGATTCGCACCCTGAGTTGTCACTGGGAAGGCTAACCTCGCGAACCTTCTGAGTCAGTCATCGGTGGAGTTTGGCTGGCTGATGAGTCTAAAAAGGACGAAACGGTCCACGCCAGTCTCTTCCCGGTGACAACTCAGGGTGCAAATCCTTTCTTGTAGTGTTGTGCCTTTGTTTGCTCACTCAATATATAAATAAAGATATATAAAATCCAATATATGCATTTATTGAAATTTTGGTTAAAGAATTATTTGAAGCAAAATACAAAAGACAATGTAAGGGCTGAGACTTTAATAATCAGTTTAAGTAAAAATGCTACTTTCTCACTCCTATGACCTTAAGCATAAATTATCTACTTCATCTCTGCCACTTTTGAATTTATTTTCCAAGTATATTTCTAATGAAGACATATTTTATTTATTCCTCCAAAATTAGTAATTGTTATATCATCATCATCATCTTTGTAATTTATAATTTCCTTACAGTTGTTAATACTTCTCTAATAAAAATTAGGTTATTAAAGCTTAGTGACTTTTTTTTTAATCTATTATTCTTTTTTTGTCATATCATAGATCTTAAGCAAAAAAATATCAATAACAAAATTGTATGAATAACAAAGGATAGCTCAATTGTATAAATATATTAATATATAATTTTATAAGAATTAACGTCATAGACAAGCGATACGACACTTGACTGCAGGCTGAGGTTCAATCCCTGGTGGAGATTGAGATTTTGCTACAGTGAATTCGCCTCCTGGCAGGTTCTAGCGTTTCCCCAGCCTCTGATGAATGGATACCGGATTTAATTCACATGGGTTAAAAGCAAGGGGGCATCAGGCTGACTAACCGAGCTCAACTTAGTCCCATTGGTCACAAAATGGTGGAGCCTTCCTTCCCCACAAATGGGCCATGTACACCTACAACAGGAGATCTTTTATTTTTTTATAATTTTATATGAATTAGTATTACAACTATGATTTCTTTTCCTTTAATTTTCTAGCTATTTGTCCTTTGGATTTCAACATTTAAAATTTAATCAAATTGCAACCCAAATTGATTCCAATTCTTAGGATAAATGCCTTGAATCTCTTTCAAAATCCTTTGCACATTCCTTAAGATTTTAATTTAATGTGGGTTAGAGATTTACGTTTTCACTGAAACATCTTCTGTTTTGTCAACCTTCTACTTTCTTTGTACTTCAAATTGGAAAGTAAAAATTAATTAATTTAGCATTATTTAATTTTTTGTAATTAAGAATTTTTTGTTTTATTCAATCTGAATTAAATTATTATTTTTTTCTGTTTTTTTTTTTTTTTATTTTTACAAACATTTAGTATCAGATTGAATGAAACAGGATTTTATCTCGGCGATAAAACCAATTTAAAAATAAACGCTAGTAACAATTTCTTTCTTGATTTTGATTCTTGAAAAGTATAATAAATAAATATATAAATAAATATTCTTACATCAAAATATGTAAAAATTAAATGAATAAACTACAACTCTTTCTTCTTTTAGAATAACACACTATATTTCGAAAACATAAACTGTTTCCTTTCTCAGGTCATTATGGAGTGAAACCAAAAACATTTCCTCTCCTTAAATAAAAAAAAACAAAACATGGAATTACAATCTATTCAATGTTATTATGTGATATGTTTTAATTGTTATCATTTTCAATGTAATTCCATGTTTTTTTTTTTTATTTAAGGAGAGGAAACTTTTTTAGTTTCACTCCATAACGTACCTGAGGAAGGAAACAGTTTATTGTTTTCGAAATATAGTGTGTTATTCTAAAAGAAGAAAGAGATGTATTTTATTCATTAAATAAATATTGATTTAAAAAAGAAAAAGATTCTATTAGAATGGCAGACCAGTGTAAATAGATATCAGAGATGGTTAAAGAAGCAATGGGAAACTTATTAATAATTACCTCTGCAGAGACTTCAAAATGTAATGTAAGTTATTTAACCTAAATATGGCCTTCAAATAAGCATCATTGTAGGCTTCACTTTTGTTATTCAAAGCAGTATACAGCATTGTAAGGACCCGAACTGAAAAAGTAACAAATAATTTATTTTGATTTTCCGCTGTTTATTCCGTTTTATAGCTTTATTTTTTAAAGTTAATTTTAATAGTTTCAATATCTATGCACTCACTTATATAAATTCCAACGGCAACTTTAGTTCGATCTTCTTCTTTGAACTGAGATAAGCTTTGCATATACAATGGATCTGAAATCAAACAACTTGATCTGTTAATTTCTATTAAAATAATTAATTAACACTATATAATTTTACGTGCATAATACATTTATAACAAGAAAAATAAGGATAAAACCTCACACATTTAAGTTTTTTCATTATATGCACATTTTGTTACAAAACATTTATGTAAATATTAAGAAAACATTGGACAGTATAACTCTCGATGTCTCAAACTTTGATATCTCGAAAACCTTGATATGTCGAAAAATTATTTTTCCCCTTGATATTACATATTCATCTAATGTTAATTTTAATTCTTATGTCGAAGAGTTTTCACTTAAAACCTTGTTATGTCGAATATTTTTTGAAGTAAAAAATGAATTTTTCCAGAAAAATCGCCGTTCAGTTGTGTCGAAGCAAATAGAGGTATTTTTTAAGAAATTCTAGCAATGTAAGTTCATTATATTTTACTAATTCTTTTCAATTTAATGTAATTCTTTTCAACTACTTTTAAAAGTTAAAATTATCATTGCTGTATTTAGACTTATTGTTAACTATCATTACATATTTATGCTTATTCTCATCTATCAAGACTCCCTAATTTTTAGAATATTATTCCGTATCTAGTGTTTTTACTTGAATTTTTATGTTTTGGTTATGACCTTGTTATCTCGAAAACTCGCTATCTCAAATTTTTTTTTTAGCATCCCTTCGACTTTGAGATATTGAGAGTTCATTGTATATTAAAAACAGTTTGTATCTATAAACCAACTGTTTTCAAAAATCCTTACTGGTTATTATTTTAACTATATTGAGCTTATTTAATATGGTAATGAACTATGGGAAACATCTAAGAAAATTGGTGATCTGAAATTGTTTTACTCCCTGACTCAAACCTAGCATTGAAATTAAATTTAAATTTCAAAAATATATTTTCTCCCCTTGAACATATTTAACTTACATTGGATAATGTTTTTTATGCACTTTTTATAGTAAGTGCGATGGAAAAAGGAGTTCGGCCAAAATATTTCCACAAATCTCAAAATTTTATGTGAGGCACATGTGGCTCGTGAGGCCCCTGTTTGTTACTCTTGATATATATAAATAAAAGTATTCTCATAAATAATACTGGTCTACAGAAAACTTTTTTTCTTTCACAAGGACTAAATAAACGGAATCAAACTATCTTTTCTATGCTGAGTTCAAATAAGTTCTCAGATTTTTTCCATCAGGCAGGGTTTTTTTGTGACATGTTTAAAGTTTTAAAAGAATTAGTACTCACCAAACACTAAATAATAAATATATGGCTAATTTTGACTTACCTGAAAAGTTGTATATGATGATTTATGGCTATATTAGAGCCTCATTATTGAACAAACATTATTACAAGAAACTAAATGGCCTTGTTTAGAGAAGTAATCACTTAAATCACTAATGCGACTACGATAAATGCATATCCGTGTACTGTTTTGGAGTAGATTTCAACCTTTGAGCCTGGAACTTAAAAGCTCAGCAGACTGTTTAGACAAATTTAAATCCCGTATAAGATCATTAAGATCTTCTCGAGATAAAAAGTGAGGTTCTGATGAACTACTTGCTTCAAATGTAAGGTCACTTTCCTCCTTTCTTTCGTCTTCAGTATGAGCTGGTTTGGAGTCGGAGTTATCACTTAAGGTCATGAAATCTGATCACTTTGGTACAGGTCACTATGTGGCACAGATCTCATTGCAGATGTGTGGATACTTAACTGTATATTTTGTTTTGGGCTAAATTCCTTTAATGTTAGTTAAGCAGAAATAACAGTCAGTTAAATGGTCCTTCTGTTTCCTCCAAATCACAGGGACTGAAAATGGCAAATGATGAGTAACATTTTTCCATCCAGTGAGAAGCCTCACACATGATACACAGCATACATTTGGGACCCAGTCTTGATCGAAATCACCAGCTTCACACCCAAAATAAAGCTTAATGTTAGGATTTTTTTATTGATTTATTTTATATTAAGTAAGGACTATAATTATTAAGGTAAAATATAATGTTGAACATTTTTTTCACAAGTGGTGTGAAATTTCACCTCTGAGACTTGAAAGTCAGTTCTCCACAGACTTAGCAGGAATTGTTTGGTTGATTTAATCCTTTCTTGGCATATTGAAACGTTTATAAAACTCATAAAATTTACAAATAAAAACAATATACAGCAGAAAATACTACGTGTTGCCAGGCTCACTACAATTTCAATACTGGCTACTGGCCATCTGCTTACTAAAACAATGCAATATTTGAACATGTTAGAACATGATTAAGCCTGTACAGAGTTAGAACATGTTTCAAAATGAATAAGTCTGCATGGGGCCAAATTACTCTGAATAAAATTACCACATCTATAATTTACAAGAATTATAATAAAAACCCTAATATACAGACATATATTATACAAAAATGATCCTCGCCAAAAAACTGTGCCTGAATGGAAAAATTCTGATTACATATTTGAATTCAGTATACAAAACTACACTAGAATCACTATTTAGTTTTCTTGTGAAAAAAACTGTGTTGATCAGTGTAATAGACAACATAAAATTCATTTAATTAAGCTAAACACTTCATATATATATAAAACCAGACAGTGATGTGGAATTTGAAAAAAGCCAATGCAAAAACCATATCAGTGTGGCTGCCAATACGTGTGGATTTTGTATTGCTTTTGTTTCAAATTCCACATCACTGTCCGGCTTTATATAGTTTACTAATATAAGTTAATTTTATTCTTATATTCTACACTATTCTAAATTGCAAATGACTGATTGCAATCTTTGCTTTGCAAAACTTCAAGGGCTAGCTTTAAATTTTGCCTGTTCGATAAATATATATATATATGAAGTGTTTAGTTTAATTAATAGAATTTTATGTTATCTATTATTTATGAGAATCCTGCAGAAATGGCAGATTATAATGAACTCAAAATGAAAATTCTAACAAGTGCGTGACCTTGAATGCTGAGAACCGTATGAAAATGTGCTTAGAATATAAATTGCTCATGGTTCTCAGAGTTCGAGGTCACACACATCCTTCGTAAGAATAAAGTCAGTTTCTAACATACGAATCATATTACACTGTGTCAGTTCAAACGACTTGTGTGCAAAAGACTTGACCCAAATTCTTTGTAAATGCTCCAGGATAGACACTACAGAGCATGAATTTATAATACCTTTTTGGAACTTTTAACATTGATAGAAAGTTCAAATGGAATGGAGAAATTAAATTAACCTGTGACTGCGGAATCCTTTGTTTAAGAAACTTGTTCTATCTTTCAAAACCTTCATTTTTTTAGTGAATAGAATTCATACAATGAATTTGAAATTGAAAGAAAAAGATTCACCAAAACAAATAGCAAAGCAGAAAGACAAAAATAAACTAAACTAAAATAAAATAAAATAGATAAATAAAATAAAAATAAAATGAGAATGATACAACTTATGATTTAACTTGCGATTTGAGAAAGAAGAGAAGAAATTTATAAATCAAAATTCATTTTATTCTCCTTTAATTCAACTTTAGCATTAAACAAAATAATGATGAAGAAAACTTACCATCAACAAGAATACTTCCAATTGTTTCAGTGTAATCCAACAGTTGCTCCAAGAACATCATAACCTAAGAAAGAGACTAAATGATTAGGTAAACACTAAATATAATAGAAATATAACAAAACCATTTTAAGCAAAGCCTTTCATATATTTCCCATTACGTCATTGTATAGATGTCAAACACAAGTAAATGTGTAAAGTTACAGAAACCACAAAGATGCAAAGCTTCAACAGAAAAGCATATCTTGTACAAAAGCTTAACAGTATTATTCTTGAATCTGTTACTTTTGTCATTTTTATTGCAAATTTAAAGTAACTGTTCTCACCTGTGATCACCTGTAGCTGAAAATCCATTCAATCTAAAAAGTTTAACAATTTAGGCTTGGACTATCAATTGATGTTAGTACAAATGAGCAAAATTAAGGTATGAGGTACATTAAGTACCACATATCACAATATCTGTAATTATTTATATAAGGAAGCTGATACTTTAGTGATTGTATGAACTCCCCTTTGAATTTATGAAAATATGGATTAGTGAGATATCTTTCCTTCCTTAGCCTATTAAGGAAGGAAAAACCACAATTATACCATTCATTATTACGTGAATAATATGTAGGTTTAATATGAGTTGAAGCATCTTCTCATTTTTTTTCCCCTTTCACTTTTCTATTTCCTGATAAATCATTTGTTGTTCAAACAATTTTGAAACTAGTGGAAGTATCTTCTAAGAAATCAGAGAGCAGAGATCCATTGCATATAAGACAACCCTTTGAAGTGTGAGAACACTCTAAAGTATAGCATATGCAAAGTAAATAATTCAATCAAAAAGCAGTCACAGTTAACATAAATATTAAATCTGCAGCTTCTTTAGAATTTAATACCAACTTTCAATCTACTACCCATAGTAAAAAACCCCCCATAAAAGTCTATTGTTTAAAAAGCAAAAAATTAAATTCTTTGTATAGTTAACTTAATTGTCACTTTATTAAATGCTTGTTAAAGTTCTTAAAAATTGACAGATTCTTTTACCTTAGAATTTACTGTAGTAATCCTTTATGGACAGTTTAGTAAAAATATGCATGATCCATTTCAAAGATGGTTTTTTTTCAGTTTTCAGAAATCCCTGGTCGTCTGAGAATTGGTAAGAAGGTTATCTGGGATTGGCTAATCCTTTCAAAAGCATCAAAATAAGAAGAAATGTAATTGGTTTGCTACAGCAACGAATGAAATGAGAGGGAAAATGCAAAAACAAAGTGTGACAAAAATGGCGTCACGTTCAGACTCACAGATTTTAGGAGTATTTTTTATAATCTGAACTAAATGAAGGAGATAGTTCGGATACTGAAGAAGAATTATGTAATCATGTTTAAGAACTTTCAAATCAGGAATTGTTTCATGAAAATTACAATGGCAGTAGTTCATTTTCAGATAGAGCTCATTCAGATTGCCTTCTTTCACAGTGTAAGAATGGCCTTAAATTAAAGTTCTTCCAATTATGTCAATAACTAATTTAGCTCTGGTTAGATGGAATCAAAAAAGTATTTATTGATTTATTTTTTTGGTATTTCTGAGATATAATGTACAAGTTTACGACAAAAGGCAGCAAGAGTTGATAGCTCTGCATTAGAAATATCTCAGTCAGAAAACAAACAGAGAGATTTTCTTTTAAAAAATTATAAAACATATTAAACGGTTTCTTTAGCTCAAATTTTTTGTGAAGTTTCAAACACATAATATTAAATTTAACTTGGCTATTTTAACTCTTTATTTATTGTAAATTATATTCTATTTCAGGCTTTTGAAAATAACTTTGTTAAAATATGTAACAAAGACTGATATTAATAATAATTTTAATAATAATAATAACCAACTTTGAGTTGGTCTGATTTTGTCAGCCGCGAACACCAGCCAACTTGCAAATGAAGTCGGCCGCAATAGCGGCAATCCCATAATGCTATGCATTTCCCCCAACAGCTGTGGAAAATCCGAAAAAAATCGAAGTTTTGAAACCTCTCTGATAAATTCTGCTGCATACAATTACTGCATTTCAGTATAAACTTTATTTATGCATGAAAGAAACTCGCAATACTCTGATATTCATTGTGTACTCGCTTGTCATCGATTCGAAGCGGTGATAATCGTTTATGGATGCCATTTCTTTCTATGGGCGTGATGTCATGACTGACGTGTTCTAACACTGCCCTGTGATTGGTAATTCCGACCAACTTTCCCTGTACAACCGACTTGATTGCCAAGTAGCTGCCAAGTAGCTGAAAAACGTGCTCAAAGTCGGCTCTAGCAACTTGAAAACTGAAAGTTGGCCAACTAAGTTGGTGCAAAATCGGATGGTGTTCGCAGCGCTTTAGATTCCAATGCATTACAAAGTGAGTATAATGACAGTGATACTGAAAGTGAAGCGATGACAAAAGCAGAAGCACTCAGAGCATTAAATTTTCAGAAACTACAAAACTTAGAAAACATTGTACAAAAGATGAAACCAAAATCGCAACAGTCCTGTATTATGGATTATTTTCAGTATGGTCAGTTGTACATTAGTACTTTGCTTGAGCATACTAGTACTATTTGTATACAACTTTATTCCAAATTAAAATTTTTAAAAAATAATTTCTTTCTGATTCCATTAATTTGATTGGTTCAACTAAATTAAAAAATTATAATCCGATATTTTTGTACGTATTAAATTTTACAAAGAATTATACTGTATTTATATAATGCTTATTTATTGACAAATGCGTATGAATCAGTTATAAGGTCACCCCGCTTTTAAGGTCACTTTCTCGAGGTCCGACTGTATATAGAAAGATACTTCTAATTCAAATTAATAATAATTTTTTGAATGAAAACAAACGTGCTTTTACTTACATTGCTTGTGAGTTCATGAACTGTACCATCTTTTGGAACCTGACGATCAGGATCATTTTTTATACTATCAACAAAATCATCTAGTACTTTGGCACCCTAAAATTGAAATGTTGAAAATGTCTTGTGAATAATATACACTAAACATTACAATCATGGTATTTCATTTTAATTGCATTCAAACACCCCCAATATATCGAAATTATTATCCAAACAAAATTATTTGAGTCTCCCAAAAAAATCTTTGTCAGAATGCATTTTCAAAAAATTAGTTTTTTTTTTTTTTTAAATTAAACAAAGGAATTAATGACAAAAGTGTTTAAATTAAATTTTCCTAATTAGGTTTCTGTATCATTTGAATATTGGATCCAGACTTTTAGAGTTTCAACAACATCACAACAGTTATTTAAATATACGATATATTGAGGGTGTTTGAATGCAAATAAAATGAATTTCAATAACAATGAATAAATAATAACATGAAAATATAACTCTTATATGTCTGACGATTTTATATAAAAAGTTTCAGATTTTTATGAGCAGTAGTTTAAAAGAAATGGGGCAGTGAAAACCACCAGTACTTTCCAGTACTTTATGAATCACCCGGTATATCCAGAACCAATAAAAGTTTAAATTCAAGAAAAGGAATTGCATTCCTATGGTTTTTCAATTTCTAAGGATACTTTTCTTTTGTTGGCATCACATTGGCCAAAAAAGTTATAAATCTTCTTTTAATACCTGTCTTATCTGAAAGGTTTGTAATCGTTTGGCTAGTGTGTGTGTGTGTGTGTGTGTGTGTGTGTGTGTGTGTGTGTGTATCTTTTTAATGTTTAGAGTGATAAAAAGCGAAACATCAATATAAACATCAAAGGAGGCATAGATACAATCAAAAATTATGCTTTAGTTTCTTAGAGTGTTTTTTTTAAAGGAGAAACTCTGGGCTTTGTATTGTTACACATCAAAAAGCTTCTAACATCACTTTAAACTAGAACTCTAGTAACTCCTTATCTTGAAAGATCAACATCATAAACATGGAAACTCATTCAAAATTGTTCCACTGACAACTTTTAAAGATTACAATATTTTGTTACAAAATGATTATTCAATTTACTTTCATCCTGAACTAAATCAAAGCAATAAATCTTCCATTTATTTCGATCAATGTCACACAGTGCAAGAAAAAAAAATCCAAAAAAATACTGCTAAATTTCAATTACTTGGAACTTTACAACTTGGAAAATTCTAACTTGGAAAATTTACAACTTATCGGAAAAAAAAAATATCCATAATGCTTACAGTTGTGCCTTAAATTCAACTGATAAAATTAAACAAACAAACAAAGTAAAAAAGAGAGATTACTATGAATACTAAAGGTTAAGTGTAGGCCTTGAATGAAAAAAAATAAAAAAAAAATACACTAATCTAGGCTAAATTCTAGACTTTGATTAATCTAGGCAAAAAGAAATTTAAACACACACTACGTAAATCTAAACACAATCTATGTAAATTTAAACACACACTAGTATAAATTCACATTCCAATCATCTTAAAAAGGCATTATTTCCCATCATTTCAAGGTATTTTTTAAAAGTTTAAAATAGACTTTCTTCTCATGCAAATCATACTGAGGTCTTTCAAAGATTTTAAAAAAGCAATAAAAAAAAAGATGCCATGAGATACTAAGAACAATGTGCGTTACAGGATTTAACCAACTTCATCAGTGAAGCAAAAGGGATGGGAAGCACTGCACTGAAGGATTGGAGAATCCAAATATCTTTGAAAGAAATAAACATGCCTTTTTATGAAAATACAAAGAAAATTTCTTCATATTCACTTCCAATTCACTTAACTATCCATCAAATCTATAACTATGTTTTTAACAATTTTGTTAACAAATATTTTTTGTTTGTTTGTTTTTAATCCATATCTAATATTTTAAGCCATTGTTTTTATTTCTATCTTTAATTAGCCTTTTTATTAATCCTTTTATAGCTTCACTCTGAACTCTTTCATCTATATACTTGTTAATTTGTGGCTACATATATTAAACATTATTATTTGAATAATGTATGTTTAAGAAAAAGTAAAAAATTATTTTAATATTTTACAAAGTTAACTTTAAACATTGAACACATTGTTTAACAAAGTGTTTTTGTATCTAGAAATATATGGTTTGAGGTTTTTTTTTTCCTCCTTTTTTGTTTAATAACAATAGTAATAAAGCCAAAAAATTAGAAAGGCTATTTTCAAATCTGTAATTAAAAGTTCCTCCGGAATTCAGCTTGCATTAGTTTATAGTTTGAGATCAAACTGAAATAAACATTCAGGACTACAATCTCTACATTTAGTTACTGTTGAGTAAAGTATCTATCCTCTGCTGTTCTTTAGAAGAATTACAGAAGAAATGAGAATAAAAGGACAATTTATTTCATAAAAAGCATTAGCCTTATTATCATCCTTCCATAACTCAACAGTTGTCCCTCAGTTTGGAATCATTGTCAAAAAAACACTGAGATTCTCTGCTTGTACAGAAATTAGAATTCAATTGATTAAATATCTTCGTATTTTGTTTTATTTTTAAAATGCCTGTATTACAAAAATCAATGGCATATTTGGTACAAAAAAGGGACAAATGTAATTGAATGTTTTAAGATTTTCTAAATCTCTGCAAAATGCATCAATTGTAGATATAACACTTTTTTGTAACTTTTTTGTCTCATTTTTTAAAGAACCTTCCCAGAGACATTTAAACAAAATATATATACAGTGCAACTTGGATAATTCGAAGCTGAAGGGACCACTACAAAACTTCGAATTATCCAAGATTTCGAATTAAACAAGTTACATCTTTTAACTTTAATTTCAGGTCCACTGAATGCTTGAAAAGATTATTCTGTCAATAAGTAAATATTTATTCAGAAAGATCATGGTATGAAAGACTTAAACACTATATGTATGTAAACAAAATAAGATTTACATTACATAAGCTACAGTATAAATTGCATTCAATACAGAAAATTATAGTTTTTCAAAAAATTGTGCAATATCTGATTGTTTTGTAGAATTCAGTCGCTTAAGGTTAGCAAAATCATCTAGCACGTTTAGTGAATGGAAAACAGCTTCACTTACGTTGGTTTGCCCTTCAATGTACCGACAAAATTCGACGCTATCCCGTACTCGCTGGCAATTTGGCATTTCTTCTTCACACCCTTTTCCCATGACGGCGACCTTTTCAGCGAACGTTAAATTCTTGTACATGCATGGTTTACTGAAAGACATGATAACACTGACAGCAGGAAGCTCGAATGGCGTCTGAAGCGTCCCGTGTCGAACGGTGGCAGAAAGGGGATTTCAGTTGTCACGTGTCGAATTTCTTAACGATGAAATGCCGAAAAGTCGTTATGATTCGAAATTTTTTATAAAAAACTTCGAATTAAGGAAGTTGAACTTCGAATTATCCACGATTTTTTAACATTGATTTAATAAGAAATTCAAGGGACCAAGAGAAATCTTCAAATTAACCACGATTTCGAATTAAAGACGTTCGAATTATCCAAGTTGCACTGTATATAGATGAATTGATATATATATAATTCAAGATGTATGCAATTAAGAAACTAAGCATATAACATTTATTTTGAATCTAATAATAAAAAAAAAGATTCAGAATAAACAATCACAGATGAAATAAATAATGCAACTAATATGAGAGATGTCAAATCTCATGTAAATCAACTACCGTCCTTGACCTGCATTTTTTAAGAAGTCTTTTTTGTTTTTTTCTTTGGGTCTAGTTTTTCATAGCTCATTCTTAGGAATGGAATGTTTAATAGCCCTTCATGCTGCATAATAAAGAATCTATACGTGCTTTAGTAAAAAAATAATTAAAGTCGTGGAGGAAGACAATATTTTAAACTGACAGTTTGCATAAAAAAGCAGATCCACTTACAAGTGGTTTCCGCTTACAATCAAGTAAAATAGTAAATTCTGCATTATTACTTGAATTTGGAAAGTGAAAAAATAAAGATAGAATTAATATATTTAATAATAATAAATAACACATGAAATAAAACATTATATATTAATTAGTAGCTCCTCAGCAATAAAGGCCAAGATAACATATCAAATGAAACCATTGAAAAATCATTACAGATATTAGACGTAAAAGGTCCTGTTAATCTTAAAATCAGTAGAAGCCATTATCAGCAATAAAGTTAACCAATGTATAAATTTTTCTTTATTTACATGTTTTATTTGATCTCACAGGAGGACTATAAAACATTGTGTTTACATTTGCTTGAAATTAAGACAACATAGTAATTCACTGTTACTAAATAACTGCTTTCAAGTGGAGCAGTTTGTGATTGATAGACAGGTCAGGTTAGGAGAAATCTATAAATATCATTTATCTAACTTAGATGAATAATCTGCCTTGAGAATAAGATGTTGAACAGAAGACAGAAACTTGGACTTGGAAGAGATAATAAAAATCGAGGTATTAGGTCTAGTCAAAAACCTTTATCAAATGATAAGTGGTTCCTGCAACCTTTACAATGGAGGTGAATGTCTTGAAGCTCAAGGAGATGACATCTATTCCAAGAGCAATCATTTCACTCCAGACAAAAAATGAAATTGGGGAGAAATCAATGATTCCTGAATGTTTTTTCTGCATTTGAACAATATTTCAACTGATGCTTTGAAGATTTCAAAAGAAGATTCAAAGGTAATTTTGAATGAGTCAAGAACAGGCCTTTTCTAAAATGATACCAATTCACTGAAAGTAAAGGATAGAATGGCTTGAATATAAATTGAAAACAAATCTAACTATATAAAAAGATAAGACCGGACTCACTCACTCACTCATTGATCAATGCCCAGCCCAAACCGTTGGACCTAGAAAACTGAAATTTTGCACAGAGGTTCCCTTTATATTGTAGACAAGGAATAAGGCCAGATTTTGCGAAATTCCCATGGGTTCGGCAATAATGAGAGTTTATTGGCTTAAAGTTTTCTTATTTCTGTAACTATAATTAGTAGAGACTTCAAATTTGGCATGTAAGTAGATAATTATAATCACTAAAACCCTTTTTCAGGATGTTTCAAAATTCCACTGGGATAGGAAAAAGAGCATTGCTTTAAGTCAGTGGTTCCCAACCTTTTCAGCTGGCGACCCACCTTTCCTTATCGGAATACCTCCACATCTATAGGAATAGAAGAATAACGAATAAAACCATATTTGTATCGTATCCCTTCCTTATATATGATCGATTTTCGTTTTTTCTGATCTTTTCTGATGGTTTATTTGATGGTTTCTGATAGTTTTTGGATCAAGTCACGACCCACCTGTAACCCTTCCGCGACCCACTAGTGGGTCGCGACCCACCGGTTGGGAACCGCTGCTTTAAGTTATAAAGCTGAAAGTTTGCTTTCGTTACTATTGTTAGGTTTTAGGATTTGTTATCTTGACAATGAGGACTACGCAAATATTGTTATGCAACAATTGGAGCTAAAATATTGTTCTGCACAATAGCGCTACATATGCACCTGGTGGCGACAATGGGAACTATACAAATAGTGTTGTGTAACAATTGCAACTAAAATAGTGTTGTGCATAATAGCGACGGGTAGATATAGATTTGTAATGATCAGATGAGTTTTTATGAACTAGGAAAGGTTTGAAGTGATAGGGTTATGACGTTACAAAATTCAAATAACCTGGAATAAAGGGTGTCCACTGGGAGGATGGTGAGTGGATGGGCAAACATGGTTCAAAGACACTTCTACTAAGCTTTCGGGATAGATATAGATTTGTAATGAGATCAGACCTTTTGAGTTATTGTTGTTGTTTTTTTGTTTTTTTTTACCAAACGGGAAAGCTCCAAGTGATCTCACAATTGCAATTTCTTTATCATCCACGTTAGGACATTTGTTTTTTGTAACCCGAGCAAAGAACGGGTCGTTTTTCTAGTCACTAATAATAACTCTTTAGCCTAGTGTTATTTCTTTCAGTGTATCAATAATTATACCAAACTCTTTCAATATGTTAAAAATTAATAGTATTTAACTTACTTTAAAATCTTTAAAAAAAACAAAGAACGATGAAACTAACTGTAGAAATAATTTCAAAATAACATTAGAAACATAAAATCAACAAACTTACTGTTGAATGGAATGTCTGGATAACTGTTGGGATTTTATTTACAATATTTGTGTGGCAGCCCTGAAATTAAACAAGTTAATCAAAAAGAGAACGTGCATTTCATTTCATTACATCATTGAAATTAAATGTACAAATAAAAGTGCTTGTTTGTTTTTCAACCAAGGTTTTCTTTTGTATCCTTAAATTATAAGTTAAACAGTTATTTTGTTATGTTTATAGATTCTAATAACTTCAGTAAATAATATAAAATGTTAATGTTTTTCAAGAATTTAACAGAGTAAGTAACTGATGCTTACATTTAACAGCTGATCAAATTCTGGTTTTATGGAGATGACGTGTTTCATAATAGGAAAGACAACTAAAGCTGAACCAAAATCATGTTTACCAATACATTTTTTTGCTCTAGTAGCAATATTCTATAGAAAAAAAACAAAAACCATTACATTAGAAATATATTAATGCTTTACATACATACATCTTATGCCGCTGATGACATGAGGATAAATTGGCCGTATCTTCACAGAAACAGTGATATGGTTTTTTTCAAATTCCACATCACTGTCCAGCTTTATATAGTTCAGTAATGTAAGTTACTTTTATTCTTATATTTTATATTATTCTAAATTGTAAAAGATTGATTGAAATCTTTGCTTTGCAAAAGTCGATTGCCTAGCTTTGAGTTTTGCCTGTTCGATATATATAAATATATATATAAAATTTAATATAAATAAAAGTTGTACTGAAGATATTCAAAGGTAATGTATTGCAATATTCATAAATTCAAATCTTGCTGCTTTGAGAAGAAGAAAAAAAAAAAAGAAATCCATTCTTTAAATCTTCTTATAATAATGTACCAGATAATTTTTGAGGCTTGATTTCACTTCATGCCTAAAATGCATAATGTCAAATTATTTACATTTATCAATATTGTAATGAAATGCCATTATCTATTTTCCTCTTATAAAATTCCTCACATATTTTTGATAATAGATAAACTTATGAGTCACAAAAGAAAACAAAAACAAAAACAAAACAAATTCTTCACTATACTGTTCATTTTCGAAAGCCAGACCCGCCACTCGTGGACAATTCTACTCCACAGAGGGTTGATACACTGAGATGGGCACTTTCCTATGACCTGATAAACACTGATAAAAAGTAAACAACCCCTCCTTATTTCTCCTCACCCCTATTTTGATGAAATCAAAGGAGACCTGTAGCCTGCGCAAAAGCGCTGAAGGTTCTCGTAAACAAAAACAGACAGTATCTTACTATTACTATTCTCAATGTTTTTCAATGTTAATTATGAAGAAAAACGGAAGAAAATTTACAAGTGAGATTATCTGACAAAAGAATTCACAAAATAAATCTGTCAACTTACTTCACCATCTTGAACAATGGACTCCAAAGCAGGCTGAACAATTCTCTCAAATATTGCTTTTTGATGGTATGCTGGAATTATGCTTTGCATAAGTTGATGTTCACACTAAAGATTAGAAAATAACATAAAGTACAAAGAATGAAAATTACGTACATAAAAGAATTATGAATGTTATGATAAAAGGTAATTTAGGAAAATGTCATACAATTTAAAAATTTTCGAAGAAAAAAAATTCTACAAATATTTGTATTGAAAGCAAAAACTACACCATCAAAATCTGGATACTGAAATTCTGAAAATGTAATAAAACATTGAAGGAACCTGCATAAGTCTGAAGATAGCAATAACACACGTCTGATAGAGTTCCACTTCAGCATCCAGAATGTCTTCTTTTAATTCCATAAGAGAGCCTTGCCTTCGATGTCCCAAAGCTACAAAAAGAAAGCAATTATTTAACTAACTTATTGTTCATCTTATGGTTCAAAATCGTTTGAATACAAGATGTTACAAAATATGCAACGAAAATTTGTCTGCCTTTCTTTCTTTGTTGTTTTCTTCATTAAGCAATACATTGTGCCTTTGCTGATGTTTAAGAAATGACTTTTTTTTTATTAAAATGCTGTGGTTTAGGACTTACTATTAACTGTCATAAAAACACTCCAGAGAAAGGAACCAAAAGAAATGACCAATTTACTAAAAAATGCCGTCACACTCAACAGACTGATTCTTAAGGGTATGAAATCTCACGATTGATATAAAAGAACAACAAAACAAAGGCTAAATGAAAGCGGTTTTCTGTAAAGAGGCTATTTCACTTATCAACAACAAGCGTTGTTGATATCAACATTTCATTCCAAACTTTAAATCTTAAGTTTACTCATGACTTTTTCTTGATCCTATTTTGTAACTGTTGGGATTACAGTTGATGTTGATTCTGAATAACAATGTTTATCCATTCAGAGCTTAGTAGCTTAAAATTTAAAAACGTAACAATGATCAGACATTTATTTGAAATATTGTTCATTCTTCTAATGAAATCTCAGTTTATGACAGAAAAGAATAAAAAGGTTTATTTAATATTTTTAATTCTTTTTTAGCTTCTCTAATTTTGAAAGCAATTTCCAAAAACGATACCTCACACTTATCAAATGTCTTCCTTTTCATTTAACTTTTATTTCTCTTTCACTATCAAACATAAATGAAAACGATGTGATTCTATTTTTATATCAGTAATTTGATTAATGTTTCTTTTCTTTACCTTCTTATTATAGTTTTATCGATTCCTATTGATGCTGTTCTGTATTTTAACTAATTAAACAATTAAAATCTGTTTTTCAATTTAAACACTGAAAAATTCCCAAAATAAATACTTACATATTCCTGTAGCATATTCCACTGTTTGAGAATATTTCATGATAGTTTTTGAAGCTTGCTTCATTAACCTAAGAATAATTTAGAAAATTACTTGTTTTAGAATTATTTTTCCTAGAAAAGTTCTCAATTAAAGTTAATTAAGTAAAAGTCTTTCTGATTATTCAGATTCATAATGTTATTGCAACTTTCTACATCAGCAAAAGGTAAAGGTAAGTGGTTTCATTACCTATATACTGAGTGTTGCAAATCTTGAATTTCAAAAAAAAAAATCCAGGCATAGGGGCAAGGAGAAGAAACATATTTAATGATGCACCCATGTCAGGAAATGACTAATTATGGCAGTACACATGCACAAAGGTGGCAATTTCTGAGGACAACATGTCCTGTAACAGCGTACGTGGAATGATAGCAGGTGAGCCCACCACCTGGCATCCTGGCTGGCCAGTTCACAATGTTTGTTCCTTTTATTCAAATGTTTCGTGTGTAGTAAGTACGAGTGTCGTTAAGTAGGTAAGTATGTAGTTGTTGACTGAGGTAGTTACGTTATTTCTTCTATTATCGGAATAACTGCTGTAAGAAAAACTAAGTTGTGACTGCAGATGTAGTATTATAGTATTGTTCGTGATGCTTAAGTTGTGAATGCTCTCCTTCACATTTTATAAGAAAACATCAGCAACTACTATATTACAGGTTTGCAGATATCTGCAAACCTAGTAAGACTGCTGAACATAAAAAGAAAAAGGTTAGTATGTATGGTAACATTTACGAATACTGATGATCCAAATTAAATGACAAAACGGACTCTTGACACGTATGTGGTTACGTACATGAGCGTCATGTGAGCAAAACTGTTCAAGGTGGAAACTTTGAACATTTATTGTAGCTTGGATAATTCGAATGTGTATTTGTCGTTGCAATATGAAATGTGTTTCATTGTTTATTTGCAGTATGACACTGATTTCAAAACGTGTATCATTGTAGAAACAGTTACACCTTCGTGTAAAGTATGTTTATGACAACAAAATACTAATCCTGCATACAGTTTCAAATCAGTTGTTGGTTTACTGTGTTGGACACATGCTCCCCTTTGCAAACACCAATAATGTCAAACTCCATTTTCAATCCAACAGATAACACTAAAGCATGTGATAGCTGCTCAAGTGACGCTTTTGTAAGTAACCACAAACATCTCGTTCGTTTTGTCCATTATTTTGGATCGTCAGTATTCGTAAAATATTAACCTACCAATTTTTTCTGCTTTATTTTTTTCTTTTATGTTCAGGAGTCCTACTAGGTTTGCAGATACCTGCAATCCTGTGGTATATGTAGGTGCTTTGGGTATGCGTACTGCCATAATTAGTCGTTTCCCGACATGGGGCATCAATTAAAACGTGTTCCTTCTCCTTGCCCCTACACCTGTTTTTTTTTTTTTTCTTTGACACACAAGTTTTGCAACACTCTGTATATCTATAGATCAGATTTGAAATTTGAAATTCATAACAAATGAATTGCTATGAGATAACTGTAATAAAGTCATACAATCTACATTTTTAAATTTTCAATGAATTATTATATTAAAAGAAAGGTGAATATTTGAAAATGTACACAAATCACTCCTGGAATCTGATTTTCACATTAATGGAATATAAAATTAGACATTGATAAAAAGTTACTTAAACTTCCCATTTCTTATAAATATTCACGCTATTATTATGGATTGTGTGAATAGTTATATAAAAATTCAAAATTTTTGAAAGTAGAAAAGTACTTAGCCTTAATTGTACTTTCTAATAAGTTTTTCGAAGAATTAAAAAGCAGTCCTATTTGTATTTCATGTTAATTTGTATCTGTAAAAAGATATTCAATCTTAAGAGATCTGATAATTAGTGAAGAGGTTTATTCACTAAACCAGGCTCAAAAGAAAATGAAACTGCACATAATTTAACTGCACATTAAATCCTTTTTAAAAAAAGATTCAAATTGTTTAGTTCATTATGTCTTTCATCTTCAAGATTCTTTTTGAATTGCAAAATAAGGAAACAACAATAAAAAAATTTTTTTAGCCGTTATATAAAGGATCCCTCAATATAATATAGGGTAGGAATATACTTTACGAGTGCAAGTACACCCATTATGATAAATGGATTTGTAATATACTTACGCTTGTTGAAATATCCGTGATGTTTTTCGAGGAGGGGTATCTTTCACACGAGTTCTGCTCTGCAATTTGTAAATAAAATATATTGGTAATTGTTTTTAAAAATTTAGATGCTTTAATTCTTTTATATAATTTCAAAACATTTAAAAGATACAATTGCATAATAACGCACTATATTTCTTCTATATTTAAACATAGAACTAAAAGAACTGTATTTAAAATTACCAAGGCTGGTGAACTGTGAGGTGCTAAAGTGTTACTATTTCCACTGGAGGATTTCTGATGATCTTTTAGCCTAGAAAACCAATTCAAATTAGAAAATGAAATTTTGACCAATTTCTGTCATCATTATCAATTACTCCAACTACGCCCAAAACTTCTGCTAAATATTTCTCAACAAAGGAACCCTAAATAGCAAAGCATTATTTGTCAACTCTATTCTGGATGTTACAGCAAAAATGATGAAAGGGAGATTGTGCTGTAGAAAGGAGGGATGGATGAAAAAACATTATAGATCTTAAACTCATAACCTAGTGACTAAAAATACACAGCCCCAAGGATTAGCACTGTAACAAAATGAAATTTTGACAATAATATTGTAAAAAAATTGTGTGCATTATCATAGGCTCATTAACCAGATGGCAGATAAGTAACATTACATATAGATCTACAGCATCAAAATGCTAACATTACAGAAATATTAATGAAGGCCAGATATTTTGCCTTGGGTTTTGTTATGATATTAGTCTCTAAAATCCCCAGTAATCTCTTCCCAAGAACTCTATTGATTTCAATCTTTTATATCCTATTGCAATTTTAATTTTTGTGAGCCATACACAATTCAACACTCTCAGAAGATATGATTGTTTAAAAGAACTGTAGCTTTAATTTAATCATTGAAGAAAGATTTGTTTCTGGCATAAAACTCTGCAAAATTCATCTCTCATTTTAATATCGACTTTATAAATGAGGAAAAGAAAAACTGAAAGATAGATTGAGCAAAAATGCAAATAAAAAAAAAATCAATGACATTTTGAAGTACAAAATGAAACTTGAAAAAAATGATAGAATTGAGAATAACTCTTTTGAAAAAACTGTGATTATTAAAAATTAAGAAGATAAAAAAAAAAAGAAAAGAAAAGAAAAACTAGTCAGTGAATGAAAAATAGCTTAATTCAAATAGACCTTAAATATTTAAATCTAAATTTCAACTTTCTAGAAAAATGTTATTGAGAAATCTTATTTAAAAAAAATTTATTGACATGGCCTATAATATATATAGTTGTCTATACTACAATTTAACTTAAAATAGTTAAAACTGATAGTAACTATTCTTAAACCTAAACTTACCTCTGTAAAGATGTTGATAAAGTATTTGAACGTATTGTGGAATAGACATTCATGAAGTCTTCTCGTTTGTTTTGAACCAACCATTTTGAAATTTGTGAAAGTTCATCTATAGTTCTTTCTAGAATTAAATAACTATATGTTACAATAATAATTTAAATATTAACATCCAAACAACTATATAATAAGTGCTTCAAAGAACAGATTAAAAAATGCTATAAAATGAAAATAAATCAAGCCTTATCCTAATGATGGATTGAAAATTCACTTTCAAGGAAACACTGAAATTACCTAATGTATTCCAACAAAATTGATGCCATATCGTCAATTTCAAATGCAGACATATTCATATTTTCTTTTCTTTAAATGTTTTCTTTTTAAAAAAGCATAGGATTCCTTTGGCATTCAGTAACAATCTTTTCAATCAATACATTTTCTTTTATCAATGCAGTTTCTTGAGTTTTCAAACTTCATTGTATACTTTCTAATCCTTTCTTTAAATTAAAATTGTTCAATATGAAGCATGAATATCTATTTGCAGTTCTAGGATGAAGCAGCTATCCCAAATTTCTAACAACAATTTACAACATGGGTTATGAAATAGAGCATTTCTTTTTCTTTCTTTAAACTTCCAACTATTTCTTTCTGCTCCACTCTGAAACGAAACATTATATTTTTAATAAACTATCGTCTCTTTTGAGATTCAGATGTTACATCCAGAGGACACCTTTTATGCTGTTACTTAAATGGTTAAGTGCTCTTACAGTTTGAAATCCTAACTGTTTTAACTTCTTGTTACTGCAGTTTATTATTCAGTTTTAAGTTCAAAGAAAGATTAAATTCTTGCTATAAATTTCATAATCTAAAAACAACACCATGTACTATCAATATCTCTCAAGACACAAAGATAGTATGCAATTGATGTATTTCAGTTTTCCTCATTATTAATCATTATACATGCTCTGCTTTCTTTTCCAGTGACTTTATACTATAATTGCACATCGACAGCCATGCGATTCTTTTGAATTCTTTAGATTAGCAAACTTCTTTTCAAAATAAAACATTATCAATTCAGGCACATAGAAGTTATTACATTATCATCATATACACAGAGCAGGAATGTACACAATTATCAACATACACTGGTGGAAATTGAAACTGGAACAATTTGAAGGAAGTGTCAAATTAGGGGAATGAAGTAATTAATTACTGAATAAAAGTTTAAAAAGGTCAAGACCATAGAAGATCATGGAGTAGACACTGGATCAATGCAACAACAGATTATACAATGCTCACTATACCTCAAGGAAATTGTCTGAAGTTATTTTCTGCAATTATTTTTTTCAAACAAGCCTTTGAGAAAATGATGGACAAAATACCACCAATTAAAAATACTTTCAGTATGGGCAGGTAACTGATATGTGTTAGGTCAGGATATCGTATCAATAATAGACAACTGTTTGGATAGTGCATTATATGAGGAAAAAATAGGCAGATAAAGTGGCAGATATACACAAGACACATGTATAGACCTAGCTCTAGAGCAGAGATCGCCAAACCGTCGATCGCGAGCTACTAGTAGCTCGCGGGGACATTTTCGGTAGCTCGCGTTAACGCTCCGGTTGGCTAACCTTGATTCCTCCACTGAGCTGACGCTGACAACAACAAGTGCTTGTTTCTCCCGCGCAACTGCCATTGTTCTAATGATGGCGTTTGCAAGCAAAATGCAAGAAACTTATCACTTTCATTCGGAATGGGAAACCAATTACTTCTTTACCCAGGTTAAGGACAAATGTGTGTGTCTACTGTGCTTTGCAAGTGTATCAGTTGGGAAGAAAGGGAACATTGAACGTCACTTTAAAACCGTTCACGCAGGGATTGAAAAGGATTTCCCACTGAATTCTGCTCTAAGGAAAGAAAAGCAGCTAAAATCTAAACTTAATGCTCAACAATCAACTCTTTTAAAACCATTAAACAAGAATAAAGCAGCAACTGAGGCGTCATTCCGAGTTTCAAATATTATTACAGAATAAGAAACCATACGAAGACGGTGAAATAATCAAAATTACATTTTTAGAAGCTGCAGATGCATTATTTAATAGTTTCAAAATTAAAACTGAGATAATGTCTGCTATTAAATCTGTACAGCTTTCTGCAAATACAGTAATGAGAAGGGTTGAGGTTAAGATTTCTGACGTTATCTCACAACTTAAAACTGACTTTGATCGCTGCAGCTATTTCTCCCTGCAATTTGACGAAACGACTGATATAGTTGATACAGCTCAGTTGGCCGTTTTTACAAGAATGATTTTTGATAATTTCGAAATAAGAGAGGGGCTGGTAAAGATTATACCGTTAATAGGACGCACTATAGGACAAAATATATTTTTAGCAGTTAAAGATCTTATCAACTCTGAAAATATTCCTATAAATAAGTTCGTGGGTTTAGCAATTGACGGAGCTCCAGCGATGGTAGGCAGAGAGAAGGGATTCATAACCTTGTGTCGTAAAGACAACAGTTTTCCGAAATTTCTGTCTTACCATTGTGTAATACACCAGCAGTCACTGTGTGCAAAGATTTTTAAATATGAACTAAGTAATGAACACAGTCATAAAAATAGTAAACAAAGGTTACAGCACATGCAATTCAGAGACGTTTGTTCTAGTTTACTGATGAACTAGATTGCCAGTATGGTGATCTACTGCTTCATATGGAAGTTCGTTAGCTTAGTAGAGACAGAGTTCTACAACGTTTCCAAGAGTTGCTGAAGAGTTCTCTACTTGTGTCATGGAGCATTTTGATTTTCAAGAAGACAATGCTGCAGTGGAGTTGGAACTGATTGATTTTCAAATTGATTTATCTGTAAAATCGTTTTCTTCAAGCTCTGAAAATATTTGGCCTCTTATTCCTAAAGAAATTTTGATCCACGTTGGTCTCAAAGTGAAGGCAATGTTCAGCTCTACATATCTGTGTGAGGTTTCGTTTTCCAGTATGACATTTATTAAAATAAGTACAGAAACAGATTCACTGATGAACACTTGGACAACTGTATTCGAATGGCAGCCACTACCTACTCTCCCAACATTAAAAAACTTGTTGATGAGAAAAAAAGACTCCTTCTCATTGAAGTTAATAAGTCTGATAAAAAAAAAATCTGTCCTTTCATTTGTTATTCATTACTAACTACATTTGAATTTCTTTTTATGTACAATTCAATTTCAATTTTTTTTGTTACATACAATTTAATTAAAATTGATTTCGTATTTACTAGAAATGTAAGTTTATATTTGTTTATACGGAATAAACAAATGTAAGATTTTTTTTAAAAAGTTGATAGTTCTTAGGGTTGGTAGCTCACAGTAGGATTTAAAAACGGTACGGTAGCTCAGAAGCTTCGTAAGTTTGGCGACCACTGCTCTAGAGGTTCTAGGAGGATTAAAGAAAGAAATGGTTGATGTCTATGCCACATGAATGTCAGCTACTGTACAGCAACAACTATTTTTATCTATGTCTTTGAAGACTGTCACGGTTTATTTTGATTATTTTTGTTTTTTTCATTCCCATAACACGTTTTTATTCTCAGTCCACATTTATTTTTTTTAATTAATTTCGAATTAGTGTTTTGAAAGTTTTGTCTTATTTTTGTGTTAGATTTATTACTATTTCATCAATTATGTTTATCTTTCTTTTAATCCTTCTTGTCATCTTGTTTTTCGTTTTCTTTAATTAATTTATTGCCCTTCTTGTTCCTCTTTATGTTCTTTTTATTGTTCTGTTTACATGACAACTTTCATTTAGTTTATTTTTTTCCCTTGGTCATTAATCTGTCAATTAACTCTTCCTATATTATATGTCAGTCTCTATGTCACCTGTACCACTATTGGTTAAAGTTTTAAGTGTATTGATGACCTGGTCATGTCTATATATAATCAGATATTTTCTCAGAGAAAATGTAAAAAAAATAAAAGAGAATGACAATACGGACAGCAACTTTTGAGTTCTTACTCCTTAATCACCATCTCTCAATTGCTGTTGGTCTTTTATTTTAGTATTGTAAATCTCCGTGTGCTTTCGTTGTTTTGCTTATTGGGTTGGTCACATTGTGATTAATGATCAGCCCAAACTAAAATTTGTGTCTTGTGAGAAACATTGGATCCATTGGTTGTTTTTCTCAGTATAATGATAATGCCTGACCCTACATTACCCATATCATAACAGAAACTTTTAGTGATATTGTAGCACTACATTGATCAATCAAGTTTTCAGACCCTCACCATATCGAGCAAGTATTGCAGCTGCCCAGTTAACAATTCCCACAACACCAAAACTACTGCAGAGCCATCCACATCCAATATGCATCGGACAACAGTCCTCAAGATAACATTTCAGAACTTATTGATTCTCTGACACAACTTATTCAGCAGTGTTACTCATCTTAAGATTTACATGCCATGTACTATGAAACACTGAATAAAGTTATATAGGTCTACTTGAGAATTCTATTTATTTTATTATTTGCTCATTAAATCAATCTTTCATACTGCACAAATACAGTCAGTCAGACAAGTCATTAAAGCTGTCTAATATCAATTTCCATCGTTTTACACGAGCAACAAATAATTAGGATGAAAAATTATCTATTTTTTTATCTTACCTGAAAGAAGAAGAATTGGTCCTTTGTCATCTTCATTTCCTAGTTCTTTAGATAATAAATAAATAAATAAATAAATAAATAAATAAATAAATAAATAAATAAATAAAATATAGAAGTGTCTTGATTCTTTGACATATCCAACAACACATTATCTCTATTAGGCAGAAAAATAAAGCAGGGAAATAAACTTTAATCATTCATTTTTTAAAATAACAACTTTTCAATTTTGTCCTACTGTAAACTAAATTGTTGATTTTAATGTATCTAAAATTCACTTTCTGATTTATTTTTAATTAGCATTTATTTCTTTAAATGACAACTCTATTCTCTATTAAATTGTTGTATTACATATTTTTTTTTATGAATCCTGGAATTAGCATTTTTCTTTTATTTCATTTTCATATTATTCAACTATTGATAATCTATTATCAGAATCATCTATTGATCCTGTATTTGGTCAGATTCAATGTTTTGTACTTTTACACAAGAGTTGTTATTAATGTTATAATCCATTATGTTTTCCACAGTGAAGATTTTGTATAGCTGCCCATCTAGTATAAGGGAGCAGCTGTATTAGGAATTGGCTACTGTCTTTCAGCCATTTCGTTACAACTCAATTTTTAAATAAATGCAATCTTTGATATCGTACTTGTATTTTAAAAATTGCAAAAATCACTTAGATAAATCATTTCTTTCCTACATAAAGAATAAAAGTATTATTTAGCAATTATTCTATATAAATTACTAAAATCACACTAACATCACTTAAATAGATTGGCAGGCATTGAAAAAAATTACCTTCATCCACTAATGTAAAATCCAAAATGAGAATGGGTGGAACTGGTTTGCTCTCCCGGGTTAAAACAGATCGAAATTCCTTTTCCAAAGCATCAGTGGCGGCATCATATAAGGATTGCTGCAAAATGGAATTAGCTAAAGTGTACTTAAAAACCATTATTAATTATAAAATGGTCATTAGATTTACATTTTCAGGCCTCCCAATTTAAGACCATTTGAAACAAAATGACTGTAAAGAAAATATTATTCAAAACTCATTCCTTATTACATCCAGAAATTTAAAAAGATAAAAAAACCTCATCATTTTTGAAAATACAAAATATATATCAAGTACTCCTTTATGCAAGTCCAAAACCACTGTTTTTATTTGCATAATATACTCTGTTGCAAAACAAAAAAGGCACAAACTGAAGAAAGTTTTCTACAGCTATGAAACTTCTTTGCAATCAATATGTAAAGATAAAAGATTACGTTTTCATTGTCAAAGGACTTTGTATTCCTTCTTTTAATTCCATTTATTTTCTCTTTATCTCAACTTATCACAAAATCCTCTGTAAACTGTAAGGCTTTTAAAAAATTCTTTACATTTAGTTATAATAAATCCCAAGCGTTGGTGAGAGCCCTATAAAATATATGAATACTAAAATTACTTATGTATTTGCTTCTTATAAAAACATTACAAAATGTCAGGATGTTTCAGCCTGTCGGCAGGCTTTTCTCAACTGTGATATTGGTAGGGAATGGGAGGTTTAAATAGTTTTTGGTGGTATTATTAGATAATTTGCTAGTAATTGTGGGAGAATTGGTAATGTGCCAAGACTCCCGCAAGCTGAGGGAGAAAATTGGCAAATCGGCAATTCTCCAACAATTAATAGCGAATTTTTTAATAATACTATCAAAAACTATCAGGTCTACTGGCTTAAATCCACTATTTTTTAGTTAAAAAAAACAAAAAAAACACACGTTTTTTTCAATAGAAAGTGAAAAATTGGTTTATTCAATGTACTGGCCATCGCTAACTACACATTTTTCCCATCTCTTGGGCAATTTGAGGATACCTTGCAGAAACAAATCTCTCCCTTTTGAGGCAAACCACTTATCGAACCATTTTTGTACGTCTTCGTAGGAATCGAAGTGTTCCTCAAGAAGTGAGTGGCACATCGACGAAAACAAGTGGTAGTCGGAAGGTGCCAGGTCTGATGAGTAAGCAACATGGGGTAGCAGCTCTCAGTTGAATGCCTCGAAGTAGTTGCGGACCATTGTTGACGTGTGTGATGGTGCACTGTCATGGAGAAAAATCAGCTTGTCATGTCTTTTCTGATATTCAGGCCTTTTTTCACGAAGAACATGGTTCAATTTGATCAGTTGTTGGTGGTAGCGATGGACATTGACATTTTAATATGGTTTTAGCGACTCATAGTAGATGACACTCTCCTGATCCCACCAAACGCACAGCATCGTCTTCCATCTAAAGCGATTGGGTCTTGCGGATGATGTTCATGGTTGATCAGAGACAAACCACGATTTTTTGTGTTTAGGATTCTTGAAATAGATCCACTTTTCATTGCCAGTAATAATCCGATGCAGAAAGGACCTCTTTTTTTTGTCTGGCAAGCAAAATGTCGCATATGTTTTGGCGTCACTCCATCTGCCGATCGGTCAATTCATGCGGGACCCATTTTCCGATATCTTGGACCTTTCCCAAGGCATGTAGGCAATCGGAAATGGCTTGTTGAGCATTTTTGCGATTGCGTGTTGTCCTTGTCCAATAGAGCTTGCAGTTCACTTTTCTCAAATTTTTTGGGCAGATTTTCACGCTCCTTGTCGGTAATCTTGAAATTGCCATCTTTGAACTGACAAAACCAGTCTCTGCACGTTGTTTCCGATAGAGCATGGTTGCCATAGGCCTCCACAAGCATTCGGTGTGATTCCACCATCGATTTCTTGAGATTGAAGCAGAAAAGCAGAGCTGCCCGCATATGCTCTTTTTTTGGCACAAAACTCGACATGATTACCACAGGAAAAATTTAGATGGCTCTTTGAAATTGCTGTTGTTGTGCACTGATTACTGTTGACATATGTCAAATGCATGAAACTAACAATATGGTGGTTCGATAATCATTGTATATGACCACTTACGCCATCCATGAGCAAACAGCGGATTTAAGCCCTAGACCTGGTATTTAAACCTCACATTCCCTAACAATATCACAGTTGAGAAAAACCTGCCCGCAGGCTAAAACATCCTGACATTTTGTAATGTTTTTATACAATGCAAATTACATAAGTAATTTTATTATTCATATATTTTATAGGGATCTCACCAATTCTTTGAATTTACATCTATACTCATGGACAAAAAAATTAGCGCACCAAGAAATAATTGCGGGA
>JAFIDM010000179.1:4238366-4270605 GCA_023159025.1 Thereuonema tuberculata
GAGTGTGCTGAATCATTTACAAAGGAAGAGCTGAGGTAGACATGCCACTACGCCGTGTTCGAAGACAGTATACGCAGTCGTCGCAGTTTGAGAGGGAGAATCGTCGGGATGATGGAAGCTGGGTGGTCAGCTAGGCGAGTAGCTCGTCAATTAGGCCGCTCTGATTGTGTTGTGAGGAGGTGTTGGGACCAGTGGACCCGAGAGATGTCATGTACACGAAGACCAGGCTCAGGACGCCCTCGACAGACCAGTCATCGAGAAGACCACCACATAGTCAGAAATGCACGCGTACAGCCAACTGCTTCATCGGCCGCCAACCAGGCACAGGTAGCACCTTCACTAGGGGCCGCTGTGTCTTCTCGAACCATACAAAGGCGCCTGGCTGAAGGACAGTTGGTATTGCGGCACCCATTACGTGTGCTGCCCTTGATGCCCACCCATCGACGCCTCCGTTTGGAGTTTTGCCGCGCACGAGGAAACTGGACTGCAGCGGAATGGAACCAG
Source organism: Thereuonema tuberculata (assembly GCA_023159025.1). Taxonomy (NCBI): domain Eukaryota; kingdom Metazoa; phylum Arthropoda; class Chilopoda; order Scutigeromorpha; family Scutigeridae; genus Thereuonema; species Thereuonema tuberculata. Next base: position 4,238,871 of record JAFIDM010000179.1, read on the forward strand.
GTCGTCTTTAGCGACGAATCCAGATTCAATCTTGGCAGTGATGACAATCGTGTTCGTGTGTGGAGAGCCCATGGTGAACGCTTCAATCCTGCCTTTGCTGTACAGCGACACACCGCTCCCACAGCTGGTATGATGGTATGGGGTGCCATTGCCTACAATACACGGTCACCCCTAGTATTGTTCCATGGCACCATGACAGCCCAGCGGTATGTTCATAAAATCCTGCAACCACATGTGTTGCCACTCATGCAACGGCTCCCAGGAGCCATTTTTCAACAAGACAATGCTCGGCCTCATACGGCAAGGGTGTCACAAGACCGTCTCCGCACTGTTACTACCCTTCCTTGGCCTGCCCGATCCCCAGATTTGTCTCCAATCGAGCATATCTGGGATCATTTGGGACGAGGAGTTGGGCATCCCACGAGTTTGAACGAACTAGAGGCAAGGTTACAGCAAATATGGAACAAAATGTCTCAAGACATCATACAGAACTTGTATGACTCAATGCCCGATCGTATCGCATCGTGCATTCGCGCTAGAGGGGTCCAACGGAGTATTAACTCCTCCGTTCTTTTGCCTTTTTCTCTGAAATAAATTATCCTTTTTCTTTGATTTTCTTATCATTTACTTATATCAAAGTAGTCATTACGAATGTAAATTTTCGTTTCATTTTGATGACTCCTTCTTGGTGCGCTAATTTTTTTGTCCATGATTGTATTTTATCCCTTTCTTTTGCATTTAGTTTTAATAAATTGTAATAAAAACAATTAAAAGATTAAATATTTCAAATGTTATTTGAAAAACTAAGATAATCAAAGCAAGCATTAAAAACAGAAAACTCTTACCAAGTTGTGAATTTCTGGACTACTTGGATTATTATTTTCAAAGTAACTAATTGCAATCTTTAGCTTATCAGTACTTTGTAAATAAACATCTAAACCATTAGTAGGTCTACAAAAAAAAAAAAAAAAAAAAAAATAAAAGTTTGCATAAAAAAAAAAAAAAAAAAAAAAAATAAGATTTCGCTTTAATGTCAATATATACATCAGATACATTTTATTTTTCTGCTGTTGTCTTGAAAAAAAAACCTTTTTAATTTTATTTTAAACAAAAATAAATGAATAAATCTTATTTTTATCATTTTTGTCTTTTTATTTATTTTCATTTTGGGCATGCTATTAATATTTATTTCAATATTTTTAAGCTACATTTGAATATGTACAAGGGTGGTTCAAGTTTGACCGAGACTTTTATTTCTATGGACGAAATGGAAAGTCCGACAAGCATCACATTAATTTCAAAGTATTGTGCTTGAGCATCCAGGCACCACTGCCGTCGTTGTGGCAATACCTTGATTCCTTTGAACATAAGATACAACTGGGCTACTGTCGTACCCACTGCAGTACAACTTTCTTTAGTGCTTCATCAGTCTTCAATTCCTTCCCTCCCAGATCAGCTTTAAGGGACTCAAACAAATGATAATCACTGGGGGCTAAGTCCTGACTGTAAGGGGCATGGGGTAAACCTCGCAGTGCATTTCGGCCAGAAATACTACTGTCAAATTGGTCGAGTGAGGCCGAATACTGTCATGAGGAAGAATGACCAGTCCAGACAACATCCCAGATCTTTTCTTGAGAGTGGTGATTCGTTTGGCACCCTTCAGCAATGTGCAGTAACACTGGTAATTAATTATTGCCCTTTCTCCAAAAGATTCTCATGGATAACACCTTGCATGTCCCAGAAGGCACTTCTTGTGATTGCAGTCAGATGAACATGTCCATGCAGTTTATTTGTCACCAGCTCTCGTCCTTCAATAAACTGTTGTCACCATTCATACACTCTTGGCCATGACAACTTTTGTTCCCCATACTGTGCTTGCAAGCTTCTCAAAATCTCAGCTGGTTTAACATTCTCCTTTACAAGAAATTTGATTATGCACTGCTATTCCACAGTGCTTACAGGGATGTTCATTGCAACTGCTGCCTATGAGCCAAATCCATCATACCGGGTGCAGCATACTCACAAAAGATTTTGTTACATCCTCCACAAGTTGTACCATTCTACAGTTATTTTTTATGCACAAAAGTCTCCGTGAACATTGAACCACTTTTGTATATTTAAAAATCTCAAAACTTGATGAACAACAATTGCCCATAAACTTATAATGTAATTATGTAAATTTCCTTACAAAAAGTTATATATTTACAAAATATACTGGTATATATATAAATAATGTTGTTGACTTCTTACCCATCTTTAATGACAGATTCAACATCTTTGGAAATATTATAAAAACTGATCACATGATCCAATGCAAATAAAGCTTTTTCGATATCTATTAATATATATTAAGCAATAACAACTAAATCATGAGAGTGAGGCATATAAATTTGTTGATAAAGTGATTAACTGTTATACCAAATTCTCTTCTTTTCATATTCTTGTAATGTATAAAAGTAACTCCACAAACTCTTCATAGTATTTAAATAATTTATTTAAATACAAAGTAGCGAATTTTGGGGAACATAATATTGCGTTATTCCCTTCTTCAAGCAAAATAAGAATTAACCTTTACATATTTTCTATCTCTAAGGATATGAGATGGAATTTTTTCTTATTGTAACTATTAAAAACATGTAGTTTGTTAATCAAATCTTCAGTATTCTTAATAATCACTTTCTCATTGGGTAATCTGAAGCTATTTAACCAAAAATTTAATTTCCTAGCCAGATTTTGCTTAGGAGATCCTTATTTTGCGTAGGTTAATTCTTATTTTGCTTGAAGAAGGGAATAACGCAATATTATGTTCCCGAAAATTCGCTACTTTGTATTTAAATCTCTCTCATCCATTACAGCTTCCAACCTCAGGCTGGGTCTGTCGGGAACATAAGCCTCTCCACCTAGTTCTTATCTCCCACCATCTTTCCGCCGTCACCCTGTTCCAGTCCTCCCCCCTCTTTCGGACACATTCCTCCACTCCTCTAACCCATTTATCTCTTGGTCTTTTCTTCTGTATCCTCATCTCATGCATCCTCCTGGGAATCCTCTTCTCCTCCATTCTCTTTAAGTGCCCATACCACCTCAATCTAGATGTCTCAATCCTTTCCTGCAGGGGCTCCTCTTTCACTATCTCCCTAATCCTTTCGTTCCTCACCCTATCTCTTCTAGTAACTCCTAACCTACCCCGCAGGAATTTCATCTCACAAGCCGTCAATCTGCTTACCTCTCTTTTCTTCATTACCCAAGTTTCCGATGCGTATGTCAGTATAGGGACGTAATAGCATCGGTACAACACTTCTTTACTTTTTTGCGGGACATCCTTACTCCACACCAAACTCCTGACGCATCTCAGGAAAGCTTCTGCCTGTCTGCCACGTTCTGTAATTTCTCTATCATTTCTTCCATTCTCCTCCCCCACACTTCCCAAGTACTTGAAACTTTCCACCCTCTTCAGCAGTCCTCCTCCAAGAGTAATCCCACTCACCGGTCTATTCCTTTTCCTGGATGTCAACAGAATCTCACATTTACCCGTGTTGAATCTCATCCCATATTCTCCCACCGTTTCCTCCCAAGCCTCCAGTTGCTCCTGAATCTCCTCCTCCTTGTTTCCCCAGACCATCAGATCATCTGCAAACACCATTGCCTTCATCTTATCCTCCCCAACTCTTTCAGCCACCCGCGTCAAAATTCCATTCATGACCACAATGAAGAGCAGGGGTGACAGTGCACTACCCTGTTTCAGACCACTCCTTTGTTTGAACCAGTCAGTTCTTTCCCCTCCCACTTTCACACAACTCACACTTCCACAATACATCTCCTTCACTCTACTAACAGTCCCTTTATCCACCCCCATGCTCTCCATTACTTGCCACACCTTTTTCCTACACACACTATCATACGCCTTTTCTATGTCTAGAAAGGCCATCCAAATATCCTCCCCAAATTCATAGTATTTAAATAAATTATTTAAATACTATAATTCATAGTATTTAAATAAATTATTTAAATACTATGAAGAGTTTGTGGAGTTACTTTTATATGATTAACTGTTATCTTTGAACTAACTAAACATTACTTTAATGAAAATCAAAAATCCAAGAAACAACATAAAATAATTAGTTCCTGGAAGTTCAAATTTTGATAATCAAATTTTCTTCCTTATTAAATACAGGGTATTTGAAGATATATCACTTCCAAGCTATTGCTTCCTTCAAACTAATTTATGGATTTATTTTTTTCACATAATCATGGGAGATTACAATTTGACTCAAGAAATGAAAAGGTACACTGTTATTGTTGCTTTAAGTATAAAACACAGCAATTTAGAGATTGCGAAGCTTTTGATTGTGTCAGATCATTTGTTCATAAAGTTTAGAAGGAGTTGGAAATCGTCTAGCTGGAATGTTTCACCTGTAGCAAAGCGAAAAAGGCATTCTGAGCGTTCTGACACTATCAAGACACCACAGTTTATACAACAGAACTTATCGATTACAACACCAGGAAGTCAATGAGGGCAATTGCTAAACATCTACAGGTGTCGTAGGGCACTATCAGAACTGTGGTGAACAAGGACATCCGATACAAGTCGTTGCAATGAGGAGAGATCATTCATGTCTGCAAAGACAGAAAAATTGGTGCAAAGCTATTACTCAACAAGATTAAACACCCAGAAGAGCCTGGCATGCTCTGTTTTTGTTTTGTTTTTTTCTGATGAGAAAAGCTTCGACCAGGACCAAAAATTGAACAGGAGAAATGACAGGTGGTTATGTTCAGATCCTTCTGATGTCCCAAGGGTTATGCACACAAAGTTTTCAGCAACTGTGATGTCATGTCACTCTACTTCTTTACACAGGATCTGAAGAATTAATGCCGTTTGTTACATTGAAGTGCTTGAATCAGTTGTTAAGCCCTGGATTGAAGGAGTAAGCAATGGAAGGCCGTACATATTTCAGCAGGACTCAACACCTCCTCACAAAGCTCAAGTGACCCAAGAATGGATGGCTGGTGATCATGTAGCATCCAACATTGGCCTCCAAACTAGCCAGATTTTAAATACACTGGATGACTATGTGTGAAGTGTTGTTGAGAGGGAGATTAATCAACATCCCCACAATATCAAAGATTCACTGAAGGCTGCCATTGTTAAGGTAATGTCTGAAATGAAAAAGGACCATTTGATTTGGGCATATCAAAACTTCAGGTTCTACAGTGAAGAGTTACTGATACTGAAAGTGGTTATGTACACTAATTGCTCAATTGAAAGTAGACACATGCCATAGTAGAACAACCCATGCAAATTCGGGCAATAATTTGAATATTTTCGTTATAAAACAACACGATTTGATGGTGGTATCTAAACACCTACTAAGGTAAAATGCCACCATCAAAGCAACTGAGCGATTTTCAACGTGGAGTAGTCATAGGCTGCCACAGTAGTGGCCAGAATGTGCGAGCCATAGGAGCGATACTGAATCTGCCAAAGTCGACCGTGGGTGCTATTATCATGAAGTGGAAATGTGAAGGAGTGGAAACACAACGTCATGCAGGTAGCCGAGCCTGCATGCTGACCGATAGAGACTGGTGGGCCCTGAAGCAGAACAGGGCTGTTTGCCAGGGGAGAGGCTGCTACCTGAGTGTGTCATTCCAACAGTGAAGTTTGGCTGTGATGGTGTGGTCGTGTTTCTGCTGGTTTGGATGTGGTCCATTGGTTGTGATCGAGGGGACCATGGCATCTTCACAGTATCTGGATGTTCTAGACAATTCCATGCTTCCTATGTTGTGGTCGCAGTTCAGTGAAGGGCCATTTGTGTTCCAGCCCGACAATGCGCCATGCCATAAGACCCATGTTATTAGCACCTGGTTTTCGGAGAGTAATGTTCAGGAACTTCAGTGGCACGCCCAGAGTCCGGACCTCAACCCTATTGAACATCTGTGGGATGAACTGGAGCGCCGGATTCGTGCATGTCAGATGCGACCGCAAACACACATCCAACTTGTACAGGCTTTAAAGGAGGAATGGGAAAAATACCGGTTGCTTGCTATCAGAAACTAATGGAGATGCCAGTGTGTGTGGATGCTGTGCTTAGGGCAAAAGGCCACAGTACGCGATATTAGACAAGCTGTAAATAAAGCGTTGTTCCAGGTGTCCACTTTCAATTGCGCAGGCAGTGTAGAATAAACTTGTATTAAATCTATTTAAGAATATGTGCACAAATTCTCATGAAAATATATTTGTTCTTTTGGTCAGATACGTATGTTTTTCCAAATAATCAATTTTGTCCTGAATACCCCAAGCTCCTAGTACTTCTACTCCCGGTTTCAGAAAAGGAGACTGGGGAGGAACTCTATAATTTCTTGTCTTGATTTTGGAAAAAATGGCAAATTGCCAAACTCAGTCATTAATACTCATTAGGAAAAATAAGCTGTACAGAAATGAGAGTTAGTTTGAACGGCAAAAATAATGATGAAAAGAAAATAAGCTAACTTTCTTTTTTAAAACAATATTATTTTGAGGTTAATTCTCAAATGAACTGCTGATACTGTAAGGAAAATAAACAAAAGAATCATGTAAAAACTTCACTTTATGTAACAGTAAAAGTGCTGAGACTTGCACTCTACAAATATTCTATTGAAATGAAATAATCACCATTTCTATTGAAATGATGATTTCTTAGTATTACCAATACTAAAAAAAAAAAAAAAGAACTACTGATATAAACAAGATTTTAATAGTCATTTTCTGGTTTACCAAAGATAAGTTTTATCTTTCATCTCAATATCACCTTAATGCAATTTAACAGTTATTCTACAATTGTTCTCAAGCACTATTTCATCAGATGAATAAATTAAGATTTTTTTACTTTAGAATATGTATGTATATATACTTATTAACGGAAATTCATTGATGCATTATTATGTGATTACATTAACAGCTGTATGTCGGGGTTTAGGTGTTGGTTTGTTTTTTTTCCCTGAGAAGGAAAAGGGAAAAAACCTGGAAGAGCGAATCAATTAAATACAGTGCATGCATATAGAGGATCACTTCGTACAAACTATGTAATATTCTAAATTGTGTTATTTATTTAGCATATCAGTGCCGGATTTGGGGGGGGGGGGGCAAAAGGGGGCAACCGCCCCATGCGGCAAATTGGGATTGAAAATTGATTCTTTTTTATAATTTACAGGGGCGGCATGGGGCTAACTTGCCCCCCCCCCCAATAAAATTCCTAGTTCCGGCACTGTAGCATATAGCAGACATAAAGAAAAAAAATGGCAAAAGTAGTTATTTAATTCAGTCTCTGTTCTAAAAGTCATTAGCTAAAGTAATTTGGTTAATAAATAAATAAAAATACTAAAAAGTGACAGTACAGACAATAAACTGTTGTTCTGGCATTTTAATTTAAGACAAAAATCTCTGCAAAGTGCTCTGAAGAGAAATTACAAATAAAACTCAACTTCACAGTTATTATAAAGTTTCAAAGGATACTTTCTTGTCTTTTTTGTAAATTATTAGTCTCATTATAAACTGGTAGAATGGTATGTTCTAATTTCCCAAGACGATCTTCAAATGATGATAAAATGGACAACATTCCTTTGGTGAGCTGACTACTTCTCTGCAAAGTCTCCTTCAAACTATTCAAACTGTTTGCTTCCTGAAATGAAATAATACGTAAGTAAGAGATTAATCAACTACAGTACTTATTAGAAAATGGGACAATTTCAAAATCTAGTGGCAAACAGAATCAGTGCTCTGCAATCATTACATTCAAATAAAATAAGTATTGTTAATAGTTCATCATCGACAGGGTTTTTATTTTCAGTTTAATTTGCATGAAAATAAACTCAGCCAAACCAATGTTAATTAAAATGTTGTGAAATCGCAAGCACTGACAAAGTTTAACTATAATAAAAGATCTTCGACATCTCATAATTAAATGTAATATTTTACATTTATTATTAAAAAGAAAATTTTCGAGGGAATTTCATTCCCTCTTTCTCAAGCCTATTTACAACAATAAGTTAGTGAAATTTTTTGAATAATCAAATTATTACATGCTACCAGTATTCACATTTTGTTACATGTCTTATATGTTGTAAGATAATAAGGATTAAATTTGTTCATTTAACATATTTTGTACATTCCATCAAAACGATAAATTTTGATGATACATTCAATTGTTAGATTAGTACAAGAATAAATAAAATTAAAAGAATAAAGTTTTCGATCTTATTGTACATGCCTCATCTTCAGTTAACTTACATTTAGAGTCCACCAATTTTTAAAGTAATCTGATAAAAAGAAATTGGGGAGGGTCTTCTTCTTAACACAGGGTGTTCACATTTTTGAAAACAAATATAAAAAAAAAAATTGTAGCAGACAAAATCAACCATTTTCTAGTGTAATTCGTAAACTTGCTTATAAGTTTGATTATTTGCAATTATATAACATCATAAAGAAAGCGTTTCTTTAGGCTGAATTGTAGTGGACATTCAAGCGTTAATAGAAATCTTATAGCAGATACATGAATAAGAGGTTCTTGCGCGTAGGAACTAACCAATCGGAAGTCTATACCAGAGCCTAATATCCATTGTTGGAAACGTGTTCGTAACTTTTAGTGCAATAACGAATGATTCAATATTGCAGAATCGCTCAATGTAGATAGCTCAAGTGAAAATACTTTCATCTCTTCAGTTTCTCAATGGCTGAAATAAATGCGGATGAAAAGTTACATTGAAAATGAATTAAAATATGGACAATTAAGCGTCCATTACGAAATTTATCAGGACAACGGGACACAATCTCAAAAAACGGGACAATCCTGTAAAATATGGGACGTCTGATCACCCTATCTTAACACACCTCAAGAAGAAAAACCTCTAAAACACTAGCTATCTTTCATTCGTATTTGTGTAATCTTCCAAAAATTCGTGAACTCGTTAAAACCTTATAACTGAAGATGAATTTTGTATATGATTGGAAAGTCTTGTTTTATTAACTTAGTAATGTTAAAGTGTTAAATTTACTTTTTCGATAGGAATTATTAAATTTGACAATTTATTTCAACTGAACTCTGTTTTCTGGCATAATTATAAATTTATCAGAAAGAAAATAGTCAAATTTCATTTAATGATAATTTATTGATTCTCCATTCGTTTAATTTGAGTTCAATTCCGTTATTTTAAAATAAAATCCCAATGTAAGAAACGCCCTAATGATCGTCAAATCAACTGGATTCTACCTTCTCCAAAATGCTGTCAATTTCAGTTTTCTTTTCTAAAGAAAGCTCCATTTCTGTTTAGTTTCCAATGTACTGTCAATAATTTTACCGAAACATTTCTGACCGTCAAAACAAAATAAACTCGAATGAACCAGTTATAACAATCTTGTTTTGGTCGCCATCTTATTTAACTTCCGCTGAAGAGAGCGACATCTGATGGTCATTACTTGAAGTAAAACCACTTTCAAAAGGAATCGGTCATTACCATCAAATACCATTACCATGCAGAGCCGGACGGTGGTCGAATTTTGCTACAAGCGCGGTCTGATTTACCCCCCCCCCCCCAACCCTTCATCCATTCAAACCTTCATATAACAATACGTGAGTTCATCCCGCCGAACTCACGTTTTACACAGAAGCAAAGGCATTTGACGCGAAATCGTCTTGTAGCCTTCTACATACAACATATACAGTTGGTGACATTACATATTTGAATTACTAAACAGGCCCAATATCGTTATTAGTTTATTACTATAGGAATCGGGATTTATAAACCACTAACACAAAATTTGATGATCTTTACAACAATTTTATTCTTTTAAAATTTAATTGAAAGCAAACAATACACGTAATAATACAAATTGCTGTTGTAATTTAAAATAACAATATACAATAGTATACTAATTTATAACATAATAGATAGGCCTACATATTTAAAAAAAATCATGAACGTTAAATCTGATGTTAAATTTTCTATTTTACCTTCAAAAGGTGATTCTTCTTGCTTTTATCGTAGCAAATTCTTTGAAAAATGTTGATGTGTCAAGAGTGTTAAATACAGTAAAATCCCGATTATTCGCGGAATTGGGTGATGCGGTAACCGCGGATAAGCGAATTCCGTGGATAATCCGAAATAGGAGAAAATCAACACAAAAATGCTTTTAACATGTTTTATTTATATTAAAATGGCAATACTCGTTAGCCTCGCAATACATACAGTTACAGTACATACATTATAAACAATTATTTTATACAAATATGAAAAAACTCTTCCACACATCACACTAATATTTAAAACGTTTATTAAATACTAGTGTGATGTGTTGAAGAGTTTTTCATGTTTGTATGACATATTTGAGATGGAAGGAAGGAAGATCGTTAAACAATTATTTTATTTTAAATTATGTATTTATTTCTAAATTTTATTATTACGGGAAGGCTCTCCCGTAATTTAGCGTAACCTGCCGGCCTAAGCTCCGTCTGCAAGGTCGTTCTTTAAATTGTCTATAATTGTCTTCACTTTGTTAGCCTCTTTTATTGTTTACCTTATTCTAGATTTAATTTTTTTTTTAATTCCGTAATTTATTGTACAGTAAAAAAAAATGGAAACAGGAGAGGCCCGCGGATAATCGGGAGTTTACTGAACATCATTTTCAATTGCCATATTCTTGCGATATGGTTGACCTTAAATAGGTTTTAATTAACTTAAGTAGAGAAAAACATCGTTCACCCCTTGCGGCAGAGATGGGTAAGGTTAACAGTATACGAAGCAAAATAAAAACATTTGGTAAGGTATCCATGTGATTTAACTTAACACGTCTGATGGAGAACTTCCAGAAGGTAATTACAGATGGTAAGATGAGGAATTCTTGATAAAGTTCCTGGCCGTCTACGTCCATGTATCACCATCGGTCAACACCTTCTCTAGATCCAAACCTTCAGTTCATTACTATCTCATTGTTTCTTATCTTGAAGTTGACGAATGTTATACAGAAAGCTAAAATTTTTGCTACGACTGTCCATTAGTTGTACTAGTGATCTGATTGCTCTGTCTTAGACAACAAAGAAGAAGAAGTTCACTTTGGATGTCTCTTTCCCTGGAGTAACAGGTTCATCATCTCCTTCGTAGGAAAAAATTCCTTTTTCTCTTCTTGGCTGAACTGTTTTTTCCTTTTTTAAACTCTGGATTTACATCTAGTTTTTCAGTTAGCTGCTTGGCGTCAGTGATGATGTTGTTTAATCCTTCATCTGATGCCTTCAAGGAAACTCTTAACACTTTGAATAAGGCTAATGGCATTGTGTAGATCTAAAGAGACTTTTGGAAGAATCTTGCTGACAAACAAACTATTTTGAATAGGATGTGGTGCCAAGCAACAAATCAATTTAAAGTCTAATGTTTTTTGGCGATTCCAACAGCAAAGTTTCGTCCAAAAGCATCAATTCTTTGATCATCACTTGCCTCTTTTCGAGGCACCGTAAACGTCTTCAATGTAATACCTAAGTGGAATCAACGCGTCTATTCTACTCTCCCAGCATTTGTCACTAAGAGGTTTTACTGTGAGAGAGGTGAGATTCTTTTTTCAGGGTGCTCCATCGATATGTAGAGGCTTAAAAAAGCTGAATATCTCTAGGACGACATCGAGGAAATTCACTGCTTCAGGACAAGGCAAAGCAGCATCATTCACTACTAAATTCAGTGAATGACTTCCACACAGTACGGACAATGCACGAGTCCTTCAAATAAAGCCAGAGTCGCCGTTAGGGGCCCAATTTTAATTTGGGGCCCGGGGCAAAATCGCGATCTCTAATCGAACTCAGCTCAGTTTTATTATTCATTACAGGTTCATACTGTGAATTTGCGGGGCCCGGGGCAGTCGCCCCACTTGCCCTAGCCAAACGGCGCCCCTGAAATAAAGGATTCGTTTTTGAAGTTCTACAGGTTTTCATGTTCGATCCGTTGTCGTAACCCTGGCCACGCACGTTCTCTAATGGAATGTTGTGCTTTGACAGTTGTTTGAGTAAACTTCACAGCCCTCTGAACTCCACCAGTCCCTCACCCGACGAATCACTAATAGAAACGAAACCTAGAAAGTGTTCTCGAATGAAAATGTCTTCACCTTTCTCCACTTGTACAAACCATACTATCATTGTCATCGGTTCAGTGTGATTGACGTCAGACGTGCAGTCTAATATGAAACAGTAATAAATTGCTTTTTGCAATTCGCTTAGAAGGCGGTCCTGGATCTTTGTTGAGATTAATTAAATAAACTCTTTTTGAATGGTTTTTACTCATTTTATGTTTTTTTTTTTTTTTTAAGTAAGAGGCATCCCATGGGAAAGAATATGTAGAGAAGAGGCTTGGAAGAACAGGGAGAGGTGGAGAGGCTTAGTTAATTCCTAGACCCACAGTTGGTGGAACGGGAAAGGATATGTATGTATGTAAATAATTAAAGCTGGTCTTTCGAGATGAAATCCTTCGTAGTTCCTCAGCCATTACAACATCAAATTTAGCTATGGACTCGATCAACTGTAAAAAGTTTCCCTTATTTCTTTTGAAAAGATCCTCAGTTGTATCTCAAAATGTTTAAAATCTATTGGTTAATTCGTAAGATAAGTTAATTATAAGTTAATATTTTTATTTTTTTTAATTTCTATTTAGCACTAGAAATTATTGTTTCTATTAATTACATTTCTGTTATTTTAATAATTTTTTTTTAACTTCACTTTTAAAAAAATGAAATTTCGAGAACTAAATTGTAAAATTTTCATATTTAACTGCATTATTATGTTCTAAATCATTACATCAACACAATATTTCAGAAAACTTAAACGGCCTTTCCTTTTTATAGCGATGTTATAAAAAATTCAAAAGAAAAGGAGAAAACATCTCCCTTTCCTTAGCTTCAAACAGAAAATAATAATAATAATGCAGACCAAGAATTCACACACGTGAAATAATTCAACAATAAAGGGCGTGGTTACTACAGATTCAAATTCAAATCTTTATAATTTGAAAAATTAAAATCATTTTTAAAATTCAAGTCTTTATAATTTAAAATTTAAAATTCTTTCAATTGTCTTTCAAGTGTCTTATAATATTAAGAGTCATATTTTCGAACCATCTTCTTATAAACTTCAAAACATGGCCTTCTTCTTGTCTTTCAAGCCTCTCTTTCATTCTTCTGTATTTTCATACATAAAGCTTACTTATTTCTTCTCTTCTTTAATACTTAATGCTTTTCACCTTACCTATTTTTTCTCTTCTCTTCTTGGTCTGCATTATTATTATTATTTTCTGTTTGAAGCTAAGGAAAGGGAGATGTTTTCTCCATTCCTTTTGAATTTTTATAACATCGCTTGAGAAAGGAAAGGCCGTTTAAGCTTTCTGAAATATTGTGTTGATGTAATGATTTAGAAGAAATTAAAAGTATGTTTTTTAATATTTACGGTATTTGTAAGGAGATTTAAATTATTATGTATTGAGATTGAAATGACATTTTGTGAATTACTGCTTGTAAAATGGTGAAAACTAATTTCTGTAGCTGTTATTATATTATTTTTATTCGGATATTTTGTTTGTATTTTCATTATAAAATTCACAATATTCTAATGTTTGTAAAAATAATCTAAGTAGTGCAAAGAAAAAAAAAGGAACAGAAATGGACTTGTTTTTAATTGAATTTTATTGTATCGTATGAATGAATATACGACTCTAAACTTATCCCAAGTAACGAAAATAACTAATAGAAACAAATAAACAGGTTTTAACTGAAGTATATTTTAGAAAAAGTTAATCATGTTATTCTCATGGCCCTATTCAAGCACATCTTAGGTAGTCTGTGGAGTACTCCCCCCAAAAAAACATTTCTAACAAAACAAAATGAAAAACCCAGAGCAGCACCAGAATAAATAAATTGCCTTTCTGATTCGATTATCGGATTATTTGTTTAGGCTATTTTTGATATTTATGCTACCGTATTGTCCGGCGTATAAGACGACTCGGCGTTTAAGACGACCCTCAATTTTTCCAATCAAAATATAGAGTTGGGATATACTCGCCGTATAAGTTTCAGCACCCGGCGTATAAGACGACCCCCGACTTTTGAGAAGATTTTCCTGGTTTAAAAAGTCGTCTTATACGCCGGACAATACGGTTTTTTTTACTTCTGGAGTTTATTCAGTCTTTTAAAAATTTAAAAACCGTTCAGTTTCAGTCCCGTTATGTCCCTTTGTCCATTTTTTTTTTCTTTTAAGAGTTCAAAAGGATCAAACATACTCATAATTAAAATGCTAAATACAAAAATAGCTCAAATTTGGTAAAATTACCAAACGAATCCAAGCTTGGAGGATACTTTTTAACGATACACTTGAAAATAAACCCTATGTTTAGATGAGGGTTTGAAACGTCGTGTGAGTTTTTAATTTTTTATATTTGTTACATTCGTGCTTTTAATCGTTGGCACTTTCCAATATTTAAACTGCCGAAATGTAGCAGATTATAGTTAATTTTACTTTCAAAAGAGTTTACGTAAATGCCAAGTTTCTGTTTGTAAGAGAAGAAAGTTATTAACTACTAAGAAAAATAGTTAAATAGTTGTTTTGTCTTAAGCACTTTTAACGTGTGTAGTTATTAGTTTTAAAAGTCAACAAAAAAGGTCAACACACAGAAATATTTTTTAAAAAACATGTGTAATTAAAATCAAATTACAAATTGTTTTGTTTATTTGAAAGTCAATATTTTCTCCATCTTCTGACTTGGATAATAATAATAGATAAAAATAATCGAAATAAAAGAGTAGTTGCAGTTTCCACCCATTGCTGTGGTTGTATTGAAGGACTTGATTGCGTTGATGGGAATAAACGGTTGCTCACAAACATCTGTATTTCAATTGGAGAGCTGATGCGTGTACTAGGTCTAACCTACACTAAATTCTGAATTAAATATTTAATAATTTATTTATTGAAATGTATTTTATGCCATTCCAGTGCAGATAAACATTTCATGGTCGTTTGGTACCAAAATATTCGAATCTAAAATTTAATTTTCATTTTCACTGGAGAAATTTCTTTAATATTTTGAAGCCTGAAATACTGTTTACAGTCGATTTGGAAAACAGTTCACCTCTGAACTGTTCATCCAATTTCAAAGTATTCATAATTTCTTAGAAAGGAAAACATCTACTAAATAGAAATAGAATTGCTGATTAGAATCCTAAGTTAGTTTAAGAACAACATTGGAGAATTTCTAAGGAAATAATTTACTGAGAATTGAGCTGAAAGTGATACAGAGAACAAAGATAAGAAATGATTCTGACTTTTTTACTGCCCGTCCTTGACCACTTGATAAAAACTATTACTCAAATCTGAAAACGACCAAGTTCCAAGAGCAGAGAGCTTCGTCTTCAGCCATGGCTGCACGACTCCTTTTCTGCAGCCTTCTTTTCATAACAGGTAAACCATTACATTATTTTTCAACCATTTCAATATTTAAACAGTTTCTCTTACTTTAAATTCGAAGGTTAGTTTATAGTATTTTCAACAAATTTTTAATTTTACTTCTTTATTACTTTCTCTAAAGAAAAAGTGGATATATACAGTCCATGAGCTGTTTCAACTGGATTCTAAAACGGTTTCTTTTGTTGCTTATTGGCATTATCACCTAGAGTTTTGCAATATTCAATAGCTCAAAGGGTGTACGGATTATAGAACTCACAATTGGTAACGGAAGCAGTAATCATAAAATAAAAGCAAAATCGGAAAGTTTAATATTATTTTACAATTTATAGATAGAAAATTCTTACTTATTATTTTCTATATTACATATTTTTCAGAATTAAAATTCATTTATTTAACAAATTTGACAAATTTATGCTTGTAGAAAATTGTCCTTCAGTTAAACTATAAAAAAAATACATACTATCTTCATTCTGTTATCATTTAATTATAGTTTCAGCCTGGACAAAACTAATATCTAAATACATTTTTCTACATCCTTCCTCGTATTTGGTGCAGATTTTATTCTGTATTTGTGCGACTGTTATGATTTTATTGAGGAAAGGCAAAATTGATAAAATAAAGAAAAAAATGTCGAAATTCCCATCTTTCTGCAAATTTTAAAACAGATGATAAAGCATCTAAATAATTTGCCATAAAAAGCTGTTTTTGGAATTCATCATTAAGCCTCTTTCTCGTGTGATCTCTCTGGTAAAAGTTTGTTATTTTGAATTCATTGCTTTTCAAAATTCACTCAATTAAGTGTAAGTAAAAACAGCGTTCTCGAAGAAACTTCAAATTGAACATTACAAAGAAGAGGATGAAACAAGTATATATTATTATTATTATTATTATTTGATGAATTTCTTTATTAACATCTTGATATCGTTTGTATGTATTTATTTTTTATACTTATTGTTTTATAATTTAGAATTTTTTTCTCTATAATATTGAATACTTCTTTCTATAATATAGCGATTATAGTTCAACTTAGTGGGATTTAAAACGTCACTAATCACAGATATTGAAATTCGACTATTTACAGATAATAGGCTTACACGAATTTTGATGATTATAATTCGTATTTATTGTTTGTTTTTCGTTCAAGCCTTAGATCTTAAGTAAAAAACAATAACTCATTGTATTACATTCAGTCTAACAGTTAGTGATATTTGCCATTTGTCGTATTTCGTCTTCAAAAATAAAATGTTGGATTTTCGTGAGATTTTTGTGTAATGGGGCGATTTTTTTTATTATTTCAGTTCAGTTTAATTTCCGCTTAAATTGACATTATTATTTTTTTCTTTCCATCTTTCTGAATTCTTCCGATGAGAAATTTTCGAGAAACTTCTCTACTTCAGTGAAAAAGAATCATTAAAAATTGTTAATAGAAGATTGGTATCTATAAGAAACAAGCTGTTTAGAAAATTCAGGAACATTTTATTTTGAAAAAAGTTTGGTTGGTGTTTTGTAGTATATCTCTTTATTTCCGTTAAAATGCATACGTGTTATTATGATGTAAAACATTCAGACCTTGGGTTTTTTCAGCAAAGACAAACATGGCGGGTCAATGACCAAAGCACATATTGCCAAGTGTAAAGATGTGTGCAGGAATGATTAGGGATGTGTGGTTGTGTCCATAAATTTCCGAACTATGCGTGTTGTGTTGAGTACCATAGCCTTCTGGAGTTGTGCATAAGTGTTTTTGTGAAGTCCTAGTGTGCTGAGGCTGTGGTGCAATGTGTGAGGCACCAGACCCAGTGGCGGACAAGATGATGGGTACAACACGTACTCGGTCCTGCCTCCACTGCTTCTGGACTTCATGTGCTAGATCGGTATATTTACTGATCTTGTCTGCGTGAGTTTTCTTCGGGTTCTTGATGACAGGCACTGCAATATAAATGAGATAGGTTTGTTTGTTGACCTTATCAACAAGTGTGATGTATCGACAGGTCTGTTGTGATGTATGGATTTTTTTTCTGTATGAATAGAGCGGTCACTACAGCTTATATGAGGGTGACTCTAGTACGCTTTGTGATGTGTACTTGTAGTACGGGATCGTGTTCTTAATAAATGAGTGCTTGTGCGCTAGCTGTTAATGAACGACAGACGCTACCTGATTATTATTATTATTATTATTATTATTTAGACAAGGAAATTAACGTGCGTTAGTACATTTTTACATTTTATTATTATGTTTGTATGTTTCAAACCTTGGGTTTCCCCAGCAAAAACAATATGGCGGGTCAAGGACCAAAGCACATACTGTCAAGTGTAAAGACGTGTGCGAGAATGATTAGGGATGTGTGGTTGTGTCCATTATTATTATTATTATTATTATTATTATTTATTGTTACTAGTTCTTACTGTACTCTACAAAAATAAGCTAAACATAGGTAACTTAATATACATATGTAATAATTATATATAGAGTTAAATCAGAAAATTATTTTAACTTTTAAATCATGTTACTGCCTAATTTAAAATTTTTTGAAAATTATCACCTAGCGGTCTACCTGACAAAAATCACTTGTAAAAACAATACTATGTAAGTAATTTCATATTTTTTAACAATGTATTCAAAATTAATTAAATATTTGTAGTATACCTATATTCAGAACCTGTTGATAGGAATTTGTCATTCCTAACGGGACTGTAACTTTTGTATTTAGAATCATAATAATAATAATAAAAAAAATTATTATTATTATTATTATTATTATTATTATTATTATCAACATTTGACACAGTACAAAAACTTTTTGTCTTTGAACACATTTGAACACATCTTGACTGGATTAATTGAGCAATTCAAGTCTCACCCAGAGACCTAAGAATTGTCCAAGTATCTTCGCAAGTATTATTATTATTATTATTATTTTGCTTAGTTTTTGATTGGTGGTTTTAATCTCGTCTGAGTTATTATTATTATGGTTCAAAATAAAATACCTCAGCACCGGGGTGAAGTGAGGAGATTGTAAATTGTGATCTTTCGTTTCTGTCCTTTGGTTTCAAAATGTGTTCTTTCTTACTTTCTGAATAACGCGTCAATGGATGATTATTATTTTTTTTCATTTTATATTTTAAATACAGAAAACCCTAAGTAACGATTGGACATTTGGTTTGTTTAAACTGTTCGACTACTGAATCTCTGTTATATTTGTTATGTAAAAGGGTTTCTAATAATAAAAATCTTTTGTTTTTTGGTCGCAAAGTAGAACGTATGGAGCAGACAACGTGTTTTCTTATTTTGTCAATAGATTTACTAAAAAACTATTCTCCATCTGACTCCTTTCTTTTAGGTTGAAGAATTTGATTTTAGGTCGAAATAAATGTAGGCCTAACGTATGATCTCGTTACAGCATTTTAATTTAGTAAGATTAAATTTTAATGGTTTTAATTTATCCAAATTAAGCTCTCTATTAATTTACATAGCAAAAAGCTAGTGGTGAAGAAAAAGCAAAAGAAAATCGTCGTTAATTTTAATAAGATTGAGGAAAACCATAATTTTCGTGTTTTCCTTAAATTAGATAATGAAACTAGAGCCAAAATCATTACTTCTCAAACATTTTCTTATCAATATTTTCAACCATTTTTTTTTCTAAATTTGAAGAAAATCTATCCTAAGCTTTATTGAGAAATGCTCTGATAACTTCTTTCCATTTTTGGGGGTGTAGTTTTTTATTTATTTTTTAAATAATTCTTAAAACATTATTTCAAAACCTTATACTATTGTTAGATTATAAATTTCAATCTATTCATGCTTCTAAAAAAACATAGAACGTATTTCTGGATTTCCATTTTATTAATAAGTTAATAATTCAAAGATATTTATATTGAGAGGGAAGTGAATGTTTTTGTTACATTTTTTTTTTCATCACTGATAATAAAGGTTATAGGTTATTCCAAAGTGCAACATCACGATCCTAAACAGGACACAAATCTTTTTTTTTTTTTTTTTTCCTACACATGAATAATTATCCATATATGGATATAAGTGTGTGTGCTTGTATGGTTATTTTATAAAACCTATTATCAAACAGTCTTTCTTCGAATTGTTGTTTAGATTTTAAATTTATAATTTAGCGCGATTTTCTCTCATAATAAAAAAAAAGAAAGTTTAATTTATATCCGGTTTTATTTTTGTGTAATTTCAGGATGCCTTCAACTCCTTAAGGCTGACGAAGTCTCGTGTGACGAAGCAGGTCAGTTGATTTATTTATTTATTTATTTATTTATTTATTTATTTATTTATTTATTATAAGAGACTATCCTGGAGTCTCTTTTTAAATTTAATTTTAAATTTACTTTATTTGTTCTCATTATAATAATAGTGAAACGTACATATTTACTATTTCTTTGATCGTTACTTCTGAGATTTTAGGACAGCTGTTTCGTGCTATTCATCCGTCTTCAGACTGAAAAAACGCTGGATTTCTTTACGATCACTATATTTATAAATATTTAGTAAATCATCAAAGACAACATAATTATCATCATAGAAATGAAAATGCAAGTTTCCATTATTAATTGATAAACCTCCAAACATTCCTTTAGTTTTTTTTTTTTGTTGTTTTTTTTTTAATAAGCCAATGTAGCAACAGCTGCAAACAAGTGAAGCTATCCTTCTACTTAGAAGGATGTAGAGAGGAAAAAAAGCCCTGGTGTTAAGTTTTTTACTCATTATTACATAATTTAATTTTATTACTTATTGGTAAATTGTAATGACAGTTTTTTTTTCAGTTATGTTGATTATCTTAAATATAAAAACCAATACTTTTTAAGAAAATTTAATACCAGGCCCGGATTTACGTTTTCTCCATCCATGGGCAAAAGACAAGCTGCCGCCCCCTCCCCCTCCCTGCACAATAATAGCAAAACCCAACTTGACCCAACAATAAAATTTTGAATGGTCTCAAGTTTGTTTCAGTATGTTTTCACTTCACTTACCTAGTTACTTAAATTGGAATTATTTCAATTACTTCAGTTCCAGGACTATTATTTATTTTTGTGGGTGTAATTTTCTTTGCTCTTGGGTATTTTGAATGAAACAGAATCACAATTTACTGAAAACTTGAGTTTTATTAAAACATTATTATCAAAACAAACATGTGTTAATTAGACTACATCTACAGTACATTGGTTGACTAATGAAACTTTACATGTCTAGCTTTTTTGTTGGCAAACTCAGAAATTACATCTTCAAAATCTAAACTTGTTGTTAAATCTTTTTCAATTGCTAAAACTGCAAGAAAGTTCAGTCGCTTTTGTGTAGTGGTGGAACGTAAGTAGTTCTTGACCCTTGCTCTCTGCAGAGCAGTTTGAAGCAGGAGTGCAGAGGTATATTTTCAAAGCAATATTCACATTTGGATATAAATCTATCAGATTTTTTCAAACTAGGAACTTGTGAAGTCTCGACAATGTTAAAGGTTCACCCTCATTAAAATTCTCTTGACGCTGCAAACCTTTAAGGTGAATGCACTCCATAACAAAAGGTGATTCCTCCATATCGACTTCATAAATCTGTTGAAGGTTTGAAGCATCAGTTTTTATTTCTTCTGGATTCATCTCAGATAAATTTGTTAAAAACAAAAATCTGTTTGAAAAATCGTTGTAAACTTTCACTCTTTTCTTCAAATCACTGAGCAGCTTACTGAGGATAAGGTAAAAACTTTCTTGAAATTTGTCACCTAAATCTTTATTGGTATCGCCTTGTTCATCTTCCTCTGTATCTGCGTCATCACTTTCATCTTCATCAAAGAACCTTCTTCGTTTTCTTGTCCTTTGGGATCTTTGTTCTATGGATTTCACTTCAAGAAGAGCAGTCTACAACTTGTTTTCCCCAGATTTTTGTAAAAATTGAACATTGCTGTGTTTTCTTGCACAAATGAAACAAGGGAATCGTAAAGTTGGACGACAGTTGCAACATTCATGTTTGGAGATTGAATTTTCTCACTGACGGAGTTAAATTTATTGAGAATCACTCCCCTTAAGACTGCCATGAAGTTAGTTTCCACTCTTGAAAGATTTCGAAAGATGTCTTTAGCTTGACGTTGAGTAGTTATTATCATTAATATGTTCAAGGGCTTGTAAAATGGCTTTGTAGTCCTTGTTAAGCTTTTACAAGCCTCCTCTCTTGCTGACCATCTTGTGTTACTGAGAGTTTTCAGAGAAAGATTTTTTGAATTAAAATAAGATTGAAGAATAACCCACCTATGCGTCGAAGAAGAAAAAAAGGTTGTACAAAAGTTGAAAAAGTACAAAGAAATCTTTAGAAAGTTTGCAGCATTCAGCAGCACTGGATCCTACTAAATTCATGGAATGGGCAGAGCAAGGCACATAAAATATTAAAGGATTTACCTCTTTTAGTCTGGCTTGCAAACCGGAATATGTCCCAGACATGCTGGACGCATTATCAAAAGATTGTCCACGGCAGTTTTGGATGTCCAGTCCATGATCATTTAAAAATTTAAAAACTACCTCAGCAAGTTCTTTACTTTTATGTCCACAGTTCCCTAAGAACTCTAAAAAACGCTCTTTAGGTTCGCCACTTTCCTGAACGTACCGTACTATAAAGCTCAGCTGATCGGTATGGGAAATATCAGGGGTAGAATCCACAATAATTGAAAAATATTTTGAAGCCCTAACTTCTTGAAGAACTGTGTTTAGAACGGTTTTTCCCATCACCTCTCAAATAATCAAAACTTCTTCTGCATATTTCCAATTTAAAAAATTATCCAAAAATTTGCCGCCCCTAAAATTTGCCGCCCTGGGCACGTGCCCACGTTGCCCATGCGGTAAATCCGGCCCTGCAAATACCTGAAAGCCAATCTTGTCTGTATATGCGAGTTGACAGACGTAACTGATTTTAAAAAATAATATTTTTTGTTAATTATTTTATTGTAGTTTTTATTTACTATGTGTTTTCTGATTCTTCAGGAGAGTTTTGGAAGGCGGGAAACGTATATAAGTACAGTTATAAATCCGTATCAGAAGGGTTAGCTGTTGGGACTACAGATAGAACGACTGGAGTGAAAGTGACATGCGCAGTTGATCTTCATGCAGTCGGACAGTGCCAGTACATCCTCAAAGTAAGATTGGATTTGTGTTATAGAATGGTTTGTTATATATCGTAACGTTATAAAATTACTTCTTGTAAAAGATTCGCCATCTAAAAGCCACAAAATAGTAAGTAGCCTAATATTTAATAGATTACTACGAACAAAATATTAAAACTGAATAAAAACACTGAAAAGTGTTTATGGCAGATATTAAAAAAACAAAACAAAAAAAAAAACTATCATATTCAGACATTCTCATATACTGTAAGTTTTAATCATCTTTATTCAGCTAAATGTCATAGAAAGTATAAAATAATTTGTAAGTAAGAGATTACTAAAGGTAACAAAGCGAGAATATCGTAGCAAAAAGATACTCGAGACAACTAAGTTTTTGCGATTTAGAAACAAAATTTAACCTTAAATCTAGTTTTATCCTTTTATTAGAATATCACTGTAAGACCTTCTAGTTAAAACGTTTCACAACTTAACATCAAATAAAAACTTTATTAAATTGACAAATAATATTAAAAAGGAAAGAATTTATATTTTACTCTGATAATACTTAAATTAAACACTGTTTTAGTCAAATATGAAATTTATTTCTTTTTTGTTTAAGACTGCCTGAGAAAGATTTTAGAAATTTTATCATTCATAATCAGCACTATTATTATTTTATCATTATTTTTTAAGAATGTAAAATAGATTAAATTAAGCTGATGTAATTACAAAAAAATACCATTTTATACTAATAAAAAAGGTTTAATTTTATATATTTACTTACAAAACCAATCTGAGGTCCATAGATAAGTGTCTGTCAGAATTTCAATAAAACTAAAACTGTTTAAAAGGAATAGTTAAGTTTCTTAAGCTATTACGCAACTTATTGTAGAATTCCTTATTGGGTTTCACATAATCATAACAATTGTTTTTTAGAAGTTTCATGAAAAATTTACATGACATTCGATTTAGTTAAAGTTTCTTGATTTCTTTATTTACAAAGAAAAAAAAAATCTCATATCAGTAAAAAAAAGCAAGATCCAATTTTAAAAAGCATTTAGAAAGTAACTAATGCTAGATTAATATAATTAATTAATTTTTTTGTAGACATTGTGTTGTTTTTACAACCGAAGAAAAACGAAGAAAGAAACTATATTTTTTTGAAGAAACTCGTTGGAGAATGAGGTCTTTTTCACGGCATTTGCGCCTGAATTAATGAAAACGTCAATGGGATGCTTCGACTAAAACATTCCACATCAATAGAGAGTTTTCGATCTATTTTCACAAAATTGTCCTTTTCTGACTTTATAATGTATCTGAATATCTAATTGATATTTAAAGTATGGTACTAAATTTATGGAGTTTCTATTATTAAACAACACATTAGGGTAATTCAATTAAGTCAGTAGCCTAGGAAGGTAGTGGTTTTAGACAAAGACACCAGAGATCACCCACAGTCTATGTAAAACATAAAATAAATTTAAAAGATTCAAACCCAGGATTTTATTAGGTGGCATCTCAGGTTAAGAATAAAGTCATTTTCGTTTATCAGCCAGAAATGTTACTCGGTGAATAACAAAAAATTCATTTAAAAATAACAAAACTTATTATTTAAACTGGGAATTTCTGTGAGATATTTATTGAAAACTCGTACAATGCAAATGTAAAATTAATAGAACGGCATTGCTTTATTGTGCAGATAGTGCTGTACCTTGCGATCTCCTTTGGTCGTATGATTTTGAAGTTTATGAGTTAAAACTTGTGATGTGTGACTGCAAATTTTTCTGCAATCGATTCGAATTTTTTTGATAGAAAAACAGATGATTGTTAAAAGAACTGATGTAAAAGATATTTACAATTTGGGATTAAAAAAGAACACTTACTTTTCGGGATTTTCATTAGATATTATGTCCCAGACATTTCAAACTCACACAAATTTTAAAATTCTGTAAATATATGACAGTACACAAGATAACCATAATTAAACAGGAGGTATTCAGAACCCTTTACCGAAAAATGCAATGGATGAAATTCATTGGCATAAGTATTCTTTAGAAGATGAGATTTGAATTTATACAGAAAACAGTACAAAATTTGGAACCAGGTGAAATTTCCACTAGAAGCGCTTGATTTGAGATTATTGAAAGAGTTAGGTCTCGAAGAGAACCTAAAAATCAATTTTTTGTGTTCATGTAAGTCACAGATGCGCTTCAATAAGTCCTCCGATGAGATGTTCAAAGAACTGCATTTTGCGAATTTCGTTTTCTACAGCTGAATACAACAGATCAGCATTGATTTGTTCACATGCTCCGTTATTCTGTTTTCCAAGGTTTCTAAATCTGGAACATCAGGCTTTTAAAATAGCTTCACAACCAAAAAGTCACAGGAATTGAGAACAGGCGAAGGAGGTGGCCAAGCAAAACGCAGGACTAACACTCTGGTTTCTATAAAGTATTGCCGTAACACTGGCTGTACCAGCAGTCTAATGTGCTCCATCCTGCAGGAACAAGGCAGAGTCAACGAGGCAACTCCGCTGCTACAGTTGCGGAACAACAAAGCTGAGCAGCTTCTCTCGATACCTAGCAGCAGAGATAATACAAGTCACTAGTCCTGTCTTTGAAGTGCTGATAAATGATGCAGTGAAACCATATGTTAAAGGGTCTGATTGAACACATGAGATTTATTCGCAGACCAAATGTACCAATTGTGTTTGCTAATACTGTCATTCAGATAAAAACGGGTTTAGTCACTTTACAAGATATTTCAAGGCCATGAATCATCCACCTTCATTCGAGCTGAATTTTCAAGGTAAATTTCTGGTGGGTTTCGTATCACCATGAATTAAAGTTCGTGTATGGATATATTGTAAGGGTAAAACTTCAGCATTTGAGGCAGATTTATACTCCACACAGTTGAATGTGGCCTATCCAGTTGTCTTGATATTAACTCCTATTTTATTTATTCCATGTTCCTCGATGGCAGTTCCAACTACTCCATTGTTGAGAACTTCACTGCTAAAGACCCGCTATTTTCAATCGGTAAAACCATTTCTAAGATTTGTTATTTTCTTTGGACCTTTTCTCCTATGCTTCAACCATGGGAATTCTCGAAGCGAGGTATTAACGTTACAGCATTATTGTTAGAAAAACTTGACTAGCAACATATGTTCAGGAAAGGTATAAAGCACTTTAGTCTTAATGACACGAATTAATTTCTGTCTTCCTTTATGTCCACCAACTCATCAGTGAGATTTTGCAAATTTCAGCTCCAAATGTGCCTTGTGGCAAAATTTTGCACTTTTTTTTTCTTATATATATATATATATATATAAATTTTAAACCTCATTTTTGCTACACGGCTCTGAACATCTCTGAATAAATAGATTGTAATTTAATACAGTTCAATTTCAATACGAAGGCGTGAGAAACTAATAAATCTTTAACTTTGCACTATTTCCTTAACTATTTTTTTGATTATTTGAATTTTATATCACAATTAGGTTTCTGAATGCAAACTTTACGAAACGGAAGCCCCTGGGATTGAGAAAAAAATGGTTCTAAATCCACACAGTGAGGAATTTTCAAATCAACTGTCGAGGTAAGTAAGATTTCCTTCAAATAATAAAAAAAATCACAGAAACTTGGGTTTAGTAAGAAATATATTTAAAACACAACACTACAGTAACATTTCCTTCAAATAATAAAAAATCACTGAAACTTAGGTTTAGTAAGAAGTATATTTAAAATACAACACTACAGTAAGTAAGATCTATTTAACCTCAAAGAGAAAAAAAAATGTGAGGGAAGATTGAGACACAGGATCATTAAGTTTAATAAATTAATAAAAGAAAGACTAAAAAGCTTTTAAAAAAATAATCAAAAGATAAAAATAACGACAAAATTAAAATTAAAAAAACTTTTAATTTGCTTGTCAATTAGACTATGGTGCAACTGTTTCGTTCAACTACCAGTCAACAATCAGCAGGTCTCAATCTAACTTCACCAGAGGGACTACAAAAAAAGAGAGACATTTTATAACCTCCAAAACCCCTTGACATACTTCTTAAACTAAGAAGATCTGGCTGATGAAACATAATAAAGAGTAAACAGTTGTACCCATATTCCAATTGACTTTCACTCCTGCTGAGGTTGTCAAAAGATGATCTTCACAAAAGTAATCAAATGGAGAAGGAATCATCCAAAGAAGGAAAAGTCACAATTACCTCAAGTTCAATGAGAGAGACAATATTAATTGAAGTGGTCACGAGGTAAAGAAAGGTAACATTCATTCAAATCATTACAAGGCGGAGGAGTAAAAACTAACAAGGAAAATTCACTAGATCGACTGAGCACAGGTTTCCACTTCACCAATCAATCTCACAGAAGTGCAGCTAAAACTCTCATTTGAATTTATAATACATAAAGACATAATTCGGATACAATTCAGTCCAGATTTCTTTATTACTCATTTTCACGTTTTTCATTTCAAAAACGATGGTTATTATTTTACTACATATCAATTAGCAATTTAAAAATCTTTTCGGAAACGAATTTATCGGAAACTAGTATCTATGGAGAAAAGTGTCTTCTTATTAGCAACCAAAAATGCCAAAAATGCAAAAATACCAAAAATGGTAGCTATTGCTTTTGTCCTGTCCGTCTGCCCCCACTCCCACCTAACAACGCCCCTACGGAAGGTCGGATACGGACTTCATCATCGTATTCAGACGCCCAAACACCGTAGGAATGGGATATTTTCAGGGACCAACGACCCCTCCCCCCATGTTCGAGATATTTGGCATTGTTTTCATTGGATTCCCGATGTTAGCTCAAATGTTAGAGATACAACCATCTCATTTCAGTTGTCAGCTACAGCTAGATGGGTAAGATCTTGGACTCATAGGATGGAGGATGTCGGTTCGCATCGTATATCTACTAGGTTTTTTTTTATTATTATTATTATGTGTAGCTCTTAAATTTATGTTTTAGCACAAATTACATTCGCTTGTTTTGTCTATAACTTCAGCATAAAAATTCCCAATCAATTAGAAAACATCGATCTGGCAACTTTTCCTTACAGTTCAGAATGACTTTTCCAATATCATAATTCCATAGGAAATATCAGCTGAGCTTATGGCTTGTTTCGGCTGAAGCAGTTCACTTATTACAAAAGAAAACAAAGTTACTGGATTGATTCCTTGATTGTTCGTTGTATCATTCCAAAAGATCTCTTGTGTTCCATTGGCAAAGGAAGGTTTTCAAAGTGAAACTAATGAAGACCAATATCAATAGAGTTATTTATATTCTCTATTAAACGTAATATTTTGCTCATATTTTGAAGATATTTTTTTGCTAATTTGTAAACAATCAATTTTAGTCAGAAGTCAGTCATATTTTTACTTTAAAATAATCATTTTGAGTTAAAAATTCAGTTTCACCAAATCACTTACGGCAAAATTTCATGGAAATGATGATATTTTTCAAATTGTGGTTATTATGTATTTACAAATGCCCCATTGTTTTCATTGTGAGAGAAGCAATATTATTTCAAATGAATCAAATAAATTAAAAGTTGGTAATAGTTGATTCCAAATTAATTTAAAATGTATTATTTTAAATATTATGTTTCTAATTTATTAAACAAAAACCTTTTCTTTGAAACTTTTAATGTTCATGTTCTTTTCGATAGACATTTCCTTCCATTTACGATGACACAAGGGAATATCTCAATGTTATATGTGTCTCCAGAGGAACCCACCCACGTGACCAACATTAAACGAGGCATTCTATCAACTCTCCAAGGACACAGAAGAACGGAAACGACCAAGGAATGGGAGGTAGAAGCTTATATTTATTACAGATACTAATAGGAAGAAATGTTTCAATTCCCATCTGAGTTGGGATAGTGTTCAAGTGCGATGCAACTATGTTCCTTTCCAATTCAAATTTAAAAAGTGGATTAGGGTGGACGTATTTGTAGTTTTCTCATAGAAAATAAAATTCCTCGTTTAAGAAATCATTAAAATGTTATTTGCTTTTTCATAATTTTTATTGAATAATTATTTATCGTAAAATCTATGGAAAAAGCACATCAATGAATATTTTTAATATTTGTTGCATTTTAAGAATTAAGTTATCTAATGTTTGATTATTACAATGATGATTGTTGTTAGAGCGACCACTGCACTTAAAGGTGAGCATAGGCAGTATTTTTAGCTTACAAATGGCTTCTCCCAACTTTAGTTCCTAAAATGTATCGTAGTAGATTTTGTGGATCCTTTAGCCAATTAGAAAGACTGCGGCTGAACCTCGTTCAATCCACGAATTCTCCTCCACACGGACTCTAGGGTCCACCCAGCCCTTTGAGTACGGAGTTTTGTTTTCCCGGGTTAAAGGAAGGCGAGCGTTGAGCTGAACACTCAACTTAGTTCCTGTGGTCATGAAGCTTCGAGAACATTATTTCGCGTGAACCCAAGGGCTTCTAAGGGGAGTCTGTAACTAACTTTAACTGATTTTCCTCTTTAAGGTTTGGTATTTTTTAATTTATTTTTTGATTTAAGTTGATGATCAATTCTGTTTGTTATGTTTTAGATGCGCACTGATATCCATGGTTCTTGTCCCACTTATTACAAAGTACAAGGAGATCATTTGAAACTGTCCGCCTACATCAAAGACTGTCACCACCCTCAAAGACCCGACTGGCAACTGAGTCCTTGGTCACTCTTCATGAATATGGTAAACAATTAATCAATCTAACAACAGTAAAAAGGAACTATTCCTCAAATAATTACAAGCTTATTACAAAATGACAGAAACGAAACATGGAAGTAAATTTGATTAATCTTTTACTAAAAGTATAAATTATTAAATTCGTTGTTTTAAATGAAGTCATTAATGACAACCTTAGTCTTCTTTTTGAGAATTTGCAATTTTTCATGGTAATTAGTTTCCAAAAAACTTAAACAAATAGAGTAGGAAGCAACAACTGTCTCTTGTAAAGTCATTAAAGGAAAGCACGACTTAAAAGATGAACAGTACGATATTTGGAAGAACGAAATTGACCCAATGCGAGCAGAAATATTCGCAAATGTAAATTAGTGTAAAGAAAATCAACAATGAACTAATTAACGCTTCAAAACATACGTAATGTCTGCACATAGAAGCTCTCAAGCCTAAAACGCTTTTCCATATTTTTCTTTCCTGCCTGGTGCTATGACACTTTTATTCTTGGACCGGCTTTATAGTTCTTAGGTTTAGAAATGTAGTTGTATGTCTTTAAGCTGAACCTACTACATCTAGCAAAACCTCATTTCCATAAGATCATTTCAAAATTGTTTGCAGTACATTATTTTGCTGCAAGTGGCGCTGTTAAGGCGGGTGAGCGTTAGGTTGGCTACTTGATATCACCTGCGTCGGCTGAGAATCTTGGGAATCTTACCTACCTCCCCTCTTTACTTCTACATCCGATGGAGTTCTTTTGCTAATTCTAACATTATGTTTTTTTCTTATTTGTTAATAATTTCATTTTCCATTTGTATTTTCTCGTTTCAGACTTTCATTCAGCACTGGTGGATGAATTCTTCTTTTGAATGTGATTTCACTATCACTGATTCACTCCAGAGCTCTTTTTGTTATGAACGGCATGCCATACTGTTAGAGTCCTCTCAGCAGACGAGCAACGCAGTCCAAACAGTGATCAGGTAAAACAAAGAACAAACATTCGTTGCAGATTTAGAAGCAAAAGAATTATGTATGCTACTTTAGACACTTTCTCAATGATTTTGTTCCATTTATGCTTACATTAAAGAAGCTATTTGATAAAGCAAGTTAACTGCAAAGATTGTAATTCATAAAATCATTCATAAGTTTTTGTCTGTAGTACAAAATATTCTAAAAATCGTTCCTTCCATCATTTAAAATCTTTTACCTTTGTTTTCTTTTTCTTTATTAGACAAACACTTGAATTGAAATCCACGGATTCAGATAATTCTAATTTCAATGAAAATATTAAAGACAAAGAAATTAAAAGCATTGAATTTGTTTGGGAATCAACACCAGATCCAACTGAAGTCCCTGAAAACTTCCTTGAAAAAGGTTAGTTCCTGGTTGTTATCATAATTTAAAATCTTTTGTAGCTGAAGAATTGAAGGGTTTCAGTGGAAATATCCCACAAAATAAAACAAAGTTTTAAAATATTAAGCTTTTCTTATACAAAACGAGCGTTACATCTTTTTTTCTTTATATACCGGGTGATCAAGAAATAACAGGAGGTGTTCGGAGCCCTGTAGCATGTTATGTACTGGACGAAATAGAACAAAATTTGGCCACCACACACATTAAAGTATGCGGTTTCGATTTGTCAAGAAAAAACAATTTTTTTAAAGTCTTGAAAAGTACAGAAACGAAGCCCTACATTGGTCCTCAAAATATAACATCTCTGAACAGTTCATTTTCTGAAAAAAAAATTAAATTAAACCCACATTATTTACTTGAATGTTTAAATCGGATTAATATTAATCCTATTAGATTCAAGTGCAGTGGATTTGCTAAAAGGATTTACTAGTGATTGTTTCAGATAAGAAGAAATTAACAAAAATAGGATTGAAATCCAATGTTTACATTCCAATTCATTTGCACGGGAAAATTTTTGTTGCTTTTTCGTTTTGATTTCTCGAAAAAATTTAAAATTTAAATATTAGACCGTCCGTCGTCAAGAAGATGCACTCAAGCGATTCTAAAGTTAGTGGACGTGAAGGGAGAGGCTTTCCCATTAGAAAGTAGGATAAAAAAAAAACGATTTAATATTAAAGTTTATTTCATTCTTTTGTATTTATTCTCATATTTTATTGTTTCAGTTAATTTAAAGTAAATTACAATTTCTCACTGAGTTTGTACTAACGTTTTTATTTTGTTCGATTGAGATCAATTTGAATAACTTTAGATGTTTTAAATTAGGACTAAGATTCATAACTCACATTAATTACTAACTTAGTTTAATTTCTAACCTCTAAGATTCCCGATATATTTGCTTTATATTTCATTGAAAGAGTGATAAAAACAGTTTGCGGAAAAAGCAGTTTTGATGCTAATGATCTCCAATTCTAAAGTTAACAATTATCAAATCTCTTTTATAAATCCTACCCACCCAAAACACTTCGTGTAAAATAAGTTGCCAAGACTCACATGT
>JAFIDM010000179.1:4271005-4329792 GCA_023159025.1 Thereuonema tuberculata
CGAAGTGTTTTGGGTGGGATTTCATTTCTTTTTGTAGGATGAGATCTGATAACTTTTTAACAGTGAAAACGTTATGAGCATGCGAGTCTTGGCAACCCCTTATTTTACATGAAATGTTTTGGGTGGGATTTAATTTCTTTTTGTAAGATGAGATCTGATAACTTTTTAACAGTGAAAGCGTTATGAGCATGTGAATCTTGACAACTTATTTTACATGAAATGTTTTGGGTGGGATTATCTATTACAACTAAATTTAGTTTTAAGATTATTTAGAAAATGGATTTTTTTTCAATACCCTACTTTTCTGTTTTTCTATTGGTCAACTTGTATATACAAGCTGTTTGCACTTTGGAAGAAATCACATCATTACACAGTATTATTTAGGCCGAAGCATTGAGGGTACGACGTATTGCAGATCTTAATAAAATCCAAAGTATAAAAGCTAGATAAATGAAACTTAGCGTATTTCATTAGTATGGTAACTGCATCATATCCTGAAAATTTGAGCTCTCTAGTATTATCTAGGCCGAAGCTATGAGGGTTCGAAAATACGACGAAACACTTCCAGAAAAGGTACGTAGTGCCCTTCCTGCCTTCGGCTCGTCTTGGCAGGGGCACTGCCGTGCCCCCAGATTTACTTACACTTCGTTTATTTTATTAATACGTCTAGAGTAAATACAAGGCTTTCTTTAATGCCTTCATCTTTCTCTTCGTTGTCTGCCTCAAACAAAAGCCTTGATTAAGCATTTTTCTTATTGTGTCAGTCCAATAGTAACCAACCAATCTGTATTTCAATGTAATCTAGTTCTCTTCTCCATTAACTTTTCAAAAAAAAAACACATTTTGTTTTATTAAAATTCCTGTTTGGGAGTTGAAACTATTGAAACTTTACACTCTAAAAATTATTTTATTTTGACTGTAGTAATTTTAATAGAAATTTAATAAATTATAATAATATTATGATTTCAGAAAAACATAATTTCTCTCAAATTGTGAGATATACCGTACGTGTTTCCCATTGTGCCCTTCATTTTATCTAACCAAAAAAAGCTTTATTTAAATTAAGCCAAAACAAACAGTGATCAAGTCTCTTTCGAAAAGAACTTTTCTCCAACCTATACAAATTGCTCTTCTTTTGTTATACAAAACTTCAAATAATAGAATTAGATGAGGATCGATGTTTCATATAACTTTTCCTTGATGCTTGTTTTTCTCCATTAATGCTTCTCATTAAGATTAATATCAAGAAATTTAAAACTCATCAGCAGCGGTTTTTCATTAATGAAGCAGAAGGCAACAACATTGAAGACAAGTGGGACTTAAAATTTTCATTGGAACTCTTTGCTTTCTGGCTCGTAACATTGATATCATGTTTTAGTGATTCTTCACAGAATCGAACATTGAATGAAGACGATGAATCCACAGAGAATATATCTTCTCAAAATTGAGATTGGAACGAGAATAAATTGATGTCAGTGGTTTCCATAATGACCTGATGGATATGTTGCTGTATTCCTAATAAATACAGTATTTCCTCACCGATCTAGATCTGGTCATGGTACATCAGAGGAGTTCTGTCTATCATAGTGAAAGACAGATGTAATAACTTATCCTTCTGCATAGCTTATGAATAACGTGCAGGAAAATAACATGAATAAGTGGAATTGAAAGAATTGAAAGATCGCCTTGGGCTATCATCGATGGGAATCTTCGTCCTTGTTAGGACTCATCAGCCAGCTTTATCCTCGATGATAAGCTCAGAAATGCATGAAAACAAACTCAATGTGTATTCTTTCAATTGTTCTTTTCATGTTACATTCCTGCTTGTTAAACTGTCCCCTATTTAAGACTATTTAATCCTTGTCTTGTTTTGTCTCTTATAATTAATGCCTTTTGTGGCTAGCAGTTAACAGGCTAAGGTTTTTTAATCTGTACTGGTTACAGAATTTATTATTGTTGTTTTCTTTAATGGGGTTCCACTTCCGGGAGTGGGAGAGGAATTCATAGACTTTCGCGCTTTTCTGGGTTTATCATCCAGGGTGAATGGCTGATGAGTCCTAACAAGGACGAAACGGCTGTCTCAGATTCCTGTCGATGATAGCCGAAGGCGTGAAAGCAAAATCAATTTGTATTCTTTAAATTCCACCTTTTCTTGTGAGATTCCTGCATGATAAACTGCGTGATAAACTTTAAGAAGTTCTGATGAAATGAAAAATGCTGATTTCTTATTTATAAAATGTAATGTTTGTATTAAAATGTTATAAATCTTCAAAGGGTCTTCATGTGACATGTCTAAGACCTTTCACCAATTTAACCCATGGTATTTGTTTTATTTTATAGGTAAGAAATTAATGGATGATTTGGTGAGCACCAGTCAACTGGAAATCCGTACCTTCAGTCCTACAATATTCGAGCATCTAATTTCTCTGCTCAGGACATCATCAGAAGTCTTAGATTTGACGCAGATGCTTTGGCAGTGCAGGAACCCTAATGGATGCAGCGACTTAGAAATGGTAGAAAGTTTGTATAACTTAATAGTCAGGTTTTTCAATTACATGTTACAGTTTTAGCCGTAATAATAATTTAAATTAGTAGAATAGATCTCTAAAATTAGAGATTACAATATTTCCAGTTGACAAGTATCCTTAACTGCTCTAAAGTACCCACGATATACTTATCAGCGATTAAGGTTGAAAACATAGTGACTGAATCGAACATGATACTCGTAGTATACGAACATGTATGACATAATATCTGTAATTTATCAGAATTCGTAAGGTAAGTTTATTATAATTCAACGGATTGTTTATCTTTTGTTCTTTTAAGAAACCATCTTGTGAAATCCGCTAAAAATATCACGCTATATACGATATATTTCATGTTAGTTATTTTGTTTCTGCGCCGAACCTTCGTGTATATATATTATTTGAAGTTACTAATTCTGATATTTAATTTGTGATTTCAGCACCTGACAAGGAGTTATTTACAAGATGCGCTGGTACAATGTAATTCTGTACCCTGTATGAAAGCTCTGGGATGGCTGGTCAAAGAAAACCACATGAGTTCCCATTACTTTAATCTAATGATGTTCACATGGACGAATTTACACATTACAAAGCCACAAATGATTGATGAAATTTCGGTGAGTTTGAATTTGAAACCAAATCCGTAGCTGCTTTTATAATAGTTAAAGAATAACGTATCTTAAAGAAATAAACTGAATGATAACAATCATTATTTTCCATTAATAAAAGTTTCGTAATTAATTTCAGTTCTAATAGACTATAAAAGTAGATTCAGAGATCAAAGATAACAAAATCATCAGTTTCAGAATGAGATTCAAAAACTGTGAAAAACTGATATACGTATTAATAATCCTTATTATTCCTCGTTGGAATGACTGCAAATCTGTTCAACGATATATAAATGAACTTTCTCTTACTACTGCTACAAAAATATGTAGAGATATGTACACGTAGCAGCAACAATTAAACATCCTATTCTTGCTCGTTCCATCTGTAACTAAGTTTGAATCTGTTACAGACCTTGATTTTCTTAAATTTCTTTTCAAGAAACCAGATGTATCTTGAAATTTCATTTCTGGAAACGAAGTAAGAATAAAATAATATAACTAGGGTTTTATTTACTTAATATACAAGACAAAATGGTAGAGTGTTCTTAAAAAAAAGCTCACTCATCAACTGATTCCTTGTTTATAATTGCAATACCATTTGGTTAACTTCCAAAAATATTTGTTTTTAAATAAAAAAAGGCGAAAAATATTGCTTTGTTTTGTTTATTTGTTTAGTTTTTCCTCAGTTCTTTCAATGTTTCTTTGTAGAATCTCTGTAAAATAAAACCAACACGGACCTGTCTTCTTTCGTTGACCTCAATTATTCACACCTACACATTGAAACGAAATCAAGGATTTGCGGTAAGGTCATCATTTTTCCAACCTTGTGTTAATAATAATATTAATAAAATAAATATCCAATATTCACAACAGAAAAAGAATTAATAATATAACAGAAATGCTGTACAAATACTCATTATTTTTATTCATACTAATAGAAAACACCTTCTGAATAAGAATGAAATTTCTTAAATCCATGAAAATGACTTTTGTGACTTTTAATGTTGAATGAATTCTGATGTTTGGTAGATCATTTCTTTTCCCTCTTTATCTTTTCTGTAGATTGACTCATCTGATCTGTCAACTTAAAGGTTACTTAAACTCATGAGATCTAACCACTTCACATTCAAAGGATAGATATTTTCCTTAATGTAAATTGATGCAATTTCTGTTTGTTAATACAATACTTACCGCGTAAGTTCAAATATAAATCGAAAGTTCTTTTTAAGAAAATAAAATAACAAGTAAATAATCTATCTTTAAAAAATATTTAACGTGCAGTTAATAGTATAATAAAATCGTCGACTATTAAAACACTATGTACAAATAAAAATAATCACACTATAAAACACTACATACGCACGTTTCAAGTTCCCTTTTTATTGGAACTCTTTCTCAAGTGTGCTCCCCCTTCTCCCCTTCCCCGTTGCAAAAGTCTAATCCTCCTCTGTTGGATTCATTATTGTGATTAAAATGAAAGAATAAATGGATCTCCATCTAGCATCAAATTTAGTAATGTACAAAATGGAACAAGCCGTCTGCGGTCGAACTCCGTAATGCAGCATTGTAATAAACCAATTTTTTCCCCTCTCCCCCTCTCCTCCTTTTTTTTTCCCCATTCATTTCCCTATATTTATATTCTATGTTCTAACACAGTAGCAACAGACAAATCTTGATTATAGCTTTGTTGAAGCCTAATAATACCTGACTCATAAAATTTACGCAGACACGCGTCCTTCCTAATATCATAAAGATGGGATTTGCAACGTCAAGTAAATGTCCATTGTTTAGATAGTGGATTGCGGTATTATACTGCATATTTTGTTTTTAATTGCATAAGCGTGTGCTTTGAGAGGGGTTTCTGTATATCGTCTGGATTCACCAATATACAGACAGGTGTTTTTACTGCTGTTTTGGCATCGTATACTATATAGCCTATGGCACCCTTTTTATTTAAATTATGGTTTCTAGTATCGATGCATTGCTTTCTTTGAATAAGTATATTTCCATTAGTGTTTCTAGGTTTACTTGCTCTGCCAATCCTATATTACCTAGAACAGATTTTAACATTTTAACAGGTTTTTTTTTTAACAAGTTTTAACTTTTTTAACAGGCTTTTTCCGGATAGTTATAAAAGGAATTCTGTATATGTAGTAGTTGGCAGGGCTAAACAAATATGTTCAGTCAATCAATCTTTAATAAGGAGATTGAATTTTTCAAATACGTATACGTCAGCAATGGTTTTCCAATTATGAAACTAAATAAATATATTAACATGGATCGATACAATAAAAAAGAACATAATACAACAAATTTCAGACATCACGAGGGTGAATACTGGTAAACGACATGTTGTTACTCGTTATGTGTCAATCACATATGATGAGGCCATGCTTAAAAAGTTAAAATCTGTTCTAGATAATATAGGGATTGGCATAGAAAGTAAACCTAGAAACACTATTGGAAATATATTTATTCAAAGAAAGCAATTCATCGATACAAGAAACCATAATTTAAATTAGCAGGGTGCCATATATGGTGCAGGATGCCAAAACAGCAGTAAAAATAGCTGCCTGTATATTGGGGAATCCAAACGATTTATAGAAATCCCTCTCAGAGAATACGCTTATGCAGTTAAAAAAGGAAATATGCAGTATAATAGTGCAATCCACTGTCTAAACAATGGATATTTTCTTCTCGTTGCAAATCCCATCTTTACGGTATTAGGAAGGACGCGTGTCTGCGTAAATTTTATGAGTCAGGTATTATTAGGCTTCAACAAAGCTATAATCAAGATTTGTCTGTTGCTAATGTGTTAGAATATAAAATATAAATATAGGGAAAGGAATGGGGGGAAAAAAGGACGCGAGGGAGAGAGGGGAAAAAATTGGTTTATGAAGACGCTGCATTACGGAGTTCGACCGCAGACGGCTTGTTCCAGTTTGTGCATTACTAAATTTGACGCAAGATGGAGATCCCTTTATTCTTTCATTTTAATCACAATAATGAATCCAACAGAGGAGGATTAGACTTTGAGAGAAAGTGTTCTAATAAAAAGAGAACTTGAAACGTGGTTACGTAGTGATTTATAGTGTGATCTCTTTTTATTTGTACATAATGTTTTAATGGTCGCCGATTTTATTATACTATTAACTGCACGTTTAATATTTTTAAAGATAGATTTTTTACTTCTTAATTTAATTTTTTTTAAAAAAGAGCTTTCTATTTATATTTGAACTTATGCGGTAAGTATTGTATTAACAAACAGAACTTGCATCAACTTACATTAACAGACAGAAGAGTCTCATTCAGGAGGGTTTGTCTTTTCCGCTAGGTTCGCTAGTGTCTCTTGTTTTCTTATCCGCTAGGTTCGCTAGTGTCTCTTATTTTCTTTTCTGTAAATGAAAGCATTGCTCATCTCTGCTCAAAGTCCGTAGAACTTCTTACAACCTTTGCGTTGAAAATAAAGTATATTAATAAAGCTATTGTCCTCCAAATGAAAGATGACCGGCGGAAGTTTGAACTGCGCAGCCCTTCCGGTAGCTGATCAATTATGTTTTCCTGTCACAATGGACGCCGTCGTCTGTTTTCACTGAGAAAGACATGTTGATAACGCCAAATTAAAACTTCTCTCGACTATTTAGCGTTATTTCAATACCAGTTGCTAACAATAAGTATTTATATAAATAAATATATATATATATATATATATATATATATATATATATATATATATATATATATATATATATATATATATATATACAGGGTGTTTCAAAAATACACGGCATAATTTCAGGTATGTATTTCCCACATGTAGACAATCAAAATAGTTCATTACAACATATGTCCGGAAATGCTTCATTTCCGAGTTATGGCCTTCACAACATTGAAAATCACCGGAACGTTTTTCGTTCCGCCGGTCGTTGCCATTACAGAAGATGTTCAAAATGACCACCTCCTGCTTGAATACAGACCTCACATCGATGTCTCAATGACCTGCGAACACGATCCCACACTCCAGGAATGTTGCGTATGTCCTCAGAACGTGCCACAATTCGATTCCGAAGGGATTCCAAATCAGGCACCGGAGACGAATAAACCAATGATTTTAAATGGCCCCACAAGTAGAAATCGAGAGGGTTCAGATCAGGTGAGCGTGGAGGCCAAGCAATTGGGCCACCTCTACCTATCCATCGATCAGGAAACGTTCGATCCAAGTACCGGCGAGCCGTACGACTGAAGTGTGCAGGAGCGCCGTCATGCAAGAAGTGAGCGTGCTGACGATCGATCAGTGGAGTGTCGTCATAAACATGAGGTATGGTGTTTTCCAGGAAGTTTGTGTACGCCTGCCCCGTAAGTCTGTTTACAAGTACATGGGGTCCAACTAATCGATCACCAATGATACCGGCCCACATGTTGAGGGAGAACCGCACCTGGTGATGAGATACAACAGTTGCATTTGGGTTTTCATACGCCCATACATGCTGATTGTGGAAATTTGTTATGCCATCTCGTGTGACCTGTGCTTCATCTGTAAATACGAAAAACGTTCCGGTGATTTTCAATGTTGTGAAGGCCATAACTCGGAAATGAAGCATTTCCGGACATATGTTGTAATGAACTATTTTGATTGTCTACATGTGGGAAATACATACCTGAAATTATGCCGTGTATTTTTGAAACACATAAATACAATGCTCTTTTGCAAAGTAACAAGCGATTACCTGTCATGGCGGAGTCCTGTCATTAAATCAGACGGAAGTGCCTGACCAGACTAATCGATCATACACGCGCAGATATCACAAAAACAGGGCGGCCATCTCTCATTTGGAGGACAGTAATCAGGTATTAAATTATAAAAGTAAGTCTCTGTAAGGACATATTACTTTGATCAAAAACCAAGAAAAAAAATTAGTTTCCTATTGTACATGAGGCCTTGTTTCCTTTTCCATCACTTCCTGTGAGACAGAAGACCGGAACTTGTATTTTTACCCACTTCTACAAGAGTTCCAATTAGGTATCAACTCAAGTCTGTACAACTTTTAGTTTGGGCTTTTTATGGCGGCGACGAACAGATGGAGAGAACTTTCTTACGAACTCTCCTTCTCCCCTTTACACACTTTGTTCAAGATCGATATCAAGTAGAAAAGTAAATTTTGTTATTAATAAATGTCTGTAACATTTTGAATCGAAAGCTAAAAATAAAATCAATACATAAATCATCCCTCTTACATGATACAGGAAAGCATAGACAAGACTGATAATGAAGTACAACAAATTTATACCTTGTTTAAGTTCACTAATTGGCAGTAAAATAAAGTTTAAAAAGTACCATTCCATTTCATGTCATTTTGTTTCTCATATTGTTAGATAAAGATTCAAATATCACTCCAGAATCACAAAACGAGAGTGGGTAGCATAGTGGGTAGCATAGAAGATAGAGGATGTTATGATCAATTGCCTAACGGATGAAAAAGGTCCAACAGTTCAACAGTCGTTCTCTTTAATCTTTGAGGATTGTTTGGAACCCAATCTAAATATGACAAATTAACGAGAATTACTTTTGAAATGTAGTTGGGGTGATTCCAACGCCCAGACAATGCATTTGGCAATGCGTCATTCTCTTTAACAAGGACAGTAGACTATTCTGTCTAATAAATCAAAGAGAGAAAGGCAAACATTCAGATTAACTTGGGATTCAAGTTAATCATGTTAATTGGTAGCAGGAACATCAGTTAACATGATTGTGATCGTAGCTTAGCTTTCAGAAAACGGTTACAGATGGTCCTAGCTGACACCGCGGGTGTGACATTGGTCCTAATCTGTGCTGTAACTACAATGGCCGCTCGTATGATGCGGGGATTCTGGAGTGTATCCGTGTGTCGCTGCCTTCCGGAATCAGGCTGACCAGCATCTTTGCTTTCCTCCGACCACCGATGCAACACTGATACACAGCGGACACAAGGTCAACGTGCTGAGCGATTCTCCGGAACAACCACCCGGCCTCCCGCAGACCCACAATATGACCTCGCTCAAACTCCCTTAACTGCACAAACTGTGCTCGCCTACGCCATTCTGGCATATTTATAACGTTACCAACTTCGGCACAAGTACGGTGCTGGAAACAGCCGACCACTTCTGCAGTAGGTCAGCAACTGTTGATAGGAGTTCGGATTGCCCACGGCTAGTACTCGCTTCTTTTTCCTGCGTTGAGCTTTTAATCATCGCATTTACTGCCCTCTACCAGTACCATACGGTGCAAATACGTTGCTTCCCATTCACTTCCTTAGAGGGTGATCATTTTTTAGTTTCAACCAGTGTAGAAAGAGAAAAACAGACGACTTCTAGTTTTAACATTTCTTTTAATTAATAGGTATTTCTTATCGTCAAGATATTTTGGTAATATTTCGGTTTTAAAGACTCCAATGAGAAAAAAGATGATTGAAGACGGAAAATATATTTCAAAAATTAAATACTATAATTAAAGTAACTCTTTTAACTCATTTGATATTAAATCTAAATGAATTCTAAACAGATTCCCGCGATTTCAGAAATAGACAAAAAAATGGATTCTCTACGATTCTCTTCCTGGGTGTTTATTTATGTTTTTTTTTTCCTTTTCTATTTCTTGAAGTCTCAGATAAAATAGATTCTTGGGATTAGTTAGATGTTATAGTTATTGATTTTAGTTTTCATGTTTGTGGATGTAAAAAGGTCTTTTGATTTAGCCATTAAAAAAATATGAATGTTTGGCTGTATTTTAGGATTTGGGGTCAATAATATTTTTTTATTGAATCCTAGGGTACTGCTGTCAAAAACACGGTTAATTTACTGACGTCAATGCTTGGAAGAAATTGCGATGTAGATTTAATAAAAGAGGATTTGCCAAAGCATAAAACCACGGAAAGAATGATTCTCGCATTAAAAGTAAGTAAATAAATAGATTCAAAAGTATTTGAAATTCAGGAATACTATTTTAATTTGAAATTTTTAAAAAAGAAAATTAAGTATAATATCAACAACTTATTTTCTCCTTTTCTTTTCGACATTTTCGTTTTTAGGCTATTGGTAATTTAGGTTCCATAGCAGAAAATGAAACATCTTCTTCTTTGTCTGAAGTCCTTTATCACTGTCTCAGAAATAAGAACAATCCCGAAAACATCACATTAGCAGCCATTCAGGTAATTCTGGTGAAACCATTTTGAAATTTCATTTGAATATATACGGTTTTTTTTTAAAACTTAATATTTCAAGACAACTAATCTTTTGAAGAAGTAAACTATGATATATATCGGTTTCTGTATTTTAGGCCTTCCGTCGTATGACTAATGCTCGAAATACCTACTACGAACTTATGAAAGTCTTTACTAGCACAGATAATCCTATGGATCATCGGATCACAGCCTATCTTGTTCTTTGTAAACTTTTCCCCGAAACACGGCTTTTTGAAGAGGTTAATAGGGTCCTGCAATACGAAGAATCCCACCAATTGCAAAGTTTCGTTACAGCGCATGTACAGGATGTGCTTCTTAGTGACGATCCTTCACTTCGTCAGTGAGTATCATGCTGTTATTTTGTTTAGTTTTATTGAAAAAAAAAAGAATAATTTATATTTTAGTTTAAATTTGTGTTTATAAAACTTGTATCCGATAACATAATCATTTAACTGATACAGTTACATTAAAGTTACATTAAACAAAATATACAATTCCTACTTAGTAAAGTCAATTTCAAGATATAAAAAGACTCTTTCTTAAACCATTTAATTTACACCATTTTCTGGAAAGTCATATAGTCCAGTCAAATTGTAGTTTTACCAGGAAAGTTTTGGGGTAGTTTTGATTTCATTCAGTCTATATGCTTTTTGGGGTGCCGAATCCGAATCTAAGGTTTGCGAACAAAATTTCGTGACGCAACATTAAAAAAAATGCAAAAAAAGGTAAAAAAATCTCATGTTTTGGCGGTGTTTTGCTTATAACTCGAAAACTATCAACTTTTCATAAATAACCTTCCTATTCAAAATGAAAGTACATAAAATGTCCTACAAATTTCACTATTTAGGTTTGTTTCTCCGACGAACCGTTCGGGCGGAAGCGCTAGTTGAAAATTGGCGTATTTTGCGGGCTCTGGAAAAACTCACGTTTTCCACTCCACAACTCTAATTTATTATTAAAGGCTGGCAATGAGGGAATTCCTCCCAGTTCTCTGCACATACCTTATGTAGATCGTATATGTAAAGGTACAGGTCAGTTTTTCACAAATTACATAATGTTAAAGTTATTTATTGGAGTCCGAAATTTTACGAAGTCAGTTAAAGAAAAGGTAAAATTCCAAAAAAAAATCTTGAAAAATTATGACAAATTATTATATTATATTACATATGATTATATAGTACATTATTTTATGAGCAAAAATTATATTAGCCGACTGGTGAAACATCCTCGGGTGGTGAAACGCTCGTATTCTGCTGATGGCATTGCAGTTTCGACGAACCTCATCCAGGACCCTCTAAACGACAACGGCTAATATAATTTTTGCTCATGAAATAATATACTATGTAATCCTATATAATATAATATAATAATTTGCCATAATTTTTCAAGATTTTTATTTGGAATTTTACCCTTTCTGCAACTGACTTTGTACAATTTCGGACTTCATTAAATAAATGTAATATTCTGTAATTTATGAAAACATGATCTGTACCGTTACATATATGATCTACATAAGATATGTGCAGAGAACTGGGAGCAATTTACTTTTTGATAGCCTTTAATAATAAATTAGAGTTTTGAAGTGGAAAAAGTGGGTTTTTGCGGAGACCGACAAAATACGCCAATTTTCAACTAGCGCTTCCGTCGTCGGAGAAACAAACTTAAAGAGTGAAATTTGTAGGAAATTGTATGTACTTAATTTTGAATAGGAAGGTTTTTTACGGAAAGTTGATAGTTTTCGAGTTATAAGCAAAACACCGCCAAAACAAGAGATTTTTTCCCTTTTTTTGCATTTTTTTAATGTTGTGTCACGAAATTTTGTTCGCAAACCTCAGATTCGGATTCAGCACCCCAAAAACCATATAGAATGCAAGAAATTAAAACTACCCCAAAACTTTCCCGCTAGGAAACCCCAAAACTTTTCAGCACAAATTGACTAATAACAAAGATTGCAAATTAGAATGAGATGGTTTATGCAATTGCATTATTAAGAGCAAACAAACATCAAAATGGATTACTAAAGGAAGCAATGTGAAGGAGTACATTCTGTGAGACGAAATCACAATTTACATCCGTTACCTTATTTTCTTTTTCTTCATCGGATGAAGTTCCATCTAAAGAAACGGTTTACAATCAAAAACGGACATCAAAAGCCAAGCAAACAGGATATTACTTATTAACCCAGAAAACCCAAATTCTAAGCTTAGTCAGGGGAGAAAAAAATCTTTTCTTTCCTTTACACAGACGTCAAAGAGAATAAAATTATAGAATTATAAAAATGGGATATATAAAAAATAGTAAAATTATAGAATTTCGCCAAATAGGA
The DNA here is from genome assembly GCA_023159025.1 of Thereuonema tuberculata. NCBI lineage: Eukaryota > Metazoa > Arthropoda > Chilopoda > Scutigeromorpha > Scutigeridae > Thereuonema > Thereuonema tuberculata. The sequence continues at coordinate 4,283,682 of JAFIDM010000179.1, forward strand.
AAAAGATATTTAAGAAATCTTTACATAGAACAGTTTTTTTTTTGTTTTTTTTTTTACTATTATAATTATGTGCACATCAAGGAAGATAAGAAGTAAATTGAACATTAGTGAAGAATGCATTTAAAATAGTTCAATTAATTCATCCTGTGACAGAGTTTTATTCTCAATCCACCAAAACCCCTCCTGTGCGATTTCTCCAGATGATAAAAGAACTGTCAGTTTCCAAACGAACAGAAAAAAAAGAAAATTAATTAAAGAAAAATTTAAAAAATAATAATGATAACAATAAGAAATATATCTAACAATAATAAAAACATACAAATATAAACAATAAATACAGATATAAATCGGTGAAAGTCAATTATTGTAAGGATTACAATACGTATAGTACATAGAAGTCATTATACTGTATTAAAATATTCTTTTTTCTATCACACCAGATTAAAATATTCGATCAAGAGAATCGTACCGATGCATGGACCTCTGTCAAGTTTCGGAAGCAAACGAAGATTCACGTTGTCCAATTATCATCACATCAGTCATTATTTCGACTTTCCTTACATTCGTCAGGAACTGAGACGTCTTGGCTTTGATTTTACCGAACAAAGTGTTTTCGAAAAATCTGGATTCATTCCCAAACAACTGGTGTTCAATTTGACGACTACAGTTTTCAATAAAGTGTTTGATTTACTTAATGTGGATGTCAATGTAGAAGGTAGGTGAAGAAGTGTTTTTCTTTCTACTTCCTCATTTCAATTAGGTCTAATTATTTTAAGAAGTCTGTCTGAAGGATGGTTTTATGTATTGGTATTAAAATGCATCGCAAAGAAAACTTAATGGAAACCATTTATTGAAACAATAGATACTTGACTCCAAGTTGTAGATTCTATCTTTACGCCAGAGAAGCAGAGAAGCATCTAGATATAGAGTGGAACACAATTAGAGTCAAAATGAACATAAATCAACTGTCAATTAAGGAGAATAAAATTAGTTAATAATGATATAACAGGAATATTTGTTTTTCTAATAAAAAGTCTGTAAGGAATTAATATCAGATATTAATAAATACAAAAATCGAATAATGTAATTTTTACTGGAACCACGATGCAGATTCACAACTAAAAATATAAAATTTTAAATGAAGGTTCCTGTTCATAATTGTCTCACTGATGCCATTTTATTCCAGAGAAGAAAATTATTTCTGTTTGGGAGAAAAAACTTTAATAAAAAGGACGATTCATTGAAGAACAAACAATTGGATGCTGTGTAACTCTTGGTGTTTTATACAGTTTAGCCTAAGATGTTTCTGCGCAATGAAAATCAAATAGTCCACTAATCCTCGAGCCATTGATTACAGATGGACTGTCCGTAATGGCAGTGGCAATAAAAAACTAATTTAAAATGAACAATCAAAAGAATGAAAGTTTAACGTACATATAAAAAGATTTTTTTAAAAAAATGTAATTGAGCCTAAGCACATTTTAAAATATATTTAAAAATCTAAATATATATACAACAGGAGCTTTCGACACCACCTTTGGGGGATTAGTTGACAATGACAAAAAACAGGGGGGATCGAAAGCTCCTATTGCATGAATATTTTAGATTTTTAAATATATTTTAAAATGTGTTTAGGTTCAATTGCATTTTTTTTTTTAAAATGAACAATAATAAAGAATCCTGAGCTATCACCGACGGTAATCAGGGACGGCCTTTTCTGCCTCAACTCAAGATCCCACCTCCCCAACCCAAAGTGATTCCTCAACTACAAAACATAAAAACAATAAAAATTAAACTGTCAAATAAACAGCTTCAAATCCCTTGTCCTGACCATCGCAAGCGTAAAAGGGGTTTCATGTGGGAAAGAAATAATCCAAAGCAAGAAATTCAATAAAACGTGTCGTCACCGCAGGTAAATCTGGCTGAGGACGCCTAATAAGACAGAAACGGCCGTCCCAGATTTCCGTCGGTGATAGCTCAGGGTGCAAATCATTTATTATTGTGCATTTTCATTTATCTTTTCTTTTTGATTTCATCTATGCATGTTAAACTTTGTTTTTATCTATTCTTTTTTCGTGAACGAACGAGATTCCATTATTGCCTAATGGAACCCTGGGATCGGTATTTCGTCATCATCCAATCCCAACGTTGTCTAACTCATCTCAAGAATTCATTTGAGGAAACATTAAATAGGTGCCAACGACCACTAATAACGATTTAACGGCAAAAAAGAATAAAGAATTAATTGTTTACTTTCCGATATTTAGATTTCTCTACTTTTCTAGCTTTTTTTAAGCCTTTAAATTACCTTATTTTCATCGTAAAAAAAACCACAGGATTTGGACAGCAGTTGTTACTTTATTTCATTTTTTTATTTAATGCTATTAGAAATTTAATTAGTGAAATAAAATAAAAATTCTTTCATTTGTTTTTTTATTCTTTAGGATTCGAGTCTGTCTTGGAATCCATATTTGGTCCAATGTCCCATTTACACGAAATGGATTCTATTGCGGATGTCAGAGATTATATTCATTACCAAATACATAAATACGTCACTGAACAGCCGCCTAAAGGCTATCCGGAGTGGATAAACCACTTTGACAATGAAATCGAGGACAGACTGAAGGGTTTCCATGAAATGTTAGCTCCTAATTACGCTTCTAAACAACCGGCCGTATCTCTTGGACTAAGGCTTTTCGGTAGGTATTAAATTCTCAGCCTTCAATTTTAATATTGAAATTTTTTTCAGTCTTTCACTAAAAAAAAATGGTAAGAAATCTGACTGTAAGAGAATATAAACATAGCTGTCAAAAGTTCTGCTTTTAATGTTGTTTAGCGTATGAGTCAACACTACAATACAGTAATTATTTAAAAAGTATAAAATAATTAGTATAAAATGTTTAAAAAGTATAACGAAAAACGTGGGGATAATATTCACAAGATAATATTCACTCCGTCCATACCATCTCAATTATCTATTTCAGGCTTTTATATTTCTATTTTATATTTTTTAATCAGTCTTAAAAACGTGGTATATTAAAAAAATATCTAAATAATTATTTTCTGCTTTTTAGTCTTGTATGTATGAAATTTTTCAATCGATTCTAAAAATGTATTTCAATAGTTGTTGACGCATTGACATCTACTGGCAAAAATGTTAGCTACACTATTTTTCAAAGGTAATGTGGCTTCAGGAACTTTATTACTGTAGATGTATGAGGAAACTGTTTTTAAAAATATCCATTTCAGTGGACAAGGAGCGATAAAGGGTTAGTATTGCATTGTCTTCCAGTTCTGCGCTATGAGTAAAGTTTCAAGTCTCTAAATCATCGTTTAAAATCAATTGCAAAATTTGTACCAAAGAAACGTCGCCATTTGTTCCAATAGTTATTGATGCACTGACATCTACCGGCAAAAATGTTAACTACACTATTTTTTTTTAGGTAATGACACTACAGGAACTTTATTACTGTAGATTAATGAGGAAACTGTTTTGAAAAATGTCCATTGAAGTGGACAAGGGGAGATAAAGGGTTAATAATGCATTGTCATCCAATTCTGAACTATGTTTAAAGTTTCAAGTCTCTAGATGATCAGGAAGTTAGTTTAAAATCAATTGCAAAATTTGCACCGAAGAAACAAACAGACATACAAGAATGCGAGTTAATAAAAACGTCTTAAACTCAAAAAGAGCATAATATAAGACAGATATAGGAGGGGAAGTCCAAAATAAGTTTCTTGTATCCATATTATCAGAGGTGAAATACTGATGAGGAAAACTACATCGATTGCAGTTGAGGCATTCGTCGGCCTCCAGTGATCTATGTTTGGTCTGCAGGTACTATGTCACGCATGCGCAAAGGTGAAGAAACCGTATGACTAGCTCGTAGAGCTTGAGTCATGATAGTGAACAGACGTGTGTTACAGAAGTGGACAACAGATGAAGTGAGGGCTGCACTTGGCAAATGTGGTACCGATAGTCATAAGTGGCTCGTTAAGGGATGTGAGCAGATCTTCTGGTGAGGTTCGATTGTGAACGCCTGGAGCATCCCTCTGTAGTCCTGATCTTCTGCCCAGCGACTTCCAGTTTTGAAGGAAGTTGGACACTATTACACCAGGAATGATAATATAAAGCTTCGGTCGTATGCAGGGCAGGGGATTTTAGGAGATCGTCCCTGTGAGGAGATTCTGCTCTTCCTCAGATATATAAAGACTCCGCACATTTACCCTGTCCAGTCAACTTTTGTGCATAAATGTCGTGGTAGGATAGATCCAATAAAACCTCGAATCGGGTCATCAATCTGGATGTAAACCCAATCTATAATCCATGTCTCAATCAAATTGAAGTCTGATAGAAGGACGTACCTTTAAGCCGATAGGGTTGATTTATAAGATATGAAACAATTAAATATCTTCCGTAATGAATATCTTGATCAACTGGAAAATGATCGTTTGCCATAATCTTTATGCTAAGTGACTCTATTCCTATGTTTTCTTATTTATTTATTTATTTATTTATTTATTTATTTATTTATTTATTTATTTATTATGTTCGTGTTAAATTCATTACAAGTCGGCGACACCTCATTTTCAAAGCTTTGGAAGAATGTACTTTAAAGAAATCCATAAATAAATACTTAGATGAAGCAGCGTCACTTCACTCGGAATAATTTGTTTTTACGAGTGCGATATTTATAGCCACCCTGACCTGAGTGGGTGGGTGTTGAAAATATTAATAAACTGTTCGTAATCCTAACATTTTCACTGAATTCTTGTTTCGTTGAAGTCTTAACCTTCAAAGTCTTAAAAGAAACGAAAACGAATTCATTCCAATGGGTTCCTAATGCTTGGAAAATATCGTAAGTAACTTAAAAATTAAACTCTATTTTATACCAAATGTTTCTACAGACTCCTTTGCTGTATTTGATCATTTAAACCTGGGCCACAAATTTTAAAAAAATCTTTTGAGAATTTGTTTTGTAAGTTGCTTTTGAACAGAAACTTCGTTCTATTATTCTTCTGCCTTTGACTGTAGTTCACCAAAGACATAGTGGGAGGTGTTTCTTTATTGATTTGGTCAATTACATTTACTCGAAGCTTGAGCTGTTGCTGCAGGGAAAAGCAACTCAATTCTGAATTTTTATATTTTCTTTAATAGAGGGATTAATCAGATTGGGAACAACAGACAATGAAATAGCAATGGGACCATTACAAGGCTTTGTTCGTACTAACAAACATCCAACAGCTTGAGATAGTAAAATGTTTTATTTAGTCACAAGGTTTTGCCTAAATAAAATAACTCCTATCAGTGGATAAGCTAAAATGTAATCATACATCCCCAAACTATAAACACGATCTAAAACAAAAAAATAAGTTATATCACAATATTCTTTGACTACAAAAATGCATAGTTCTGGGTCTTAAAAAAAACTTTAATGAGATTAAATTAACCTCTTAGTTATTACATTTATTTAAAAACTTATAATTTGACACACGTTAAAGGCAAGTTCAATTATTACATTTAAAATATAAAATCTGATGTAAGGTATATTGAATTAAGGCTATCGTCTTTTGGTCCTTATTTAAAAGTATCCTAAGATGCAATAAGATGTATACCATAATTCTAAGTTTTCAGATAAGCAATTCCAGTAATTTTTAGTTATTTAAAGGCAAAGTATGTTGGCCAGTATTGTAAAGTGCTTTATAAAATGGCGCTGAAAACACCAAATATAATCTGGACTGGGCAGTAAGACCAAGACACTAAATAGTTAATCAGTTGTTAAAAGTTCGAAGTTAATCAGCAAAATACTTTGTAAGTTATTAGGATGCAGTATTTTGGGCCCACATTCTACATTGGTGTTAAATGAGTCTACAAACACTAAAATCTGAAAAGAAATAAGTAACAACAGAAGACACTTACATATGAAATTCTTCGAAATCTATGAAAGGCTATATTGTATTAAATAAGGAAAAGAAAAAGAAAACAGCACATGAATAAAATAGGAAATTGCCTTTCTGATTTTAGATTATGGGAAGGAAATTGGGAACGGCCGTTTCGTCCTTCTGCGGACTCATCAGCCCAATTCCCGCCTTCCCCTAACCGAATCAGAAATTTCCTTTCCATAATCTAAAAATCAGAAAGGCAATTTCCTATTTTAAACATCTCACCAAATTTAAATGTAAAATAACTACATTTAATACAAAAAGCAAATTTTCGAAAAGATTGCGTCTTTTCTTTCTCAAGCCTAAAATAACAATAATTTGAAGAACAATACTCTAAATTACATAAAATTCCTCGAGAAAATATAAATAATATATGAAAATGATACCATTTAGTTCCAATCTTTGTTTCTTTAACAATAATATACGATGGGGCTTAACAATTTAGTTCCTTGATTGTAACCTTATTATTACATTTTGTGCATATTTTATCTACAAAACTTTTAGCTAATCTTGTGAAAAATTTCTCTATTTCCATACCATCATTCCTATTCATGTTTTTTCTTTTTGTGTTCCGGATACACATGCTTTCTATTATCTTTCTTATTTTGGTGTCTCTTTCAATATATAAAATTTGTATCTCGTTGTTAATACAATGATTTCTGTTCACACAATGTTCTGCTACTTCTGATTTTTCAATGTACTTGTTCCTAATGCTGGTACCATGTTCCGTCATTCGTTCCTTCACTGTTCTTTTACTCTCGCCCAAATAGAATAAATCGCAATTCTTGCATTCTATTTTGTAAATTATATCCATTTCATGTTTTTTAACACTACTATTCAATTTGCAACATAAAATGTTTTTCAGTTTGTTGTTATATTCAAATCCAATATTGAAACCAAAACTTTTGCAAATTTCTTTTAAAGTCAGACTATTTTTGTTTAAGTATGGTATGAAATATCTTCTGTTGTTATTTGTTGTTAACTCTTTAATTTTCAATGTGTGGTATTGTTTTATAGTTTTATTTACGAATTTCTCCTTGTACCCATTTTTACTAAGGATTCTTTTCATATTCATAATTTCTCTATTGAATTCATCTTCACTACTTGTGTTGACGTCAATCCTTTGCATATAGTTTTCAATTATGTTTCTTTTTATGTTTATGCCATGTCCTGATTCATAATTTAGTATGTGTTCACTTTTGTATTTTTTTGTATAATGTTTCATAATTATCTTATTCTCATTTCTAGTTAAGCATATATCCAAAAAATTTAGACTATTGTCCACTTCCTTTTCTACTTTAAACTTAATTTCATCAGTAATCTTGTTAATTTCTGAGAAAAACTTGTCAAATTGTCTATCGGTCCCGTACCAGATTATTAAGATATCGTCCGCATATCTGTAATATTCAAATTTATATTTCGTCTTATCCAGTAATTTGCACTCCCAAAAATTCAAAAATATATCACACAAGGTTCCTGACAATGGAGATCCCATTGGGAATCCTTTTACCTGTTGATATATTTTATCTCTATGTTTGAAATATGCGTTCTTAGTGATTAATTCAATTGTACTCATCAATTCATTATTATCTAATTTTTGTTTCATGAGCCATTCTTTATTCTTAAATGCCATGCTTTCTACTATGGATAATGTCTCATCCACTGGAATATTGGTATACATGTCATTTATATCCAGGGAAGATTGGAACTAAATGGTATCATTTTCATATATTATTTATATTTTCTCGAGGAATTTTATGTAATTTAGAGTATTGTTCTTCAAATTATTGTTATTTTAGGCTTGAGAAAGAAAAGACGCAATCTTTTCGAAAATTTGCTTTTTGTATTAAATGTAGTTATTTTACATTTAAATTTGGTGAGATGTTTAGAATATTTAATAGTAGAGGCTTTAGAAGGAAAGATCTACTAAAAAAGTATGGAAACTTTACATATAAAATTTCCTATTTTGTTCATGTGCTGTTTTCTTTTTCTTTTCCTTATTTACGTATTATCCCAGCACGTTAAACTTCCTTTATGGCTATATTGAATTCTCAGTCATATTCCACAGGGGCTCATACGTTGATGTACCAAATTGTAAATCATATCATAATTACACAAGAAAAGTCAACTTACAGAAATTGATTAAAACCTTTTATTAAACTATAAACTTCTCCTTTGACGACTTTGATTCTCTTCAAAGATAATTTTTAAAGTACTCAAGGATTCTCTTCAAAGATAATTTTTAAGGTTTGAAGATGGTATTTCAAGGATATGATGATTGAAGATGAAAGTAGATGAAAGATTGAAGAAGATAGAATTTCTGGGGAAAAATTTATTTGAAGATGGATGATAAATTATTAGAAGATGGGATTTTCGTGGATTTGATAAATTTTCAAATTGGACAGTAATTTATTTCCAAAAAAGCACAATTTAATTTTCGATTTGGACATTAATTTGTTTTCAAAATAAGGACATTTGCTTATTTGGAATTTTCACATTTTGTTGTTTTATGTAACAATATGAGATGTAGGTCACGTTTATTTTGTTATAATAATTGTGAGAAGCATACCACGTATGTTCCATATGTTTGATTGTTAATTAATTAATTTTATTATTATTTTATTATTTTGGGGGAAGAAGACGATAAGTCTTTTCCCTTTTATGTCAGACGCTTGTAAAAGACGGGACGTTTAGGCCATCGAAAGTCGTCAAAGGAGAAGTTTATAGTTTAATAAAAGGTTTTAATCAATTTCTGTAAATCATATGTTTAAAATTACATTGAAATGTCAAGATTGGTATAAAATAATTATTCGTTGACTAATGTAAAGGTTTATCAGTAAATTACTATATTAGCTAAGTAATCAGCTCACAGAATTCAACGGCAAAGGCAGAAACAGTGGTTACCTATTGGAATAAATGCTTCCATAAGCAACGTGATTATGTTGAGACGTTACCAAACCATAATATGTAATAGCGATTGAAAGTATTATTCTCTTCATTGTAGTGTCTTCCCCTGCTACACCCACTATTCATCTCTACAACAAACAAAATACCTTTAGTCAAACTCTTATTCTTTCAAGAGTCCCATCATCTCAATTTAAGATTGTTAAATATTCTACATTCACCTCATTCTCTTTTGCAAATGATTATTCATTTGAAGCATAATTAAACATTAGTCATAAAGGAAGATCATTGGATGGCTATGATGGCTTTTTAGAGCAAAATAATGGATATTTTTTATTTTTTTTTCCTAATTGCTTTTTTTTTCTAATATGATTTTAATATTGGTTTTACTCAGGTGATGATCTTGCATTTACTTCTTTGGAATTGATAAAAGATACCATCTTGGAAACCTTAGGACAAATGAAAGCATCTCCTGTCTACACCTACAATATCACAAGAGTTGTTCGTTTTATCGAAGGTCATTTTCAAATCCCTACTGTGTCTGGATTTCCATTGTATTGGAGCACCAACGCAACCCTGGCTGCTTCGCCAAGACTAGGGATTGAGCCTCGTTTTGGAAGTCCTTTTACGGCCAGATTTTATGTTCAACCAAGGTTAGACCCATTTGGGAATCTCAATTACTAGTTAGTTAATTAGAATGTATTTATTTGATTTAATATTAGACTTTGGTTTTTTTTTCTGAGCTTGACGGAAAAGTAGACAAAATGACGATCCAAAATGTATCTCTTAACAAGATAAAAATGATTTGGAAATTAAAGTTTCAATCAAAAACTGCAACGACGTATGCAGGCAGTTTAAAATAAATATGGAACAGCACGGCAAAAGCGCTACCAATCTTACATAAACTATTGAAAAATTAAAATTACGCCATAAATATTTCAAAATAACAGTCTCTCGTTAATTCCTCATAGTTTCTCATCGTTTATTAGAAATGATTGTCACTATTTTTTTTTTAACAAATTTTATCAAAAATATCGGTAATACTTTATTGTACTTCAAGACATTATAATACTATATGATTGTTGTATATTTGACATAAACTAAAAAGTCTTTAATCGACAAAAAACTTCGCATAATTACATCGGTTGCTATCTTGTTGCTAAGAAACAGTTGCTAAGCGCTTTCATATTTCACAACATCAGCAACATCCATTATTACTTAATTATTACACTTAATTATTGTCTTAGATATTGTTTATCACATTTCCCCCCCCCCTTTTATTTAGTCCAACACATAGTCCTTTAAATAGCTCGGCATCTTTCGGGCACGTGTAGGTCTTTGAGGGATTTCTGAGGGTTTTTGCGATATTTCCGAGCCTTTCTCTGAGTTACGGATCAAAGATGAATCTTCTGCTGAAATGGGCATCAGAGATGACTCAGTCTCTGATGGAATAGAGTCAATTGAAGTAGGTGTGGACACAAGATTATCTCTTAATATAGATTCATCTACATTTTGTGGTGGCGTCACTGATGGGGAGAATCCATCTTGAATATCTTGATCCGACTTTGAAGCATCTGGAATTCCTCGCGGTGCTAGATGCTGAAGTAATACCGTAAGTTCACGACCATCTCCTAAACGAACAAGAGCATGATTTTGATTGACTTCTACTAAATCCACCTCATCTACTAGAGAGTCATATTTTGATTGTTTATTTTGACGCCGCATAAGGATTTTTCCTGGGGTCAAAAGCCAGGATGGAAGAGATGAACCATTAGGAGATCTTCTAGAGTGTTTAAACATTCTTTCGTGAGGAGTCTCATTTGTTGCAGTACAGAGGAGTGAGCGGATACAATGTAAAACATCTTGAAGTACGTTTTCCCATTGAGTTATCTTAAGTCCTCTAGATCGGATAGCAAGAGTTATGGTTTTCCAAATGATACCGTTGTAACGTTCTACTTGCCCATTACCCCGTGGATTATATGGTGTTGTACGACTAGTTGCAATTCCAAGGGAATGTAAGAAATTCCTAATTTCTTCTGATATAAAAGATGTGCCACAGTCTGAATGTACATACGCTGGAATTCCAAATTCAGTGAATAATTGATATAATTTGTTGATAACAGTTGAAGAAGACATATCTTTACAGGGGAATGCAAACGGAAATCGAGAATACTCATCAATAACCACAAGTAAATATCGATTAGGAGATGTTGAGGGTAGTGGTCCCTTAAAGTCTATGTTTAAACGTTCAAAAGGAGAGGTAGCCTTAATAAGCTTTTCACTAAATTTGATAAAACGAGGTTTTAATTCACAGCAGACATGACAATCATTAATTACATTCCTGACTTCATCAATAGAATAAGGCAAATTTTTGCTGCGAATATAATGATATAGCCGAGTAACACCGGGATGACATAAAGCAATATGTAGTGATTTTAAAGGTATGTTGTTGCTGGTTGATGAACAGATTCTCGAGAGAGCGTCCGCTGCTGCGTTGTCTTTGCCTGGTCTGTAGATGATATCATAATGATATTCTGATAATTCCAAACGCCATCGTAAAATTTTTTCATTTTTAATTTTATTCTTAATCTTGGCGTTGAACATGAATGATATTGATTGCTGATCTGTAATTAATTTGAAAAAACGACCAAGCAAAAAATGTCTCCATCTTCTCAATGATTCCACAATTGCATATGCCTCCTTTTCTATAGCAGAATGATTTTTCTCTGATTTCGTCAGTGTCCTGGAAAAGAAAGCAACCGGACGTCCTTGTTGGCTAAGTGTTGCACCTATAGCATTCTCAGATGCATCCGTTTCTACTGAGAAAGTCAAAGTCTCATCGATACATTTAACAGCAGAATTGGCTATGATTTGCTTTATATCCATAAATGCATTAACAGCTTGTTCATTTAGTGGAAAAGAAACACATTGTGTTAAATGCTTAATACGTTCCGAAAAACGTGGTACCCATTTTGAATAATGAGCAAACATACCTAACACACGTTTTAGTGCGTTTGAATCAGCTGGAATAGGATATTGTAGCAATGATTCGAGTCGTGAAGGATCTGGTTTGATTATATTGTTTTCAATAATATAACCTAAAACTTTGATGCAAGTGACTGAAAATGTGGATTTTTGTTTATTTAACGTCAAATTGTACTTACTAACTACTCTGAGGAACCGATCTAAATTGTGATCATGTTCGGCTTGATCTTTTCCACAAACGGTGACATCATCCAGATAAGAATAGGTACCTTGTAATCCTTCAACCTCAATAATATGGTCAATAGTCCGTTGAAATTCAGATACACCATTTGTAACTCCAAAAGGAATCCTCTTAAACTGGTACAGTTTGCCATTTGCTTCAAATGCAGTATAAAGTTTATCTTCATCTCGAATTGGGATCTGGTGATATGCAGAGCGTAAATCAATTGCACTAAAGACTTTATATTGAGCGACCTTGTTTACTAGTTCTTCTATTCGAGGCTGAGGATAGGCATTAAGGTGTGTATATTTGTTAATAGTCTGAGAATAGTCCACACACATCCTTTTCTTGCGGTTTTCAGCTGAAACGATTACTACTTGAGCTCTCCATGGTGAAGTACTAACTTCAATAACATCTTCTGCTAACAATTTGCGTATTTCAGTCAATAAACACCCGATCTTCACTTGAAAACTGCCGAGATTTTATTGCAATAGGTTTAATGTTCGGAGATAAATGTTGGAAAAGGGCAGCTTCTGGCACCATAGCAGCAGCTAAATTACAAACGTGAATTGATGACCTTGGACCACCAAAATCAATACTGATAGATTTATGTTGTTTTAAAATATCATGGCCTATTAGAAGATCCGAACATGCATATGGAAGAACCCAAATCTTGATATCCTTATAAATATTACCTAACATTGTAAGTGTCACACGACAGCTACTAGTTATTTTACATGAAAGAGATTTAGAAGCCATAGTAATATTGTTGTGTTCAGGTTCCAATTTTACTTTGATTGCATGAGCGAATGATTCATTAATAAAGCTCAAAGAACTACCACTATCTAGTAATGCTGTTGCGGGATGATTATTCACTGCTACATTTATTATTGATTTTGACAAACATTTTGGGCTCATAGCTGCAATCAGTGAATTAGTATTTACAATATTATCCATCATAGACTCTGAATTCGAACTTGCAGTAGTTTGTTTAGGATTCGTCGATCGGCAAACGACAGAGAAATGCCCCACCTTACTACATTTTCTGCAAGTAGCTTCCCGAGCTGGACAAATACTTCGAGGATGTCGAGACCGACCACAAAAATAGCACTTATTCACTGCTGCTGAATTAATTGAGTTTATAGAGTTGTCTCTTTCATTGCTGGTGCCTTAAGTTCCGGAACCGCATTGAGAACTGCTGGCGAAGAGATCGTATTAAAAGAATTGGAATGAATAACAGCCATCTCCAGCGCTAGAGCTTGTTCTATTGTTTTATCAAGGGTTAGAGTAACATTTTCAAGAAGTCGTTGGCGTATCTTATTATCACTTAATCCACGAATAAAAGAGTCTCTGATATAGTCATTTCTGTTTTGTTCAGCTGTAACTGCTTTAAAATTACAGTCCTTACTTAGTAGTTTCAGCTCCCGTAGGTATTGATCAACTGATTCGTTGGGTAACTGACAACCAGAGGCTAATCTATGCCTTGCATAAATCTCATTTTTAGGCTTAATATAAATGTTCTTCAAGATGTCAATCGCATCAGTATAATTACTTGCTTCACTTATGTATGAATAAATGGAAGGAGCAACATGGTTAACTAATAGATTGAGCTGTACCTCATCTGTAGCATTCTTCACTTCCTTCACAAAATTCTCGAACGTTTTTAACCAATGGATCCATTCTGTTGCTGCATTAGTAGAACTGGGATCCACTTCTAATCTGTCTGGACGTAAGAGACGCTCCATACGTTGAGTTGTTTTTTGTCGATTAAAATGTTGTATATTTGACATAAACTAAAAAGTCTTTAATCGACAAAAAACTTCGCATAATTACATCGGTTGCTATCTTGTTGCTAAGAAACAGTTGCTAAGCGCTTTCATATTTCACAACATCAGCAACACCCATTATTACTTAATTATTACACTTAATTATTGTCTTAGATATTGTTTATCACAATGATAATGCAGTACATTTCATAAAAATCATACATTTTTCTTCCAAAACTTCTATGTAAAAATGTAGTAAGTGTGATAAGTTTAATTCCTATATTTATGTTATGTTAAAAAAAATACAAATCATACAATGGCTGCAATGCAAGTCTCGACACTGAGAGAAATCTTCAATATAATATTTTCTATATTTACTGAGCTTTTTTTTTTTTCGTAAATTTTATAACTTACGTAAAACGTAACAATTATGATTTTAATTTATAATTTTTGCACTGAAATCATTTCGATAGCGACTGTGTTCTTATTTGGCCCAGTGGTAGAACGTGCTGTGTTCCGTGCATTTCCTTTCAAATTTTGAGATCTCGTGCTGTCGGGAGGTTTTCGTGGAACAGACAAAGGAAAATATTCAATGTCCAGGAATGCTTCAAAAATTCTTTTTTTATAAGTTAATGTCGGAACTTGAATTATTTTTTCAACCTTGTAATTATTAAATGAGTTGGATAAGAAGTTGATAGAAATACGTAATTTCTCTGCAAATATTTATTTTCCTTTTTTTTTATTAATATTAAGGCTCTTTTTTATGAACTACAAAAAATAAGCCCTTAAGCATCGTTTTGCACAACTACGAGATTGGAATAATTTTATCATATTACAATAGATGACAAGCAATTGACTCATTGATAAAGACTATAACTAAATTCTACAAAGAAACCTATAGTAAATTATTTTCCTCTATTCCGAATTTCTATATTAATAGTGTTTATAATGTTTTATATGCTCATAAAAAAAAAGTTAAAATTTTCATGTTCAGGTACTGAAAAAATTATTCTTTATCAATGTAAAGTTCCTCCAAGAAATACTTCATAACTAATATTCTTGTTGGTAACTTTGATTATATGATTAGCAAAAATTTAGTGTAGTAGTTATTTAATTCGTAACGCATATGTTATTACTGTTCAAGTAAATGTTCAATAAATAAAAGTTCAATTACTGTATAGAAAAGCGTTCAATATAATTTAATACTACTTCTATCAAATTAATTAACACACTTGGATATCATCCAATAAAAATATTATCTATACAATAACAATTAATTATCAACTTAACAACTCTGTACGGGTAAGTAACCCTTCTATTAAATTAGGATATCATTTTTCGAATGTTCACGAAGAAATAAAAACAACTGTCTATGGATCCTTTCATTATGATCACAGTTTCTATAGAAAAGTTCATCTATATTTTATCCAATTTAATAGTCTTGATTCACTGTTATCGATGCACAATTAAAAGTTCTTTCTTAAATATTTCATAACTAGCGTTCTCTGATAATCCTTAAACTTGTCTTCTTTAGAATTCATTTTCTTTTCTAAGGATTAAAATAAGTAAATGACACTTAGATTAGCTGATTCCCAGTTATTACTGATCCCTTTTCACTTTAGTTCGATGCATTGATGTTACAAATATCCTCCTAATGAACGTATTAGAGCTTGACAACATGTCCGCTAGTGTTCCTTTTTGGCATCCCTTGTTGATTTTCATTTCAATATCCTCCTGTATTTATCCTCCTGTAAATAAATACTAAATACAGAATATTAATGCTACTTGTCGATTATCCTGCAACTGCATTAATAATTCATCATTTCGCAGATATCTAGACTTTCATCTAATGAAGTATTGTGCTTGGGGATATCATCTTATCCAGGTCTTCTGCCCGTATCAACGACGAATCAACTACATCTCCGAAAACTAAGTATTCCTCATTCTACATTTAAATACAATTTACGACAATAGAGAAGAAATAATTTACTGCAATCCAGATAATCAAACCGCAGTCTTTATATTTCTCATTCTTCAATCACTGTATTATTTCGTTCAGGATAACAGTTATCAACATAACTACTTCCTTCTTCTTCAATAACAAAGCATCGTGAGTTGTGTCAATCGCTTATTGAACTATTTTAATTTAAATAATGAAAGAAGAAAACAAATACCAAAATGTTTTTCCAACAATTTCTTTAATATCTGAAATTGTCAGATACTTTTTATTTACTAAATATATTGTCAATTATTAATAATTGTTATAATTATTAGAAAGAGTCAATAAATATAACTGTCTATAATATTCGTGAAAATGATACTTCCATTTTATTTATTTATTTATTTATTTATTTATTTATTTATGTTGTAGTTCCACAATCACTTTCATGAACCGAATGTTACTAGATGTTCCCCATTTTACTCGCTTGGGGATTCAGGCCAACACCACTGTCTACCGTTCCTTACAACTGGAAGGACAGATCGAATATCAAGAAAGGGGAGGTCTCACTGTGACCTTTGATGTTCCCACCCGACCACAGGAAATCGCTAGCCTTTAGTAAGCCAAATTAAGTTAAACTTAATGTGTTATAAAGTCTTCTTAAACCATTTCTACTTTATTTAGGATTTAATATTTGTTTTCAGCACCATCTATAAGTTTGTTTCTTTACAACTGAAGGTCATTTTAAATGGATTTACATTTGAGCAAAAATAAATAAAAGGTAAAATGAAGAGAAATTTAACATGCCTGATTAGATCTTAGACCTTTTTTTTATCAGTTAATCATTTAAATAGCTCTTGTACCATTACAAGAATTTCTAGAAAGCAAAACTTCCAGAAATTTCAAGACAAAGTTTTGGGAGTAAATTTAGGCTACTTGGGCCAAATGATCCTAAATGACTATAATTCTAATCCTTTGTAGATATATGAGTGAATAAATAAGCTTAACGTGCAGGCATAAAGTTTAGTGAAAAAGTTTAAAACTGTAATAAAATAAGTGCAAAACAAAGATTAATTGAGTTATCGTGCTGAAAATTACTTTGTTTGACATTTTATTATTCAGGAACTATAGTTTATAAAAAGAATGTGATCTACAAAATAAAAAAAAATCCGTCAATAGAAAACGGACATAGGATTATCTTCAAAGGTAATTATGGCTGAATTCTTTAATTGCGATTGGTCTTTAGTATCATAATTAACCATATATATGTGATATAATATATGCAAAATAATAAACATTTTCAAATTAGAAAATCAATTATTTATTTAAAAGAAAGTTTCAGGAATTATTTTCAAGAATAAAAAAAAAAGAATTATGTTGAGAAAAATTCATCTTTGTCCATTCTTAATAATTGATTTTCTTCTAGAATGCCTGTGAGTCTTCAACTGAGTATTCCTGGCTCAAGATAGCCTAAGCTCAAAATAGGCTGTCCCAAATTGATGCTTAAATTTTTTCTTATTTATGAATGTTTTAATATCTATTATAGGTTTTTTGGCTTTACGAGAGGTGAGATGTTTGGTAGGGGTTGTAACTTCCTCAGTTCCTGAGCACATTTCTTTCTTTCTTGATTGTCGACAAGTGCCGTTGGTGATCAATAGGACGGTGATCTCAGAACTTGCAATCCACTATTTACTTCAACTCCATTCATCCTCTTTGTGTGTGTATGGGAAAATGAATGTTAGACACAACATCCCATTTTCGAAACTCAATTTCTTTCATTTTGTCAGTCTATCTGAACGCAGCATCTTTCCTTCGTCCTTGTATCCATCCTGAGATAACTCCGTGTTCTATTGATACCTCATAAAGACTTGCCATATTCACCCACAATCTTGGTTTCAAAGGATGGAAGAATAGTTAAAAAAGTTAAAATTAAAGTCTCCCACTGTAAGCCTTGAAGGGATCGCGGGAGGTAAGACTCCCGGCGTCTCCCGACCAACGAGGTTAAGTTGAGATCTGGTGATCAGCCCAATGTCCGCCCTCCTTTGGAACCCCGAGAAAGAAACCCATTCTTCCAGGGTTAGATGGACTCTGGTACCCAAGAGGAGAAGGAGAAAAGAACGTTGTAAAATTTAAGGACTGAACTTGGCTTCTGAAGGCCGCAGTCAAGCGCCGTACCACTTGGGCTACCGGGCCCATGGAGTAAAATAAATAAATAAATTAAAACTTACTAAAACTAATTATGAATTGTTTAAATTAATCTGAAAAAAAATGATGAAGTTTTAGAATCATAAACTGAAATAGAAATTGTATCGTTACAGTCGAGTGAATCAGATCATAAGAGGCGATAACATTGAAGAAATCCCTGATTACGATGTAGAGCGAATGGAGAGTCAATCGTGTGAGGCTGATCCTTATTCAGGGCTTCAGTTGTGTTCCTACAAATCGTTTGCAGATGTCAGCAGAAAGAATAAACCATGGATGCTAATGGCTGCCAACGCAGGATTCCGATACTGGATTGAAAGAGAAGATCTGTGAGTCAAATCCATTTTATATTTGCTAAAATAATATTTTAAAAAGGTATAACTTTGAAGATCAGACTGATTTTATTTGTAATGATTACTTTTTTTTTACAAAAAATATTTGTACGGTGAAAGCTGAAAAACTATTAAATCAATTTGAATGCAGTTTTCACCATTTGGTAGGAGATGTAGCAGGAATGGTTTATGGCCACAAATCATCACTTTACTACCTTGATACTCAAGGAATGAAGAAAAAACTTCAAAAACCTCACGGGGATTGAACAAAAACTATTTTGAAACCGAAAACTAAACATAACTTCGCTATATCTTTTCATTATTGCGCTTTACAATTTACACAAAACCTTTTAACTTTGGTGAAAAGTTTTCTTTTTGATGCGGGTTATTCAGTTTTTTTAGGGGTTAAATTGAGCTTCTTTAAAGGTATAAATCATCTCTAAAGACTAAGGAAAAAGTATGATAAGATACTTCATAACTCCTATAATATTTCTTAAGTAATATTTTTACATAGATATTCAGTCGACATACTCCTTTAAACATCTTCTAAAAATACAATATTTCCTTTCCTTAAACAGGAAACTTCATCAGATTCTGAGGACAGGAAAAAACTTTTCCTTTTCCTCTTAGAAATCGTTAAAAAACTATATATTACATCATTTCTGCAAACAATTAAATTTTAGTAATGGCATATTTCACATTACATCATTTGTTTTAATAATTAAAATTTAGTAAAAGGCAAAAATCCATTAATATTAGTAATAATTAATGATATTTTATCTTCCTATTATTAATAATTTTACAAAAATGTTAATATCCAATTTCGCTAACTTTTAAAAAATTGTTTTTATTAAAACATGGTAATAATTTTATTATACATTATTCAAACATTAATCTGGCTTTCTCATCTTGTATCTGTAAAAGAACATCCACTTTAGGGTCAGCATTGTAAAAATTGGCCTGTAAAAATTGAAATACGTCACTGATGACGTCATTCGTAGTTTGCGCCCCTGAATATCTCCATTCCACTGTACTGAAAACCATCAAAAAGCTATTATTGTAAAAAGAAATATCATCGTTCGACAGGAAACAATCTTTACACTGAAATATAGTAATTTTATGCATCAAAATACGCTAGAAAACATTTAGAAGAAGGGGTTTCGAACGATATTCAATGATATTGTGCCTGTTTCTCATCTACGAATCAAACAGCGAAAATAATTTTAAAGTTTTGAATTTGATAATTATTGAAGTCTTTAATATGGCAAAATTCACATTCAGAAATTAACAGAAATTTAGCAAATCAATCCTGAGATATTTTCTTTTTGAATTTCTTAGATTTAATGGGATTAATTCTTCAATTCTTTAACTAGTGAGCGATCGGCTATCCCGGAATTCCATGCGATCACAGCTGTGCAATTATGAAGAAAATCTAGTTTCTAAAAAATCTCTGATAAATTCTGACGCATAAAATTAATGCATTTAAAAGTATAAACTTGTTTTATTTTTGAAAGATAATCTCAATACTGTGATAATAATTTTGTAATAGCTCTCCGTCCAGCTGAAGTGAAGATAATCCGAAGAGACGCCATTTCTTCGAAGGGGCGTGACGTCACGATTGACGTGTTCCAAAGCTTCACTTGTGATTGGTTATTTTTCGCCCGACCAAATGTTTTGCTTGAGCAAAATAGAACTAATCGACCAACCTGTTGGCTAAGCAACGGTCCGTGACCGTCCGTCGAAAATCTGCCAGACAGGGTCGCATTCGACGTGTTGCCCGTCGAAAACGGCTTCTGGTTTATCGTGTTCGCCCTACTTATTATATCTGTTATACTTGAAAGCATTGATTTGTTCAAATAACCTCTCTCTTTATGTTCTACCTGTAATTCCGTAATAATGTTCATGACAATCTCTGCATTCTAATTTATAAATTACATCCATTTTATTCATTTTGCTAGTTTCATCGCTTTTTTTTATATTTTTTATAAAACTGTTAGCTATATAATACACAATTCTAATTTTGGTTTCTTTACATATTTATCTAATTGATTTGTTAGTTTCTATATTTATTAGTACCGGTATCTTAAATACTCCCTTGTAATCAATTTTTTCATCATTTTTCTCTTTTTGTTTCCTATTTCTAAAGAATTCATTAACAACTTTATTAATGAATCTTTCTGGGTATTTATTTATTTTAATGTATTTTTCATTTTATTAATTTTTTCTTTCCATAATCTTTCATTTTCAGTGTTTTCAATTATTCTTTTTATATAATTTTTAATTAAAGCTTTCTTTGTATTTAAACTATGACCAGAATAAAAATTTAATATGTGATTACTTATCATTTCTTTTCATAAAGTTCATATGTTATTTCATTATCCTTTAATTTGTTTATAAAATTTATTTTGATATTTAAAATAACTGTTATCACATATTAATTTTAATATTTTCATCAATGTTGTTTTGTCTATGTTGGATTCTTTGAGAATGTTTTCATTAGCATTAATAAATTATATTAATAAATGATATGAAATTAGAATGATATAAATGATATGTCATTTATTAATTCCAAAGTTTTCATAATTGGAATGTTAGTGTTCATGGATTCTGTATCCATAGTATATAATCTAATTTTGTTTTTCTTATTATTTTTTTCTTCTTTACTTCTTTGAAGCAATTAATCAAATCAACAATGTTTTTTTACTAGTAATTTTGGATGAAATAATGGTAATTTCTTGAGAATTCCATTACTGAACCCACTAATTAATATTTTGTATTGGAGATCCATAAGAATTTATTATGGGTCTAATTGGGCAGTTTTCTTTGTGGATCTTGGGATTGGGTTCCAATTTTGGTGTTTGACACATGTTGCTACATATATTTTTACATTGTATGAAATTAATGGCCTTCATCATTTTGAATTTTTGTCCCTCTTTCTTCATTTTATTGTAGAGTTTGTACGTTAGATCTTCTTCTAATTGTTTATAATCTTCTGTTTGGATCATGTTGATAATTTTCTCATTATATTCTTTTGTGTCCATGATTAGAGGAGAAGGTGGTATTTTGGAACCCCACTTTGTCTTTTGGTCACCATAGTTCACCAATAAGCTTGAAATCCAAACTGAAGGCGTAAATAGCTTTAGCAACATCCCAGCTAACTATTCTAAATGGCTAGCTACTATCCCTAAACCGAAAGATATTATTATTTTGTAAAATGGGAAAAAAGTCAAAATCGTGATCCGGTGATTGGGGGAGGGTAATTTGGAACCCCATTTTTTTTTCATAAAAATTCAATATCTTGCTTAAAAACAGGGTTTTGTTTATTAAAAATAGATATCCGACAAGGATGGTCAGTTTGACATTTACATTATAGCATTCTAATGGTCTGAAAACAGTTTTAAAGAATTAAAATGAAATAGTAATTTGAGAAAAATAAATAAAGTTCAGCAAAAACATAATAAACAGTTATTGGCAGTAATCACATGCATAGTAGTCTTTTTACGCCCCAGCACATTCGTTATGTGCCCAACAACTGCACATAACACATGGTACCCACAATTCCCCTGGTCGCGAAGTTGAAAAAGTCTCTTCGCAAAATAGGCATTTGGCATCCTCTTGACGTGGCTCATCTTCCCCAGCTGGGAGTTCAAAATCTGAATCTCCAGATTCAGCTGCCACAAATTCTGCTGCAGATGACTCATCAGAAAAGCTGGCAGATCCCTTTCTCGCAGCTTTTTTTCTCCTGACCTTAGGGTTCCAAATTACCCACCATCTTGGGTTTCCAAATATCCGGCAATTGCCAATTTGAATTAGTGTTGATCTACCGTGTAACAACTTGTAGATTAAAAACATGTTTCATTGGTTATTGGCAAAAGAAGAACTGTACAACACATATGATGCATTAAAACTTAGTTACCTACACTGTAGAAGACACAGAAAATATAAACACTTACCTCAAAAAAAGTTCTCGAAACCGCGTTCTGCAACAAACACTTATCTATGCTTCATCTAACGAGCAGCAAGCAACTGACGCGTCGAGCCTGTGGTCGGGGGCGTCAGGGCAACAAGTTACAAGTTCCACCGGGATGGTGCGATACCTACCTGTCAGTGAAATATCAGGGTTCCAAATTATCGACAGGGTTCCAAAATACCACCTTCTCCTCTACTAATATATTGCCTTTATCTGACTTAAGGATGCATCTAGGAATATCTTGTGTAATTTTCTTCATTAATTTTCTTCGTATCTGGAAACATTCTTCTTTTTGAATATTCTATTTGTATTTTCTAATACATGATGATTTATTACTTTACTATCACTTTTATTTTTTCAATCTCAGTAATTCATTTTATTATAACCTTGATTTATGTTAAAGCCAAGTCCTTTGCTGAGTGCTATTATTTCTTCGTTCTTACTTGTTAGTTCAGTTTTACTCAGGTTGATTACATAATTGGAATGCTTAAAAAAAGCATCTATCTTCTTACTATTATTTTCATCGAATCTTTTCTTAAATTTCTTCATCTTCTTTGAATTCAATTCTTTTAATTTCCTGTTATGTTTACTTGATTCCATGGTCATTATTTGTATGTATTTTTCTTCAGGGAAAATACTTTTCATTTTATTATTTAATCCTAGTTCTTTATTTTGTAGATATTTAATTCTTTATGATATGTTTATAATCTGGTTGTTAAATATTTTCCATTGAGTCACTTCTAATATTTCATTCACTCCTTCATTGTTTATTAGTAATGTTAATTTAAATCTTATTAATGGTTTAGGAATCATTCCGAGGAATTTGAATTTCTTCAGAAAAAACGTAAGTGATTCCCATCTAGCTAGATTAATTATGTTTTTTGATGATCTTTTAAAATCTTTATCGCTGTTGGACCAAATGTTCTTTTTAAATTATTTATGAAAGTCGTATCTGTTTCAACGTTTTTAAAATGTTTTTAATAGGTTTTGAAAAACCCTAACTTTATAAGAAGTGGAGGCAGAAGAATCATGTCATAGTTGACTAACGACGGATGTACAACATTTTTCTCTCCAGGAGTAACTGATTCACGCTTTGGTCCTTCCTTCTTGATTTATTGTGGGGTTTTTTTTGTCCCTTGAAACAGCACAATTTATTATAGCCCAGCTGCAAACCCGTTAACAACGTAATGACTTTTAAATCGCAACATGTAGTCCAATTGTACTTGTTGTACTTATGATTAAGAGATGAGGCTCACAGGAAGAGACACTTGCTTCAAAAGTAGCGTCTTTTTTGGATTTACTACTTATTCCTTTTATATTTCTAATACAGAAATAACAGGCCAATGAATGGTCTTGTGGTTCACGCCACACCATGGCGTGAAAAAGTTCATGTTTCGAGAACCATTGGCCCACTCAGGTCGAACAGCAGAGAGGAGGGACTTAGTTCTTATCTTGACCTTACAGTCGAAGTATAGTGCGTAACCTATTTTAACTAGTGGAGTCAAGCTCCGTCGCTGATGTCAGTTCCCCACACCTGTAACAGAAGGTGTCTGAATGATTTACAAATTTCCTTGACTTTATTCAGTAACGCAACACGCTTACATAGTATGTAAGTTACTAAACAAAACATGATGCAACCTCACTTAAACAACGAATGTCCCAGCAATGCTGGCGTGTTGATAGTTAGTTACACCACTTGACTCATCAGTATAAGCGAGGTGCGATGTAAGCAGGTAAAAAACTTCATCACAGGAAAACTATGGGAAAATTCCGATCGCAGATTTGAATTCAGCGAGTGAAGTTCTATTAGAAACACCCTCTCTCTTCCTTGTGTTTTGACCAGTGTAATCAGTTTAACTTCGAAAAAGTCTTTAATAATAAACAATTTCCTGATGATGAGTTAATAGGAAAATTTATCCTTCATTTTTTTAGAACTGGAAATAATTATTATTTTTTTTCCAACATTCATTCATTTAGATTTTCTATTTTTAATTACTAGGTCAAAAACAGAATATCAAGAGAAAAGTGAATAATAACGATAATAATAATATTAAGAAGCAATTGAATGTTATATAAACACTTCTGTTGAGATACAACAACTGCAAACTCGTTTATCCGAATTTGATGGATCCGCGCCTATTTCGGATAATCTGGGATATATTGTATTAAACATGTACTGTATAGTGAATAGGACCCAAGAAACGATTAACTATAGTATGAGACTGCACTGAAAAAATTATAGGTTCTACAAGACTGGAAGATTCCTACTGTTTGTGAAAGAAATCAAACCTAGATTTTTGCTTAAGTTCTGAAGGTCTTTGCTGAGATCGAAGTCATTGATCTTAAGATAGAGTTACTGTTACGTAATCGCTTACGTACGTTATTAAATATTGATTATAGCGACGGAAAAATGATTTTGTGTATTTCCAAAATATGCTAAAAAAACGTTTATGATAAACCAGATTTTCGGATAAACGAGTTTTTAGCGTAATTACAGTTGCATTGTTTTTGGGATTTTTTCTTTTTGAATTGTTATCTAATGTTTTTATAATTTCATTTCTGTTATATAGAGGTTTAAAATACTACAAAATCCACATTGAGGCTCAAAATAAGGATCCGGAACTAGCTTTGAAAATTCATTTTGAAGCTCCAGGTAAATCATTTATAAGTTATTCATATTCTATAAACGATAAAGGTCGAAGTTTTGTTATCAATTAAACTATAATAATAAAGTATTTCCTTCATTAAATTTATTATTTTAATTATGAAGAAAAAAAGCAGCTATTAATTGTTGTTTAAAATTAGATGGTAACTGAAACAAGAACAACTGATAACGGGCAAAAACAATTGATAATTTTATCAAATTGTTATTTAAAACTTAAATTTACTGTCATTTATATTTGTAAAGTTCATATAAATTCTTTTTGTATAAGGTTTTGTACAAATAAAAGTTACTTACCCTATTCTGAGTCCACAACAATACTTAAGCATCGATACTTTTCCATTTCATAAAAAGTTTGTTTTTAGTCGTCCATTTCTATTATCAATGCATTAGCCTTTCTTGATTTTCTGTTCAAATTGTGATTGTATAACCTTTGTCATTGCTTAATGTAGGCAACTAGATAATCCATCTGATTGTATTAGACACTGTGAGTGATGTCAACTAGAAAACAAATCATTACTTTTCAGCTAGTCTTCCATTAGATACTGAATGACCAGTCTATTAAGAAACCATCCCTTTATCAATAGAATACAGAAATTCCTAACACTGGCAATTAATGCCAATATATACAGTGAGAAAACTGTACGTAAGATTACGTACAGTCATTAATGGTGTTTTGGTGGTAAAAGATTTCCTTTTATTTTTGGAAATATTCTTTATTAGGAAATTATCATTCTCTTTCTAAATTTTAAGACATCAATATTAGTTTTAAATGAATAGTCAAAATTGTATGTACTTTAACAATTATAGTTCATTCATTATATCTCTGAAGACATATGATCTCAAATAACCAATCATTTCCTTTCTTCACTCGAGCTATTGCTTGGTCGAGTCTGCGATGTCGTTGTATTTGCGATCTATTATTCAAATTTACAAAATTTTATGATTATGAGTAGGTGACGTTAATTATGAATATCGTTCAGTGACGCTTTATTTTTAAATTTTTTAGGGGAAATTTGGCGTCGGGAAATTCAAGGTCAAGTTATTTATAACTCTGAAGATGGTGGTCTTTCCTGTCGATTCGGAGTTCCACAAAAACCCCATCTGCACGTGGATTACAAGAAGGAGCCCATCATAGATGAAGGTGAATACATTGGCAGTAAAACTACTCTGTCTTCCCAGATTGACTCCATTGGACCGTTCGTTGTCGCATCTTATGTGGTGAGTAATTCTTTCCCATCTCCTCATTCTTTTCATATTTAATGGAAACTTAAGAATGTGTTTTGTTTTTCAAGATCCGTTCGGTATTTGCCCGTTTTTAGTTTAAAAACCCTTTTCTTAATAAGTATTAACACTAAACAACAAGTATTATTAGGAATGACTTGTTGATACCTGAATAACTTCAATTAATTCCCAAGAAAATAAATATTCGATAAGGCCTAGCTGTACAGTCGTTGTGGATGATTATAAACATTCATTACTTTCATTTAGGCAAAAAAAAAAATGGACTTGAAAAATCGAGTTTTATTACTCTCTTAATATTTACTAAATAGTTTGTTGAATATTGTGATGAATTTTATAGCTGTATTTTATTTATTCTATTTTATCTTATATATTTTTACTGTTCTCATCGATCATTATTTAATCTATTGTACACAGGGCCGTATTTACCTTTAGACGGACTAGGGGCGCCGACCTTCTAAATGCGGCCCTGATTGTACATTTTAAATTTTTCCGTTAACTGTCGATTCTGTTTGTTTATTTATAAATTCTATCCGTTGGTGTGCTCACATAGATACTACAGCTAAAATTAGTTATAAAATCACATGTCTTTTAAATTTCCCAATGAATTGTTAAAGCACAATCATTGTACATAAGACTATTTAAACCCTTGAAATAAAATGGACTTGAAAAATCGAGTTTTTTACGCTCTTAATATTTACTAAATAATTTGTTGAATATATTTTGAGGATTCCTTTTTAATTGAACAGGATCGTGTAGAATCCTCTCTTCGTAAAGATGTCGGAAGAAATAAGAATCGTCCTTCTAAGGTCGGCAACCATTACGTAACCACCCACCACCAGATCTTTAACTTAAGATATCGAGACCAATATTATTCATGGACCGAAAAAGAACAGGCTTATGGATCTTTCGTTGAAACCGAAGACGAATTTGTTTATCACAGGTGAAATCTTATTAATTACATGAAATAACAAAAAAGTTTTCTTTCCATTACTTATGTTTTTTTTTCAATATTTTTCTTTTCGAAAGTTTTGATTTATAATGGATTTAAAATGTAACTACCAGCATTAAACTTTGAAAAAGAAGAAAACTGAAAGGTTTTTGACAGGTTTTGTTTGTTGAATTAACGCTAATTCCAATTATTTAAGAAAGTTAAAATACCAGCAGTTCATGTATTACAATTGACAAGGTTACGAACAACAACTTGAAATAAATATTTTGTTATAATTTGACCACAAACTGAAAATATGATTATTCTTTAATAACTCCACTATGATTATGGAAATTAATTCATTCATTTTATTCCTTCTTCTTCTTCACTACAATTGCACGTATTTCGCAGAGGGGAATTACTCGGCTTCTTCAAACCTCTCTTACATTTGAAAATCTCCAAAACGGTTAGAACACTTCTGATTACAATTACTAACAAATCACCATTAACAAGAGGTTAAAATAAACCAACAAAAGTAAATCCACGAAATAAAAGCAACAAATGAAATAATATTCAAATACTGTTTAGATTTTATTTTGTGATAAGAAAAGCAAATTTCAATGGTAATTATTAATAATATTTCAACAGTATTTGAATATTATTTCATTTGTTGCTTTTATTTCATGGATTTATTTTTGTTGATTTATTTTAATCTCTTGTTAATGGTGTAATGATTTGTTTGTAATGAGAACCGTTTTGGAGATTTTCAAATGTAAAAGAGGCCTGAAGAAGCAGAGTAATTCCACTCAGCAAAATATTGCAATTGTAGTGAAGATGAACAAGGAATAAATCCTAATTCATTCATTTTAATTTTTTTTTATTTTTTTTTTCCTTCAGCACAGATAATTCTTGGGCTCACGAACTAATTCCCGTTAACTTCTGGGAAACAGAGCAACGGGCCACATTCAAAATAACCACAGACAAGGAAATGAATGAAGCCACAGGCTTTACATCAAGTCATGTGTCTGTCATCCTTCCCAAGAGTTTAGTGGAGATCGAATGGAATGCACAGGATGAAGAAGCATCAAAGAAAGCGTACGGTTTACACATAAGCAAAAAATCATTACCTTCGTACGAGTTAGAGGTAAGACCTACAGAATTGCTTAGTTATTAACTTCCCAGTAAAAATAATCATCTGATCTGATGCTTTTTTCTCACTTTTATTCTATTTGGTCTCCTGATGAGAATTCTTTCTAATTTATCTTATTGACTAGTCTTATCCTCAAATAATAACCAGACTGAATTATTGCAAAGATTTGTCTCTTCATCTCAGACCACTTCATTTCACCTGCAGAGATTCTGATGATGTTTCGGAAAATAACAAGTGAAGCTGAAGTTTTATCAGATGTTATTTATTATCATTTTAGTCTATTTTTCAGTATATGGAGTGAATCATATGCTATCATCATGTCTGTCTATGGGTTTCCAATACTTAGCTACTCTCGGACAAATGTATTTTCAGTGTAAGTTATGTTTCTATGGTTTCTTTTTTTAATTTAGGTATTTACTGATGACAGTCCCTTTTTATTTTTTAGTCGTTTTTGAATTTCACTTATGACAAATGGGATAAACCTTCACGAGAGTTTACCAAAACGATCCGCATTGCAAAGTTGAAATTCCCTGGTGTGTCACTGCAGTACGAAGAATATAGGGATGACAACGATGCAAGCAGTAACAACACCTTTGTCTTACGAGGAGATATAGGCGTAGATGTAAGTATTTTAATATGAAGAGTTCCAAACAGTGAAATACAAACCTAATAATATATTTTATGAACTTTAAATTCGACCTATTGAATCTGAATCAATAGGTTATTGTTTTAAAGAGTAATGAAGAATTATTATTGATATTTATGAAGGAGCTTTAGGGATAATGCTTTAATCTTTACTTAGAAGCACGTTCTCAGAGGCAGAATCATCGTAATAAAATAGAGTTCTTAGTGTCATGGAAAAGAGTTGGGAAACATAATAAGTTCATTGTCAGTATTTGAACTTAGGTCTTTCTTTTTATGGACGTAAGAGAGACTTCTCCTCTCGGGGAGATTTCATCCAGTGTTTCGTCATCCGTTTTCTCGTTTCTCTTATTGTCTTTGGGTTCCTTTCCTAAATCATTAAAATCATCCTCTCCTTGAATTAATAGCTATTGAAAAAGAATTCGCTGTTCTCACTAGAACACAGTCTAATCTTTCCAAAGTTTACGAAAAGGAGAAGTTCCGTCAAAGTCCCAGGTTACTGATTTTAGAAACGTATTTGGCGACAAAAGACTAAGACTGAAAAAAATTTAAACACTTATTTTTTCATTATGTGAATTCACGATGTAGACAGTGACCCCTCAATGACTAAACAAGAAAAAACAAGAAAATAAAAAACAAAAACAAATCAGAGTATGAGCTCGACACAAAAAGGCATTCTTATTTGAACTCTTATTTTTTATTTTATTATTTCGCAATGTTTACAACAGTCTTATATTTAAAATCGTACGATAGATAGGAAATACCAAGACATTTGATTTACAGAGTAATTATTAAAAACTGATTATTTTTGAGTTTGATTATCCCAGGATATAATTGAGGACCGCCATCTGTCGATTGAAATCAGTTGATTTTAAATATAGTCTTTTAAATAACACAATCGATGAACTAACATTTCATTTAAAATTTAAACAACTGGTCGAATGGATCGGTTGTCAAAGCAGGAACCGTGGAAAAGGACATAGCTCCAAGTTGTCCCTTAAACTTCAAGCTCTTTTTTTTTTTCTTAAACACCAGATGTCACCACTTATTTCTTTACAAATAACTGTTTTTCATTTGACAGAAAGGAATTGTGTTGTTTTTACAATTTAATGTTGTTTTTCTCTTAATATCTCTGTAAGAAAGAGGACAAATTCAAACACCATTGAATTGTTTACAGATTGCTGATGTAGAACCCAGGTCTTGGAATGTCACCTGCCGAATGAATTTCCACGACGAAACTAAGGCGGAATACGGAGAGATTCCTGCAGATGTACCTCAAAAACTAAATTGGGATTTCCTACTCATTTATCCATATCGTGATAATTATGAGAATTTCACCCTTCTAGCAAAAGTGACGAAGGAATCAGGGAAACGGAGGCATGAGTCCAAGTAAGGAATCAGTTCTCTTTAATTGTTATCTATTAAAGCAGGTTAGAATTTAGAGAAGTTGTAAAAATGCAAGGGAAAAAAAACATTGTTTTATTGAAATTCGTCAGATAAAATGATGGAATATTTAATACCTTCAAATTCTTACAAAAATGATATTCAGCAGATCTTGATGACATTTTCTTCGTTTTGCCACAAATCAAATTTCATGTAAATTGGTCTTGTGGGAGTTACGATTTATAGAAACGATAGATATTGAATTATAGGTTCTTTACACTCATCCAATATTCACCTGAAAGATTAAAAGATGTTTCAGTGTTTGAAGCCTGACGCAGTCTTAACTCAAAAGAAAGACAGCTCCATGGTTCAAAAACTGATTTAATTTATTTGGGATAGTTCATTATTGAAGGGGAATTAGTTAGAAATGAACTGAGTTTCTATGAAAAAAGTCACAAGAGAATAGTACAACATAATGCAGATTTTATTCCAACAGGGATCCCGCCTGAATCTCTTGGTCTGGATGAGGAATAGAATTTCATTTAAGTCAATCAGATTCAATTTTAAGGGAATCAATTTTCTTCCATTTCTCCATAGGGTAAATCGTTGCTTACAGCAAGAATGGGCTAAAGGCCACTTTACATGTACCATTTCAACAGGCCATGAAGCAGGCTATGTCAGGGTAGATGGCCAATGTAAAGCAGGCTTAAAACACTCTTGTCTTACACATTCCATATCGCCTTCCATCACACGGAAAATTTACTCTTCTCAAATATCATCATACGTACGTTTTGTTTACGAAAAAAATAGCATTGATTTATATAAAAATCATTTATTCAATGCATCGAATAGGCGAAAGAATGTTTGTAATTAATTAAATAGGAAGTATTCATTTTTTTTCATCTTTTTGTATTTCTTTGTCTTCGATAAATAATTCAATCTCGTTAAATCTCGACCAATCATGATATGTTTTCGAGATTCCAATCGCTCGCCGATTCAAATTTTCAGGCCGAAATTCTGTAATGATTTGGATTAATAATGTAACGTTTTCTGAAAGCATCCACGAAAACATAAGGAAAAGATGACCTCCGTACGTGCATATCATTTTTGTAATCGATAATTTCGAATAAATAGATACAAATTGATTGGAAGTTCTACAATTCGTCATCAGGGGCGCTAGTGTCAGATGGCGAGCCATTCAATGGCCTCAGAGATGGCGCGTTTTAGGACAAGCTCTAAATCGGGCAATGTGCTCGCCATCTCGACATGGAGTGCTTATGGCGAGCTAAATGGCCTGCGAAATGAATCCTGTAAAGCGGCCTTTAATCGTAAGCTGCGCAATGGAAACACACTCTCCTAAATGGAGAATAATTTCAGAAGTTAGTTAGCACGTGATCGAACTGTAAACGAATTTAAAAATTATAACATTACGTAGAATAAAATTTTACATAAATTATGCGCTTTTTCTTTATTTACATGAGCGTAAGAAATTCATTGAGGCTGGCAGAGGCTAACACGTGAATTTTTTTCTTTATTTTTAATGTGTTTTTTTGGTTTTAGTTTAAATTTGTGGAAGTTCCATTTCTTTTCCTACCCTACTCAAATTAACAGTGTTGGAAAGTTTAATAATTATTTATAACAAATTATATTTCTAAAATACCATGGAGATATAAATTTATAAACGTTTATTGAAATTGTAGGTTTCATAAGGATTTGACATTCCAAAGTAGCTACTGGCAGTTTATTCTGACTGGAATAACTGATTTGTCAGTTGGAAATTCGGTGTTATTGGATCACAATTCCAAAATAGTTCATTTGCCTACAGGCGAAGAAGCAACTTATAAATTATACGGACAAGGTGCAGTTCCTATCATTCACATTGAACAAAGAATTCGTTCTTTCATCTTCAACCTGGATATGGAAGTGGACACTTCCGCCCCTCCCAATGCAGACGGAGCTCTTCAGTTAGCAAATAAACTCAATACACATTGTCCAGCGTGGGATGGACTTAACATGGATCTACAGCGTGAGTATTACAATTAAAAACTTCAATATATCTAGATTTCAGTAAGATATAATATACCATATGCAATACTCGACATTAAGAAAATAAAATCTTTTATATTAGCTGCAAAATAATGCTTGTATGGAAAAATTACAATCTTTGTTACACATGAACTAACAATACTATTATTTCATTTTTACTTTGTTTAAATGATAGTAAGGGATAAGTATAGTAATCTTGAAAGCGCCATGAAATGCAAAATTTATTATTCTAATATATCTAACCTTTGAAACCTACATACAAAATAGTACATTAATGTTATAAATATCCTTGTCCTGATTTTATTGAAAATTCACGTCATTTGCTCCGTAACAGTTCAGTTTTAAGAGTTTAGTGTTTGTTATCTAGTTTAAATTATGGTATATTTACATCAACTGCTTTATATGTATCACTTGAAAAAAGAACTACAACCAAAGTAACTTATGGTTCACTGATCAACATTAAACTTTAAATTTGAGAGTTAAGTGTTATTAACCAATCTTGATTAGATTATTCAACGAATAACATTTCAAACTTTGATATAATTGTATACCCTTGTTTACATTTTGTTATTCACTGATGGGCCACTTTTAAACAAGAGGCAACATTTTTCTTTAAAAAAATCTTAAAAAGAATAATGTCCTAATTTATATTTAATGTAATCATTAAGAGTCCACTTTTATTCTGTACAGATTTGGGTATTTGTAGATCCATGTTATGTGATTGTTAAGAACATTAGCTCCAAATACTGTATCGTAAAGTACTGAAATACTCAAAGTCATTGATTGATTATATACAGAAACGCAATATAATGTTCTTCATCTTCTTTACTCCTTAAATAACGATATTTCGAATAACCTAATCGGTTAGTCTTCATCGGGTTGAAAAAAGAAATATAATATTTCTTACTACAGGAATACATTGGAATAATGTAAAAATCCATGAACAATACAAGTATGAAATTACAATGGAAAAATGTTAAACATGAGATGGTATATATAAGTTACAAATAATTATTAATTGACAATCAATCAATCAATTAAGATATATTACATGTTTACAATACAAATGTATTGTTGGTATTATATTGTAAATTATATACCTCCTGTAGAAAGAAATATTATATTTCTTTTTTCAACCCGATGAAGAATAACCGATTAGGTTTTCGAAATATCGTTATTTAAGGAGTAAAGAAGATGAAGAACATTATATTGCATTTCTATATATTATTATAATAGATAAGTATATTTTATTAATTCATTTATTGATTAATTTCATGCTGAAGATATTAGTCTTATTCGCCAGTCCTGGTGAGATACTAGTTGTTGAGCGCAGTTTTAATATTTAAGTAGATCAAACAGTAATGAAGTCTCCCACTACAGACCAATGTAGATAAGGTTCCTGGCGTTTCCTAACCAACTGATATCGGATGGTCAGTCCAACGCCCGCCCGCCTAAAGAATAATATAAGGTATATGGCTCAAATATCGCCCAGGTTCCTAATACCGCCCAGTGGGATGTAGGACGGGATAGTGATGCTATCACGCGGGAACCGATGGAAACAATTTGCCATTCCTTCCATTAGCACGCTGTGTTCGTTTGGTGGTGTTAGTTCAACCCGTTTATTTTTTGTGAATTCTTTAAGTTTTTTCGTTTTGGTAAGTTATGAACCTACTGTTTCTTTAAGTACTGCAGCTTATGAATTATTCATGCCATCATAACCATCTAATATCGCGAAATAGTGAAAGAAATAACCTATCTGTTGATAATTTCTGTAACTTGTTAGAGGTAGCCGGTTTGTCTGTAGCGTCCGCCAAATTGACAAGCTAGAGAGTGCCAATATCGCCCACCTCGTTGTTCCATATATCGCCCGCTGTGCGGTATTTGGAACTTATATTTATACATTTTATTTTGGTTTATTACAGATGTCTCAACGTAAGACATGGGACAGAGTCAAGATGAAGGAAGCTGTTACAGCTGTAAAAAATAAAGAAATGGGCCTTCTGAAAGCTTCCAAAACATTTAATGTCCCACTCTTGAGAGTGGGTCACCATTCAAAATTGCTCTAATGAATTCTCTCAGCAAAAGGAAATTAACTCCTAAGGGGCTGAACTTAGAAGATCCAAAGAAAAAGAAGCTCGCAACACCTAAAAAGAATTGCGAAAAGATTAAGAAAAAACAAAAAAATTGCAAAGAAATGCAAAAAAACAAAGTATTTAATGGTGTGGGCGATATTTGGAACACTTTCACAAAATTCAAAATATGACTCTTGACTGAACAAAAATTGAGGAAAAATAAAAAATAATAGTTATATCTATAATTGGTTCAGGAACATGTAAGTAAAGGTTAATATGATATTTTGTAATTGTTTGCAATCCACTGAGAAGATAAATGACAAGAATATGGGCAGGTTTTCTTAGATGGGCGATATTTGGGCTATATACCTTACTAATTAAAAGTAAATTTCACTTTTGAAGGATTAGAATTGATATGTTGATATGTATATCTTATATAATGCAATGTATTCATGTTCAAAAGTTAAGGGATGGTAGTTTCGGATCCTTTCAGGCATCCACATGTCAACAAATTTGGCGGAAATGTCCTAATAATATAAAGTAAACACAAAACATAAAGATGGCCGCTGGAAAAAATACAGAAACAAAGATGTGCTTGTGGAGAGAACTACAGTGTAAAAACAGTGATTTGTTTTTTGGTACTAGCGTTTTCAAATCCCAAATCACTGTCCGGCTATATATATATGTTGACATTTTTTGGGAGCATGTCCGGTGTGATAGTTCGAAATGCAATTCTTCATTTGTAGCATAATGACGTTCAGATACGTAGGCCTTGATTCCCCACAATGAGTCAGGCGTCGTGAGGTCAGGACTCCATGGTGGCCATTTCATTGGAGCTGGCGATACTGGAGTACCGCGACCAATCCAGCGTCCTGGAAAATGCTCATGAAGAAACCCGCTCACAGTAAGAGTGAAGTGAGCAGGTGTCTTGCTGTAGCCTTACACGTTCCCTGGTACCCGCGTCTTCAAGTTGTGAGATTAACTATATTTGTAACGTGTAAATACAACAATTGAAATAACATTCAATACTAAGTACTTACATTTATTACTACATAATAGGGGGTACGGGAACTTCCCGGCCACACTATATGTACAGATATTTATACTGTATATATATTTACATTGCATACTTATAATGTGAATGCCCAGATCTCATGGAATTTTGGTGATACTGATACACCTATTTTACTACTCACTTTACTTCAAGCCCAAGAACAAGGCCCTTTTCTAACCCAACTAATAATACTGTGATTAATAATTAATTTTTGAATTTATAGCATGTTTACAATTCAGTAATTAATGATTGTTATAGCTTTTTTATATATATATTTCATATATATAATAAAATATTATTGTAATTATTTATATATATACTAGTTGCAACCCGTTAAATATTCATGGAAGTAAAACACATTCCATATTTTTGAAATACCGTGACATTTTTTAAAACCACAAGAATGATAACAATGTTCTAAGCTCATTTTTTAAAAGGAATAAAATGTATAAACCCTGCTGCATTCGATCTACCTCTGTATTTGTAACAGACATTTGTACATCCACTACAAATTCTACTTACGGATTTGTCATTTATTACCGAGATCTTCAAAATAAGCTGTCATTCTCATGTCTCCGTCACATTTTCAGCATGATGGTTATAATTTCGTGCTTTTCCTTGTTGAACATTTCGTGATAGTTGATTGATGAATGTAAAGAACTGAAAACTTTTAATGCTATTTCAACATCTAGATTGACAAAGTATTTAATTCTCAAAAATTTCTTTATACACGATGCTTTGTGTAAAATATTATTATTGTTCAATTTTAATCGTTCATAAAGTTTTCCTTGGAGCCTTGTTTCGGGGATATACACTTTTAAACATTTACCTTAACCAACACTGGAATTCTTCCTACATTTATTTGCTGAACTTGTGCTATGGCAATTATATAGCGCCACAGCGTTAACCGAAAGACCATCGTTATACGATTCTTGATTTTTTAATATCAACATGCTTTCCTGGCACTTTCGGCGAAAAAAGTTAACCTCCTGTCCTAAAAGAATAGGCTCCTCCAAATTGAGCCTATAAGAGAGTGCCCCACAATGCCTTACAGGGGCGTAGGAATTATTTCTAGTTCATTTTTTTATTATTATTCACTAAATGAGTAGATGCAAAAGTTTATAATTTGTTTTTACTTAAGTATTCTTTTTTTTAGTTGTTTTGAAGTAAAATTTTTGGATTGATTTAAAATAATTAAAGATTATTTGTTTTTGTGTAACATTTTAAGTGAGTATTGAACAACGCACCAACATTAAATCAACTAATTTTTCTTTTCAAAAAGACATTTGTTAGTGTATTTATAAATTAAAAATACACACAAAATTACTTCCTCTCCGACTCTCTCCGCGCTCTCCGCTTTGGTGACAAACAAGCGTACATCCATACATCCGGGGTTTTTTCTATTAATAGCATGATATATATAAAACTAACATAATCACTGATTACTGAATTGTAAATATGCTATAAATTCAAAAATTAATTATTAATCACAGTATTAATAGTTGGGTTAGAAAAGGGCCTCGTTCTTGGGCCTGAAGTAAAGTGGGTCCTGAAATAGATGTATTAGAATCACCAAAACTCCATGAGATCTGGGCATTCACATTATAACTATGCAATGTGATATAAGTTAGTGCATTGTTGTTGAATCACTTAACGTTTTCATATTTGGGTCTCTAACATAATGTGTATAATATTAATGTACATAAAAATTTAAAAGATTGTGAGATACAACGATTGAGAAGCTCTGAAAAATCTCCGGAATAACTATCATCAAAACTGTAAAGGCGATAAAGTTCATATCTAAAGCACAAATGGCTTAATTGAAAAACTGTAAATTCTTTCCAAAAATGAAAGGTTTTTTTCAGTCAGAAAATTGATCAATTTAAATCTTTCGTTTTCTTATGATACTTCGAAATATTATTAACAAGAAATCTGTTTACAAATCTCGAAATATAAGATTTATTTTAATAATATCCTCCCAATGTGAATCCATTCTTCCACATCTTAATCTGTTGATCTTCTTTTGCAGAATCCGTTCTTTATCATCCTGAGAATTCCGAGGCAAAAACTGTTTTCAAACATAAATTATTAGACTACGAGGATAATATCAAGTTAAAATTCCCAATTTCCCAACATTATCACAGGCGGATAAATCTGAAGAGTAAAGTAAGCAGATTTCCAATTTGTTTAGAAATTCACAAATGAATCATTAATTAAGCATAAACTAGTCTAAATACAGAAATCATGAGTTAATTAATCTTAATTACATTTAGAAATTTCCACAGAATTTTGATAAAAAAGGTTGAATAATTTCATTACAATTCTTACTGAAAATTTTAAAACTAAATTTCATTTCTGGGTGTGTTAATTTCACAGCTGCTGTTCCTGTGTTGGTTCCTAAGATAAATGTAAATAGAACTGTAATGAGCTTGTTTTTATAGCATGATACGATTCCTAATATGGAGATCTCAGTGGACGGAGCTGAAGACATGCGAATCTATTTCCCTGACTCTAAGTGGAATCTGTATCTTCACGTGGATTATTCAAATCCCAGAGAGTCTGGGGTGTTGTTCTACCTCTACCACAGTGAATCAGTAAGTTCCATCTATTTGTCTAAACCAGCAAATAATTATTTCTTGTTGTTAGAAATTTTAAAAAAAAGTTGAATAAGTTTTTTTTTTTGTTTTAAATAACAGTTATTGGTATCGTATGCCTTGAACTTTAGAGAAAACTTAAATGCAGTCATACCTCGACTTACGTTCAGGTTCCGTTCCATCCGGCAGGACGTAAGTCGATACATTAAATCAATAGCGTTAAAGGAGTTAGGGATTTAACCATTATTACTATATTGTTCCAAACACTGATATAGTTCACTGATATTAGATTATTAACAATTATATTTCATAAAAAATAAGAACAATAGTAATGATGAAAAAGAGACCATAATATTCACCAAGACTGTTGTTGAAATTTGTAGCTTTAGATTAGAAAAGGATCTCGTCGTTGCTTCTTCACTATCGTCTATTTGATGGAAGCATAACCTTTCACATCCTCTACGATTTTAATCTTATTTTTTAAAATGATCGTCACTGTAGAATGAGACCATCCGAAGTTAAATTCGCTGCTGAAACATCACGAAAATTCCTCACCGAAAGGTTAAAATTGAATTGCAAAAAATTCCGCAATTCCCACATCAAGCTGAAATTCTTATCTAATGAGCTACATATTAATATGTGTCAAGAACATTACATGGACTTAATCCAATACGCCGCTAATGTAGGCCAAAACATCATTAGCCTTAAGTACATTAAAAAAATTAACCAACTCTATAATTGTACTTATAATTGTGATCTTAAGGAGAATGTAAACCAAAATATAATTAATTTGTCAAATCAGAAACTAAATACACCTCAGAAGGCCATATTACAAAAAGATTTAAAATTTAATAGGACATTCTCTACCGTAGCCAAACTAGATGTAATAGACGGCATCGAAATCCACTTCATGAAAGCCAAGATATCCCCCAGGAAGAAAAAGAAAAAATTAGAAAGCAAGTCAGAAAAATACTCAAATATAACCCTAGTCAAGAAAAAATAACTTAACCCCAGAAGAAATAATAGCCTACAAGGAACTAAACAACTAAAGAATATCATTATTATGAAGGCAGACAAACGCCAAAAAATTAATAATTCTCAATGATGATCAATACAACCGCATGACTCTACAGTACATAGAGAAACTAGGCGATGACATCCAAATAATTAAGAAAATGGCCATCAGCGCAGTTGAAACCAAACTCAATAGTAGCATAAAAGCCTTAACACAAAACTAAGTACCCCATCCACACAGCAGCAATTATTAATCAAGCACAGTAAATTCCCCACCATCATCATGAAGCCCAAAACCCATAAACCAAAAACTGATGACATATTTCCAGGAAGACCCATCATTAATTGTGGGAACGTCCCCATCACTAGAATCTCAAAATTTATAGCCAAAGTTCTACAAGATTGCTTCAATTCCCTATACTCATGTTACAATGTAAAAAAATTCTGATGATTTTAAACAAAAATTAATACAGGAAAAAAGTAAAATAGAAAATGACCAAATTATGATCTCATTGGATGTGATAAACTTATACGGAACCTTGAACCACAAATTAATAAAACAGGCAATCAAAAAACGACTTGATCACCAAACCTTAATGAACAAGCACAAAATGGATGTCAACACCTTCTTGGATCCTGTGAACATCCTCCTCAACAATCAGTACTTTCAACATCAGCAGCAAATTTATAATCTCAATAAAGGATTATTCATGGACATCGCAGCTTCGGCATTCATGGTGGACTACGTCATGAGAATCATAGAATACCAGATCCCTGAATCAGTTAAGAATTAAATATCATCCTACCATAGATAAGCGGATGACATATTCGCCATCGTTAACAAAACCAAATCCAAAGCCTAATGAGTCAACAACATACACAATTCCGTACAATTTGAAATGGAAAAGGAAGAAAGCAACTCCATCCCATTCCTTGATTGCCTAATCCTCAATGAACAGCCAAACATTCAACAGAAAGCCCAGTCATGCTAGCAAAATTGTAGATTACAGATCCAATATTCCCAACCACATAAAGAGTAATATTTTGTTCAACTAGTTCCACAGAGCCTTTAGGTTAACCATAAACAAAAAATACAAATTAACTTACCGAAAATTCAGTAACAAGATGGACCCTCACTTTTCTACCAATATTGTGTACGACATCCCCTGCAATAATTGCAATAAGCAATACATAGGTTTTACTACCCAAACCTTATCAAAAAGAATAAAGCAGCACCAAACCAACTATAAAAACAAGGATATATTCAAATCCAACTTATTTCTTCATAGTACATTTACTAACAACACCCATAATTTTGCAAAGTCTCAAGTAATATACCAGGCCACAACTGTCTTCCCTCAATCTTGGGAGAATCTTGGCATATTGCCAACACCCCCACTATTATCCATGAACTCTAACTGCGTCGTTAGGCGTTATTTAAACCCCTATCACCTCGTCGAATATCACAGTTGAATAACCTCAGATA
The DNA here is from genome assembly GCA_023159025.1 of Thereuonema tuberculata. NCBI lineage: Eukaryota > Metazoa > Arthropoda > Chilopoda > Scutigeromorpha > Scutigeridae > Thereuonema > Thereuonema tuberculata. Next base: position 4,324,219 of record JAFIDM010000179.1, read on the forward strand.
AGGTTGAAATGTCCTGCCTCTCTTTTACAATACGACGATAAGTTACATTAGTAATTTAGACCAACTTTTTATCATTTGGGATATTTATCAACCTTTTAGTAAGTAAATTAAAGCTAAAACTAAGTTATATATTTGTGAAATATATAGGCCAATTAAAGTATAAAGAATATATGCAATACAACATTGATATCCATTTGTAACATTCGGAAATTTGCGCAGTTGAGTTGACCATTCCACAATACATTGAGTGAGACATTCCATTGATCCATTGGACAGAGTTGACCTCACAACAATGCTCCTACTGCCTGACAATGCGCGTGCAAACTTCAATTGTCACTGACTTACCCGCACTAGCTGGGTTTTTTTTTTTTAATAATATAGATTCTTTAACAGAATGGAAATAGTTAGAATATCACAAATAAATTTAGAATTCTCATTTAAATAAGAAATTAACTATTTTTTTTTTATTACTCAATGTTGCTAAAATGAAGAACATCGCCCATCATAAAATGCACTTGTGTTTGTAACAGCTCCTTTTACCTATATCACTTCTGAGGATTATTAGATATTCAATAAACAAATAAATAAAATTAATAAACAAAAAAAATAGTGTACTAATTTAGCTGTTTTTGTTCGCTGTTTTGGTCGAACTCTAAAGAACATTTCAGGGTAAAAAGCAGAAAAAATAAATTGGATTTTTAGATTATTCGAAAGTTACTCTCTCAAAAAGTTAAGACGTTATTTTCAACAGATTTTCTATATTAATCTAATATTTGACCTACTATTTAAAAACGAATTTTATAATCTTTTAATTTCAGTTTTTAGATTTTAATAGGATTTAAATCAAGTTTATATGAAAATAGGAAATTAGACACTGCTAATGTTTAGTAAAAATACGTATTTTTTTATGATTTTAAATAACAGTTTTCTATTATCGTGTTATTCCATCTTCTTTCGTTGCAATTCGAAAGACGTTTCTCACAATAAATAAGAAAATATTCAGAATTTTATGAAAAACTTCTAAGTATAGTTTTAATATTTTTGATGATATTTGCTTTTAAGGAATTTCTAATCGTTTGTGACATCAGAGACAAAAGGAGGAAAAGTTTTTTATGAAAGTTATAAACATAATAATAATAATAATAACACTCACTTATTCAGAACAAGGTCCCGTACTACAAGTACACACCACAAAGCGTACTAGTCACTCTCACATAAGCAGTGCTGGGACCGCCCCATTCACACAGACAAAACCATACATCACAACAGACCTGACATCACACTTGTTGATAAGGTCAACAAACAGACCTATCTCATTGATATTGCAGTGCCTATCAGCCAAGAAAATACACGCAGACAAGATAAGTAAATACACAGATCTAGCACACGAGCTCCAGAAGCAGTGGAGGCAGGACCGAGTACGTGTTGTACCCATCGTTCTGTCTGCCACTGGTCTGGTGCCTCACACATTGCACCACAGCCTCAGCACACTAGGACTTCATAAAAACACTTACTCACAACTGCAGAAGGCTGTGGTGCTCATCACAACACGCAGTTAGGAAATTTATGGACACAACCACACAATTCTAACCATTCTTCCACATTTTTTTTTTTCACTTGGCAATATGTGCTTTGGTCTTGACCCGCCATATTGTTTTGGTCCTTGACCCGCCTTGGGGAAACCCAAGGTTTGAAACATACAAACATATACTAATAATAATAATAATCGATGTGGTATCATTTACGGTTGTAGTATGTCTGTGATACGATGTAAAATGATATAAAGGATTGTGGTGGTTCCAGATATAAAAAAATAATTTTATCCAAAGACCAAAAAGAGATACATTCAATCACAGAAACTTTATGTATAATGTTTATATATAGAAATGAAACTTTAAGTGGATTTCAGTTGTTAAGAATTAACAGGTTTTAAATAAGGATCTTCTTTGTTATTTTAAAATATACTAATTACAAAATATAACTTGTTTTGACTTTTTATAGGATTCGAAGATGAATAAGACAATAGGCTCTGTCCGTTTCTTCTCAATAGGTAGAGACAAATTTCTAATCGAATACAAGGTCGAGAAACAGGAGACTAACGAATTGCAAAAGGCTTTTTGGTCTCACTCAGACAAGGTAAACATGTTTAATATCAAAGAAATGAGAAAGAGTTTATTAAAACATTTCCAAGTTATAATGCTTCTAAGATAAAACTTTTAAAAAAAAACTAAAATAATGATTTTTGTAAGTTTTTGTTTCTTTGAATTAGATAATTTTGATTTCAATGAATATTTGCTTGAACTGCTTTTTTTTTTTTATTCCATTACAAAGTGGATTCAAAAATACTTTAATTGTAGGGGAATGAAATTATTTTAATTTTTTTAGATGTTACCTTGTATGAAATATCAGATAAAGAGGTGTTGTCCGTGAATCGCTGATATAAAATAAAATAAATCATTAACTTGTTTGCCCCTAGATTTTCCCCTAGATTTTAACTTAAGTGATTGAACTTTTAAAGATATGAACTAAGATATCCAAAAATCAAACAACTCGAATGCGTTTAACAAAATTGCTATATTACCTTCTTCAAAGATTACATTTCTCAACAGCTTATTCTTGAAATCTACTTGAACTTCAATCAATGTAAATTAACATCTAAATTAAGAGTCTCTTTGAATCTTGCGTTGATTATCCCTCGTTCATTAAAGTTGACAAAATTAACGTAACTAAAGTTCTTTTAACTTTAAAGCTTTCGTCGTTACTTTGCTAACTTAAACTGCTGATTCTACCGTGATTCGAAAGTTCATAGATTAATGCTGACTTTACACGTCCTCGTTAGATAAATGTAACTTAGTCACTTACTTGCATTAATCTTTATGGTTCTAATAAGATGTCTTCTTATTCATGATACGATTTCGTTGACTCTTTCCATTTAATCATATCACCATGATGAGATCAATTCGTAGAATCAAATCTGGCAGATATCGAACGTTTCTTGATTCGAATTTGTACCTTTCTTCCTCTCCTTGGGAATCGTACAAATCTTGAAAATATCTCCCGATATTCTTCAAACGAGTCACTTGCGTAATGATGTTGATTTCCTGTGCTCTTCTTATCTTCTTAGAGTATTAGGCTTCTTCTTCCAACATCTTGCTATATCGTTCTTCGAATCAGCCATCTTGGTTGGTTCTTCTCCTTCAGAGATTTTTTCTTGTTCTGTTGTTTTTGGCTTTTGCACCTTGCCTGCATTGTTGACAGCGTCGTACTACGCGCTGTCCAACATCTGCTGTTCACTATTTCTTATCAATTGTTGACATTGTTCCTTGCTTGTTTAGAACTTGCAAACAATTGGTTCGCGAGTATTAAATTGTTCTCGTTTGAATTAGGCATAGAAATAAAACGTTTAAATATTTCCAAATTTTTAAAAAAAATTGATCTTAAAAGAACTTTAAATTGGATAATTCAAGCAATTAGCAGTAATTCATATATTCAGTATTAATGAAAGGTTTAATTCGTAAGTGAAAAAAAAATTTGATTTCAAAAAAGTTAAGTTTCTCTGATAAAAAAAAATAGATAGTATTCTTCAGGAGGTGGAAAAAATAGTTCTTGTTCTTTATTAATATTCTTCTTCATTTTACTCAAATAACCAAACATCACTAAAAATCCCTCAAATAATTTCTACCTTAATTGCACTACACTGCCTGCTCAATTGAAAGTGGACACCTGTGCTATGGAATAGACGCTTTATTTATAGCGTGTCTAATAGCGCGTACTGTGGCCTTTTGACCTAAGCACAGCATCCACACGCCGTGGCATGCTCTCCACCAGTTTCTGATAGCAAGCAGCCGGTATTTTTGCCCACTCCTCCTTCAGAGCCTACATAAGTTGGATGCGTGTTTGCGGTCTCATCGGACATGCACGAATCCGGCGCTCCAATTTATCCCACAGATGTTCAGTAGGGTTGAGGTCCGGACTCAGGGCAGGCCACTGAAGTTCTTGAACATTATTCTCCGAAAACCAGGCGCTGACAACACGGGCCTTAAGGCTCGGAGCATTGTCGTGCTGGAACAAAAATGGCCCTTCACCGAACTGTGACCACAACGTAGGAAGCATGGAATTATCTAGAACATCCTGATACTGTGTGGATGCCATGTTCCCCTCGATCACTACCAACGGACCACGCCAAACCACGCCATCACACCACCACCGCCAAACTTCACTGATTGGATGACACACTCGGCTAGCAGCCGCTCCCCTGGCAAACGCCACACCCAGATAAGCCCATCCAATCGGTAGAGTGTGAAGCGTGATTCGTCGCTCTACATAATGTTCTTCCAGCGGTCCATTGACCAAGACCGTCGCTCTTTACACCAGGCCACACGACGCTGGGCGTTTACAGGGATGATGTTAGGCTTGTGGGCAGCAGCCCGACCGATGTACCCTAAGGCATGGAGCTCCAGACGAATCGTCATGGTACTGACAGTTGTTCCCGTTGCCTGCTGGAAGTCCTGCCGCCGTTGTCCTGCTGGAACAGCCCTGTTCTGCCCCTTTAAGGCCCCCGGTCTCTATCGGTCAGCGTGCGGGCTCGGTCACCTCCATGATATCGTATTTCCACTCCTTCACGTTTCCACTTCGTGATAATAGCACCCACAGTGGACTTCGGCAGGTTCAGTGTTGCTCCTATGGCTCGCACACTCTGGCCACTAACGTGGCAGCCTATGACTACTCCACGTTGAAAATCGCTCAGCTGCTTTGATGGTGGCATTTTACCTCAGCACGTGGTTAGACTCCAACTACACATGATCGTGTTGTTTTACAGTAATACCTTGACATACGAGCGTCCCGACATACGAGTATTCCGAGATACGAGCAAGCCAAGTGTACATATAAGGTATAGGGCAACTCTCTTCCCTCCCTTCCTCCCTCCCTACTCCTCCTTAGCACATGCCGCCATTAGCCGTTACAGTATCGTCTGTCGGTAAGAACTCATAATTAAAAACCACATTTTATTTTATATCACAGGAATCCTGACATACTATAATTTTTTGTTTTTATGAATGTCTTTATAGCAATTAAAAATAAGTTTTTTCCATTATCATTAGCACTAATAAGGGAGTTTTTCAGAGGGCCAGAACGGTTTAATTTTTTTTTCTGTTATTTCTTATATGAAAAAATGATTTGAGATATGAGCACCTCGAGTTACGAGCTCGGTCCTGGAACGGATTATGCTCGTATCTCAAGGTATTACTGTGTAACGAATATATTCGAATTATTGCCCGAATTTGCATGGTTTGTACCACTATGGCAGGTGTCCACTTTCAATTGAGCAGTCGTTGTATATTCCATCTTTCTTTGTGAGAGACTTCTTCAGGTGACAAAAGAGGATAAGAAATTTCTTCTTCTTCTTCCTTACATATTCATTGGATTACAAAAAGAATTAAACAAATAGAATAACAACAATTCAGACATCTTAGAAGAATTCATGAAGAAACAAGTGAATATAATTTTGTGCTGAAGTATAAAGTTAAGGGCGACCCATGATAATATAAAAGTTCAAAAATAATAATAAAAAAA
>JAFIDM010000179.1:4338877-4398225 GCA_023159025.1 Thereuonema tuberculata
AACATTTGTTTTCTATCACGTACCGTTTCGGAAATATTTAGCTGTAATAATTTAATTGGTCCACCCTGTATATTATTTGTACATTTAATTAACATGGCCTTCAGATCTAAATTAGAAGGAGGTTAAAGGGCAAATAAAACTCCCTCCTTTTTTTGGTGCGGATCTGGAATTCTGTTTCCAGGCTCTCACATGTGCAGTCAGGTGGAGAGGTCCTAGAATTAAGACACAAAGTCGTGTATGAGTCCTAAAATTATGCCATGTACCTCTATGTAAATATATATGTATATTTGTATCGTAGGTAGGTTTGTATGTTCTACTACTGTAAGCATTCTAAACATAGGTAGCTAAATAGCTATTGCCATCTTGAGTATAATGGTTACAAATAAATGAAGGACTTTAATTTACGAATTGAATTAGTACTAATTAATTTCTCAATGTATCAGTTTTCGTGTAATGCAATCATAGGGGTCGTCCATTAATTACGTGAGGTCAAAAGGAGGGGGGTCCAACAAAATCTCACCAAGGGGGAGGAGGGGTCAACGAAAATCTCACGTCAACTTTTTCATTCAGAGAATATACATATTATAATAGATTACAACATTTTGTAATATTGACTTTTTGAACTTTTTTGATTTTTTGACTTTTTGAAATCTCACGTGAGGGAGGGGGGGCGTCCCTCCCCATCTCACTAAATCTCAGCAAGGGGGAGGGGAGGGGTCAAAAAATTATTTTAAAAAACACCTCACGTGATTAATGGACGGCCCCATAGCTGAGTCTGCATTATCTGAATTTTGTGTCGAATGAAAACCCAAGTTCTAAAATTCATTTTTATTTATAAGATAACCAGTTGTTTTATTAAACAAAAAAACACCATATCTCCATAACACGTAGTTTATTTAAAAACTTTTCGGAATTTTCTGGATGATAATACGCCATTCCTTCTTCAAGCGAAATGAACAATAAATTAGTTCTTTGGAATAACCAAAATTACAAACTAGTGATAAACATGAACACACGGTTGAAACAATTCACAATTGTTTTTACAATATGAAATAGCAATTATGCTTTTTCATTACTTTACAATTTTTGAAAAACAAATATTTAACAATAAATCCAAATGAACTAACAACATAATAACACATTAGATAAATCAATTCTTGTTTACAATAATATAACTCAGATATTTTGAATCCTTTAATTTAACTAACAATCCAATAATCAAAAAACATTTCAATAATGAAATTCATCAATATTAACCACTTTTTTTACATCTTTTTTAATTAAGTCTTTTACTAATATAATCGTAGAAGGATCTACTTTAGCCCCTTCATATCTATTAAAATTACAGTACTTCCTTTTGTACATTTTATTATACGACTTTCTAATATTTTTCTTAGACTTAAATCTGTTTCCTTATATAAAATTTTGACATAGTCCTTTATAACATGTCCTTTTTTGATACAATATTCTGCAATATCTGAGACGTCCTTATTGGCATTTTTTAAGGCAGTACCTGGCTCAGACATGCGCTCTGCCATAGTTCTTTTAGTCTCCCCTACATAAAATTCCCCATACGTTCTACAATCCACCCTATATACTATTCCCATTTCATATTGCCCATCCCTTTCATTTATTTTTTTACATAACAAATTTTTAATTTTGTATTGGTATTTGAACCCAACATCTATATTGAAAGACTTACAAATATTCCTCAAAATCATGCTATTATCATTCATATATGGAATAAAAACTTTATTTGTAAATTTTCCAATCTCTTTTATTTTAAAAGTATTATAATCATTAATTTGTTTATTAATGAACTTTTCTGAAAAATCATTTTTCTTTAATGACTTAGTCATATCATCAATTTTTTTCAAATAAGTATCTTGCTTTCTTGTATTTCTATCAATTCTCCTTATAAAATTTTCAACCATATTCTTTTTTATACCTATTCCATGTCCCGATCGAAAATTCAAAATATGATCACTCTGACAATTTTTTCTGTAATGTTCCATTATAATCCTTTTATTTACATTTATTAATTTGAGATCTAGGAAATTTAACTCATTATTTACTTCAATTTCTTTTTTAAATTTAATATCTGTACTTTTTTTGTTTAAGTTTTCAAAAAATATGTCAAACTGATGCAATGTCCCAAACCAAATTATCAGAATATCATCAACATAACGATAATATTCGAACCTATTTTTATTCTGTTTTTCATTTAATAATTTATTTTCAAAGTGATTCAAAAATAAATCACATAAACATCCCGACAGTAGAGACCCCATAGGAAAGCCTTTATTTTGTTTAATAATGTGTTATGAGTGACAAATTCAACTAATTCCATAAAAGTATCCCTATTTAAATTATATTTTAATAAAATTTCTCTATTCTCAAATACATGTTTATCTAATATTAACATAGTTTCTTCAACCGGAACGTTGTTGAACATATTATCTATATCTAAAGACGCCAAATGGAACTTCCTCTTATTATTTTCATTAAATGTTTCGAATTTATTGACCAAATCACCAGTATTTTTGATAACAACTCTTTCATTAGGTAATTTGAAATCACGCATCCAATAATTTATATTTCTTGCAAGGTTTTGTGTCGGGGAGCCGTATGCATTAACGACAGGACGTACAGGAAAATTATTATTGTTTTTTTACTTACAATTTCTTGTGGTATCTTTCCTACAGGAATGACAGTATGATTATTGCGTATTTACCAAAATATCATTTTTATTTTTTCGCCATAAATTGGATTCGAGAAATAATGAGGAAGGATCAAAATGACTCAAATAAATAGGCTCTCCCCCCCCCCCAATTAAAAAATATCACTAACTTAATTGCAGTAATTCTAGCATGTGTTCACTTGGAATGTTGTTTTCTTAAGTAAATCGCATTTTCTAATTTAGTTCCTTTTCTTTCAGTCATGTTTCTGTAAAACGTACCAGTGCCAACACTATTCAAATCAAAACAAAATATGGAATCGAGATCGTTTGTCATAAGAATGACGACAGCTGCTTCATTTATTCCGATATTTGGATTCATAATAAGACGCTAGGACTTCTGGGTAATAATGACAACGAAAAGGATAACGACTTCAAGGTAAAATTCAATGCATATCATTTTAATATAGTTCATTTAAAAAAAATTGTATAATTGAACTTAATATTAATTAAAAAATATAAATATGTAAATAATATTTTAATAATAAATTAAAGATAAGAATAGATATTTTTTAAGCAACAACCATTGATAAAACGCTGTATACAAAGGGTGGCCGGGAAGTTCCCGTACCCCTTATTACTTTATTATTATAGTAAGAGATAGGAGAACTTCTCGGCCACCCTGTATTACAAATACTATCAGTAAGTAACTGTTGATAATGAATCTCTTAAAACTCCTTTATTCTTATCTCGAACGACATTTAGATTGAGACTAAAACAGAATCCAGATGTAAACAGATGAATTTATCTCTTGTTGAGTCTCTTTCTGATGATGATAGCTAAGTTACAAATGCTTTAAGAATGCGACGATGATAACTTGTTTTCTGTTAGCTTTTGATCTTTAAAGACAAATTTTTAAGGAATTAAAAACTTTTAAGATTTGAAGTAAAAAAACTACGAGAAGTGATTTCTTGGAAGAAAAAGTGGTTCGTATTGAATCCACCCTAACAAGAATTAAACTTTTCCATGCAGATATATTCAAGTGATGTACATAATAGGGTGATATACATACATACATACATAACATAATTGGTAAATCCTAATGTCAATCTTGTTAGGGGAGGAGGATGTATGTTTGGTGCTATCTCGTCTCTGTCTTTCTGAGAGAATGAAAAGACTCGACTTCTACTGGAACAATTTTCATGAAACTTGGAATATAAAATATCACTAAAGTTCATGAAGATTATCTCAAATTTCATTAACTTAGTGAGAAAATTAGGGAAGCCTGTTCTGCCTCTTCTAAAAGAGCTCTTTTTCTAAGCAATTTATTTTGGACTTTCATGAAATTTGATGTTTTACAATATTCAGAGAAATTGTACGGGTATTTTTTTCCTTTGTGTTTCTCCTCCGAAAGGGTCCTGGGATTCAACCAACCCTCTGTCAAATGGGTCCTGGGGTTCACCCAGTCCTCTGTCAAATAGGTCCTGAGATTCACCCAGCCCTCTGTCAAATGGGGACCTCGTTTCTTTCCTAGGGTTAATTGCGAACCATCCGACCGCAGCTTCATCCCGATGGTCGAGAATCGTTAGAGACTATACCTCCAACAACAACGAAGGGACTTCATGGCCTGTAACGTGGGAATACTGAGCAATAAAGAAAAAACTACGCAAAGACTGAATGCAAAGTCCTGTTCAACGTACAAAGAACACTTGAATCCAATGAAAGTATTCCAGTGGCTTCTGATTTTTTTTATTTATTTCATTTTAAATTTGCTGTTAGATTAGACGTTCCTTGATGTTTGGAGTATCTGGAGTCCAAATTAAAAAAAGAAATATGTATATATTGTATGTCTATTTTCTTGATGTTTAACAAAACATCCCATTGATTTGGTATTTTCTTTAAAGGCATTTTCAATAGATTCGTCCCATGGCCTTTAGAGAAAATAAAGGAGGGTTTCTACCATGCGAAGAATCTTATGGAAAATGCGTTTGTTCGATTACTAGAAGCAAAATTTAACTCAGTAATTGATAATGAACTTGGACAACGGAAAGGCAGAAAAAAAATGAAATGAAGCAGACAAAAACAACTAAGGTTGAACATCATTGGTTCACCGATTGAAAGGTTTTCCTCCCCCATCTCAATTTGTCTTTTATTACATTGTTTGTTGTCTTGACAGGAATTTTTAATCCAGTGGGGTTTTTTATATAAATTTATTTTCTTTTTATTACAAGTGGAGTAATTTCAATTATAATTAATGAAATGTTTATGTTGAATATGATTTACCCAGAGAGTAACAGTTGCTCTTCTGTGATTTTGCTTCAGATATTCAGGCCAACATCGAGTTATGTCGAAAGAAAATACACTTTATACACTGTATCTTTAACAAAACAGGTTGGAATTCTCTGTGATCTGAAACAATTCCAAGAAACTCGTCCAATTTTGATAAAATTTACGAGTTAAACACAACGGTGTTTTCATTAGAAATGGATGAAATACAGTAGAACCCCGATTATCCGCGAGTGCCGCGAAAAATTTTTTCAATTACGAACCTCAAAAAAAACAATTAATCCAAGCAAACAACATGGAAAGTACAATAGGCCCTACAGTGCGAAGGTCGAAAATTACTGACAGGTTTATTGTGCATCGTGATCCTATAGGCCTTCTCGGAATTTGTGGATGCAAACGTAGAGCAAAGGTTTCTGCTTTACTGTACATATTTTAAAAGTTTTACATATTATGTTTTATTGTACAATAAATCGTAGTTTTTAATGGTGAAATGTTTTTTTTTTCGTGTTTACACCTCATTTTTAGTTTTTTTTCGGGTTATCCGCGAAGCCCTTGCCACCCCATTCCGCGGATAATCGGGCTCTACTGTACTGTATGAATTTATGTAAAACAGTTAACTATAAATTTTCATCAAAATAAAAGCAGTAAGAATACAGTTGTTGGATACAAATATAGATTTTCCTCATCAATTCAAAAAACGCTGCAACATAATTCCAATCACGAGAATACTCTATAATTTTGTGATTGATATATAACCAAATACGAAATAAATAAGTTACGTAACAAGAATTTCCAAGAGAACTTATATCCTACTTTCTTAAAATTCTTTTTCTTTTCTTAAAGTTATAAAAACGATACAAACAAAAAATTTTAAATTCTAATATCTGCTTAAAACAGACTACAGAGAAAATTTTCTGAAATGTAGGCCACTGCTCATAGGAGTCAAACCCCCTACCGAAAATCGAAGCATACCCTTTTTTTCGTTTGCCTGTTCATATAAAATCCCAGAGTACAAAGAGACGCACTGAGCACGATGTAAACAGACTGAATGAATCGAATCGAAAGTGACAAGCTGACGAGCGCTTTACCGCGTCGCCAACGTAACCAAGAAACGGACACCAGCGGACTTCAACGGACTTTCGCGGATTCCAGCGACAGTTTGTGATGTCAAATTCCGCAGAAGGCCAGCGCACATACTCCACAGACGCACAGACACACGCGAACCTCAGCTGGCTTCAAAGATGAACGGCAACGGACTTCAGCGGAATCAGCGGCAGACCTATCACATTGTCGCTTGAGAATGGCGGAAACAATCGTTTTCCTATAGCTAATCACGATACACTTGCGTTGCTTATACTAGGAATCGGCATCCATTTTCTCGGTCGATTCATATTTTTTTTTTCATTTCTGAGTGAAGATTAAAAAGCGTTTCATTATTGGAATATAGATGTTTAGTAAACATGTGAAAGAAAAGCTAAGGTGGGCTTTTAAGAGGTTCCTAAATAGAAATAAAGAAAGAAAACACAGAAATTTTCTACCAAATCGGTGGGTTTTGGAAATTAACGTAAAATCACCATCTAAGATCAGCAGTCTAAATTCTATACTATGTTGCATTTGTTCTTTGTTTTAATTTGTAATGAACTGTTATATTGGGCTATATGGCTCTATTATAAATAAAAAGGTTTAATGTCAACAACATGTTTTGTCCCGTGTTGCCCGTTTCCAAAAACAGAGAGCCGCAACAACGGACACATAATGCACGCCATTCTTTAGTCGCCACCAGCGGCAAAAGTCCGTTCCGCAGCGCTGACGTTAACATATGCGCGTCCCGCTGAAGTCCGCAGACGCGAACCACAGCAGGTTTCAAAGATGAACGGCAACGGACTGCAGATGCCTCAGCGACAAGCCAATCACGTTGTCGTATGAGAGAGGCGGGAACAACTCATTTTTAGACAGCCAATCATGAAACACTTGCGTTGCTCAAATGAAGAATCGGCGTCCATTTTCTCGCTCGATTCATATTTTCTTTTTTGAATTTCTGAGTGAAGATTAAAAAGCGTTTAATTATCAGAGTATAGATATTTAGTAAACATGTGTAAGAAAAGGTAAGGCTAGAATACAGAATCCGGCGCGTTTGTGATTGGGCGCGCAACAACACACCACGTGGTTTCTATTAATATAACTTATTCGTCTATTTCTGCGGAGTGATATTTTTTATTTTTTTATTTTTTGGGGTCACGTGATTTATTCTTCTCTTTGTTCTGCTCTGCCAAACAATGGATGCTTCTGAAATCAAATGTGATTTTGTTTATCTGGCGAGTTTGAGAGATGGATGTAAGAAAAATGTTATTGATTTTTGTATGAATGTTGGTATGATTGCGAAACGAAGAAACATCATAAGGTAAGCATTTTTCAAACATTTCATTAAAAACCAAAACAATTAACATTAGGTTAGCTACAATTAACTTCCCTAAGGCACATTTTCCACCAAAAAACAATTAACATTAGGTTAGCTACAATTAACTTCCCTAAGGCACATTTTCAACCAAAAACAATTAACATTAGGTTAGCTAAAATTAACTTCCCTAAGGCACATTTTCAACCAAATACAATTATGATTAGGTTAGGTTAAGTTAGGTGCGGATAGGTGCAGGATGTATCTATTGGTAAATAACCCCGCCATTTTCATACACTCACATTCCACACAAAAACAATGTCCACCATCTTGGATATAGTCCGAAAACAACGAATACGTCACAAATTATAAAAAAAAGTTCGTTCCACAACAGCGCCGTAGTTTAACCAAACGTAAGATGGCTTTAAGAGGTTTCTAAATCAAAATAAAGAAACTGAAAGCAAATCGATGAGGCAGTCTGCTCCTTTCCGAACAAAATGATCGCAAATTCACTACCTACGATTTCTAAAATAAACAGTGAGAGTAAATTCTAATAGTACATTGCATTTATTCTTTGTTTTAATTTATAATTAACTGTTTATTTTGGACTGTTCTATTCCAAATAAATAAAGGGTTACTGTTAACATATCGTTTGGCCTGTGTCGCCATTTCCAAAATATGCACGCTAGAACATACAAATCGTGACTCTGTCAATACTCGAACAGTTTGAAGAATATCATTCACACTCACCCAACCCTCTTTCGTTTTACTCCAGACATCACTAGAAATATAAATAAAGAGTTTACAAATAATCTCTCATCGTTGCTGAGAAGATCCATTTCACTCATAACTTTGCTGTGAAAACTAATGAATTGTGAAAAAGTTTTCTTTCCTTTCAGAGCGGCGACGCTTGTACATATGAGCGAAGGTTCGCCATTGTCGATAGACAATCTGAATAAGTCCGTTCCGCAGCGCTGACGTTAACATTTGTACGTCAGGTTGAAAGGCCGAATGAAAGAAGCACGTCGTACATCCATGGATGTATTTATAAAACACCGTATGAGCGAAGAGCTGAAAAATGAAGCGTCGAAAAGCGAGCTCTACTTAATTAAATCTGCATTTTTTAACTTAATTGAACTAAAACCAATTAATTTTAATCTAATCAGAATTTACTCAAAATAATGATTACTATTCACTCTTATGTAATATTTTTCATTTACGATGGTTATCTAAGGTGTCATCTTTTAACACTAACTTTTCTCGTCAAGCACCAAACAGAGCATATTTGAAATACAGTAGACAAGTTATATCGTCTCTTTTCCTTAAATCAACATGTCAAGTTTCAAGATGATCCATCCAGTAATTTCAAATGTTATTAGGGAACACAATAAATCCATAGATTAATTGAATTGGTGAACCTTTGGTTTCCTGGAAAAAGTAATTTAATAAAAAGTAAATATTTTTGAAATAAAAATAACAATTGATTCATCTCTTGAACAACAACTTATTGAATAAATGATGAAATGATCAATCGAAATGTTTGGCGATTTCAGATGATTATCTATTTTAAGGTCTATTATTTTAATCATCATATCTCTGCTTTATGTGATCTTTATCTACTCTTTTTCAGTGATACTGTACATAATCAAAACTGTCTTAAAAGTTAGCATGTTTTGATGGTAGGGTTAGTTTGTAACTTGCAATTCTATAAGGATCGTAGTTGATGTTATTATTCTTATTACCATAAATTTATATTTTTTGGACCATTTGAGAAGAGAAACTTATAGTAACATTTGTTTTATTTTTTTCATAGGCTCCAGATGGTAAAATAGAGTTCAGTACTGGGACTTTCGTGTCTCATTATTCCCTCAAAGAAACAAGAGCTTGTACGGATTTTAAGCAGATAGCGGGTAATTCGTCACCAAAAGAATGCGACTTCCATTTAGACTCCGAAGCGGGAAATAAATGCGGGAAATATTTCTCTCCTGACTCACCACTATCTCAATGCTTCAGTGAAGTTCCATTTGGAGATTTTAAAATGAACTGCATGAAAGATGTTTCTTGTGAAGGAAGAGGAATTTGCCCAACAATTCAGACCTACATCAGACTCTGCAAAAATTACCATGTTGATCTTGAACTCCCTGCTGAGTGCGGTAGGTACAGTGAAATTTTGATTAAATATTACCATTATATTTTTAAAAGCTTTTAAGTCATAAGGATTATCATTATTTTAGTTTCAAATTTCTTATATCCTTGATCTTGAAATGAAAGATCGTGAATTGTTTGTTTGTTTTTTCTTTTGTCTTTCTTTCCAAAACTATACACTAGGTATTCATTTTATTGACATCCCAGTGGTCGTCTGCTGCTTTAGTCCATTCGCAACAATTGAGTTGAAAATTCAAAGATGACATTTTTCTGAACAATTGCACTGAATGGTTGTTTGTTGATTGCTTTTATCAACAAGACTGTTTGTTTGTTTGTTTGTTTGCTTGTGCCTTCAGGACTGCCACTGATATTGTAATGTTGTGTTCGTGGGTTCAAAGGACGAAAGGACGGCAAATCAGACTGAATGGAGTGCTTGGAAGTTCTATATATCTTTATTTAAAAACAGGGGTTTTTATACATAAATCAACAAAGAAATCACCTGCCATTGGAAGGTTTGAAAAACAAAGGAAAGAGTTAAGAAACGGAGGTAAAGGGTTAAAAGGCCAAGGGGCGTGGTCAAGGTCGTTGACCTGAGGTATCATAAAACTAACGGTTATTTTAAGGGGAAAAAAAATAAGAGAATAGAATTTAGTTAAAAATATATATGTAATAAATAAATAAATAAATAAATGAATATAAAAATAAATCATTACAATATTTTGTATCGCGCCTCCATAATTTCGTGTCTTGAGAAACCTTATAAGGCAGCGATTTGCAATATATTGTAGTCACGGAATCCACGCTAAAGTTTAAAATATTTTTTTTTCTTTTAATAGTCCAAAGCCCCTCCTATGAAACAGTGTTGGAAATGCACGTTCATTAGTGTAAAACACTAGGGCAAACCAAAAACAAATCCAAGAGTTGTATCGAAGATTGTTTTTTTTTTTTAGTCTTTGTAAAAACCAACTGAGCAGTCAATGGACTCAAGCTGACTATAGAAATTATCTACATTATTACATTTTCGTGAATCTGTTATGATAGTCAAGTGGCCAATGAGTTTATCATTCATTTTGACTAAAATTGAAATGACTACGAAGACTAGAAAACAATTTCTCTTCAGAAGCAGGACTTTATTCTTCCCCAAATTTGGAAATCTAATGTTGTGAGAAGTCTCAGTTCTTCTGAAGCAATAAAAAGTGGAATGTCCTTGTTATAATTTTTGCTAACCAGGATTACAACAGAGAATAAAACACGTCATGATATTTTGTAAAATCAGCTAGTTTTATTTAACTTCCCAAGATAACGTCGAAGATAACTTCCCAACGATAACGTTTATCTTAATATCACCTGGTAGGGAAAAAATTCTACCAAATTTGCAAATGTCAGGATATGCTATAGAGTAGAATACATTTCTTAATATAAGATAGAAGCAGCATTTACAGATGCTCTTCATGAGGCCATCAACCATTAGGCCCAAGTTATTTATATTTTTTTCAATGATTTTTGTTATTGATACAAAGTTATTGATACAGTACCTATGTATTCTTTTAGAATGTATTTTACTACATTATCTATAAGTAACAAACAGAGAACAGTAACTTGCTAAATTAATAAATGAACCAACGATGATTCATCATGCATCACCATTTAATATTATCAATTTTGTTTACATTATCAAGATTTTATAGCCTGTGCATTTAGCATCCCTAAGTTAGAAATATTGATTTTAGGTGATTTTTCAATCGATGATGATAGTTTCTTATGTTTAGAAAAACTATGTAAATATAGTAGACTTCCTCTTAACCGGCCTCGGATCAACCCAACTGCTGAACTGTGTCTCGTGCTGTTTCCCACTCTCCGCAAGTCACCGCTGTTTGTTTTGAACTGATTGTTTTACCGTATCATTCAGTCTCACGGTTGATTTATTTATTAAGATGAAATCGAAGAAGAAGACAGGGAGGGAAACGTCAGTCGCAAAGAGTCAATGCATTGCAGATAGCAGTGCAGTACATCGAACAATACAGTCACTGAATCTAACAACAGCGAGAATCATCTGCAGTGTTTATGAAGAAGTGGATTGACTTCGCTTTTAAAAAAACCATGCAAAATAAGAAGCAGAAAACAATCACAGATTTCTTTTAAATAATTGTTTCTCCTTAAATGTACAGTTTTCTTTGATTACTTTAGCAAATGTGTGTTTAAACAACGAAAATCTTCTTAATATTCTCTCCTTTATTCAACAATATTTCGTTTTCATGGAATTGAAAACATCTTCAGGTCGTTTGAGGATAAGAAAGAAAGTCAACCTATTATTGTGTGTGAGAAGCATTATTATTGTGTAAGCATTAGGTTAGAACGTGTTCAATTGCACGGATAGAAAACCCATATATTATTGTAAAAGAAGTATTTTCAAATGTATAATAACAAATTCTAGAAGATGAAGAAATTTTTCTTATCCTCATATGACCTCAAGAAGTCTTCAATTCTATGAAAACGAAATATTGTTGAATAAAGGAGAGAATATTAAGATGATTTTCGTTGTTTTATCGTGATTGATTAAGATTATCGTTTTGAAAAATATAAATGTGTGTTTGTTTCTTTCGTGAATTCTTATCTAGGACGAAAGAAAGTTTTGTTTTTGGTTATTGTGATGTGCTTGTGACAACAAGTATATGAGTATATACTGTAACTTGTATGTATTGTACTGAAAATATGTAAATTTTTATTTTGTAAAATTATATAATCTCTTTTATTGACCTTTTCCATATAATTAAACAGTAGAAGTATTCTAATTCCCTTAAAAGCTAATTTGAATGTATTTTCGGTTTAACCGGCCGAGGGTCCGGTCCCCATTGAACGGTTAAGATTTTCGACTGTAGACTAATTAGATATTATTATTTTATTTTTTGTTTGTTTTCATGAATTAGTTACTTGCGGTCGTGAAGAACAGACTTGGATTCAGCAAAATCAGAAAAAATTAGAAGTGGTGTTAGTGATTGAAGAGAACGCCCTACACCTTAAAAATGGCACCAGTATTAAAGGTACTTGGTTCAATTTATTATTTTACTTAGGACATAAAATTAAAATTATACAACCGTTGTAAACTTATAGAGAAAGTTTCGATATATGCACAGCCGTTTCTAGGTGTTCTGCCACCCTAGGCGAGAACTGAAAAATGCCGCCCCCTCCCTTTCAAATGTCGCCCCCATTTGCAAATGCAAATGCAAAAAAAAAAAAACGACAATCCTATTTTAACAACCAAATAAAAAAAAAAACCAGTCTGTCCTTTGGCCGCACTAAAATCTTGCCGCCCTAGGCGGCCGCCTAGTCTTGCCTAATGGTAGAAACGGCCCTGGATATATGTAAAAAGATGTATGTGTGAAGAGAGATAAAGTCCAACACTGTTAAAATTATTAAAGAAGTGAACACGTCGAACCACTTGTGCAGATTTCTTTTAATAACTTATTTGAATTCTGTTAGCTTAGACCCATTACGGTTTATGGAGTTGGGACCCTGAAATATCTGTGCCGAGGCTGTTAGAGTAGCTTTATACAGTCTTAGCCATCAAAATGATATAAGCCTCAAACATTCCTGCCTTTTTAAAATCATTCAAAATTTCTGGGACATGTTCGTAATTCAAGCAAAAATTCCTAAAAAATAAATTTAATCAAAAAGAACAAGTGAATAGAATTTTGTGGTAAAGCATACATTTAAGGGCTACCCATAATAATAAAAAAATTTAAAAATAATAATAAAAAAGGAAGTATAATAACGAAAGGAAAAAAAAAAAAAGTTAGGAAAATAAGAAAAACAAAAAAACAATCCACGTGGAATTGAGAAAAAAAGATTAAGAGAACAAAAAAAAAGAAAATACACGGATTCGAACCCACATATGAGAGTCCGAAAACTAATCGATCAAGCTACAACTGAAATGAGATGGTTGCATTTCTAACATTTAAGCTATTAGAGGAAATCCAATGAAAACAATGCCAAATATCTTGAACATGGGGGCCCCTCAAAATACCCCATTTCTACGGTGTTTGGGCCTCTGAACACGACGGTGAAATCCGTTTGTCGATCCGAACTTCCGTTCGGGAGTTGTCAGGGGTGGACAGACACAGACGAACGGACAGGACAAACGCAATAGCTACCGATTTTGTTCGCTATCACAATAGCTCCCAAATGGGTCCCTAAAACAGAAAGAAAACATAATTATTAGGAAAACTGAAAACAATTTCCTTAGGTTTCTAATCTTGTTTTTTTGTTTTTCCCTAGGTCTGGAATCGTTGTTAGATAATATTGAAAGTTCCTTTAAGAAAGAACATTATAGATCCATCCGCTATGGTTTACTAAGTTATGGAGATGACGGGGAATCTATTCATACAGTCCACAGGTAAATAGTTAATAATTTTTGAACCTTAAACTCTAATGAAAATAATTTCTGAAACATCTGAAGATTCTACAATATTTGAGCTCCAGCTGCCTTCCTTTCCTTGGGGACCCTGAATAAGACTCTCCTATCACAGATGAAAGTAACTTCAATGATTTATGTCTGCAATTATCAACGAAGGTTCCACACATCCTTATTAGGAATTCTATGAAAACTCTTGAAGCAATCGTAAATAAATAGTTAAGTTAAAGTGTCCCACTTCAGGCCTAAGGGCCCTTGGGGTCACGGGAGGTAAGGCTTCGTGAACAATGGGACTCAATTGAGATCAGCCCATCACCCACCCACCTTTAATCCCCCGGAAAGAAACCTGGTACCCATTCAACAGATGGCTGGGTTGACCCTAGGCTTCTTTTGGAGGCGAATGAAGCGTGAAAAAAATCCCCGCTCTCTGCCAAAGCCAGGGATCGAACCCGACACCTTCAACCCGCAGTCAATTGCTCTTACCACTCAGCTATCTGGCCACAAAAATAAATAATAAATAACTAAATACTAAAATCACTCTGTATAAATATTGGGTGAGTGCAAAAGTTCTACCCGTTTTTATTACCCAAAAAGATGAGCAAATAAACGCAAAATGAACAGTATCTATTATTGTGCATAACCCCCATTGCTATCTAGGACCTCTTGCCATCTTTATGGTAGGAGATGAATCCCACGGCGGTTTCGAGTCAAAAAAGTTTTGGATGGCAGTTTTCACAGCATCAAGATCATCACAGATTTTCTGACTGAAGGAATTGTTCAATAGGTGATAGTCAGATGGTGCCAAGTCAGGAGAATAGGGAGGATGGGGTAAAACCTCCCAACCAAAGCCCAGTAACTTTTGGCGAGGGATGAGAGCAGCATGTGGCCTGGCGTTATCGTGATGAAGGATAACATTGCGACGATTGATGAGACCTGGCCGCTTTGCTACCAAATTTGAATGCAGCCTGTCAGTAAAAGACAGGCATTGACAGTAAAAAGCAGCATTGATGGTTTGGTTGAGTGGCAGGACCTCCCAGTGAATTATTCCCTGCACATCCCACCACACACTCAATAACACCTTCTTGGGATGAAGTTCCGCTTTCGAAGTCGATGCAGGAGGATCAGAAGGGCGACAGACAGTCCTACGACGCTTTACGTTACGGTACATAACCCACTTCTCATCCCCTGTCACAATTCGTGTCAAGAATGGGTCATTTTTGTACCGGGAAAGCAAGGAAACACAGGTGGCGATTCGGTCATCCCGTTGATTACTGTCAGGTTATGTGGTTATGTTACTGTCAGCTGATGGGTAATCGTGCAGCAGCTGTGAATATAGTCCTACGAAAAGATATATATATATATATATATATATATATATATATATATATATATATATTTATATATTCCTTTGATCAGACGAAATATTCTAATTGAAATCTATTTAATTTCTAGAGCTGCAAATTCCATACTCAAAAATACATATTGAATCATTATTTTCTTTTTAATTTATCTTTAAATTTTTATTTGCTTTTCACTTACATTTATTAAATTTTATGAGTTTTTATTTATAATTCCCTGTTATATTTTTAACTGCACAACTTTCTGTTTGCCTTATACAATTTCCTTTTGACTGAAATCGGTGTCATTTAATTCTTTCTTTAATTTATTCATTTTTTTTTAAAGCAAAATGTTCTCATCACTCCGGGGAATGATCAACATCGGTTTGAAGAACTTAGAATTCAAATCAAAGAAGGAACTTTGTGCTTTGCCCAGTCTTAAAATGGTAGCCAATGGTTATCCATTCACTGAAGATGCATCACGTGTTATAATCCTGGTTGTTCCTCAAGATAAACAAGTAAGCAAATTTACCAAAATGTTTGATTACATACAGAAAAAAAAAACTTTTTAAAAAATTTATAAGATATCTGGAATATTATCCAAGGAGGAAATTACGTCAATTCATCTTGTTTCAGTGTTGAATTTAACGTGGTTTTTTTTTTTTATTCATAAGTTTTTTATTAATTTTTTTTCTGTAGGATTTAACTAATTATTCATTCGATTTCATTTGTACAATATTACACTATTCAACCAAATATACTATATACAGTATATACATTTATTTGTGGATATAACAAATGAAAGTAAATGATTATACTTTTGCATAACAATCACTGTTTATCAATTTCTGTTTGGAGTAAAGCTCCTCTTACATGCAATGTTTATAACAATGTATTTAGAAAGCTTCTTCTCATAGATTTTTATCAATTTTACCATGATTTTTGACAAAAACAGTCCAATTCAGTCAGAATAGTTTTAAGACAATTCTTGAGGAATAATCACTACAAAGCTGGTTCCCATGAAACAACGAACTCATTTGACTTCTTTATTTTCCTTTTAATCAAATTTTGATATCCATTCATTTTCTGATTCCTAATTCTAAATGGATATTATCTATTTACTAGATCACCCTCATTTTTCATAACTTAAAGCTTGGTTCTATCCTAACTATAAGGTTAATCTCCCAAGACCAAAGCTACAAAACGCCTTCCACCTCACACCAAAATACCTAAAGTTTGGGTCATTTTTGAGGTCTAATATACCGGGTGTTCCAAATGTGACTAAAAATTTTGAAAATGTAATAATTTATGGAATATTGATAGAAGAAACGGTTTTCACAGCAATGCTCGGAATGACACGGGATTTTGTGATAAAACAATAAAACTTTGTTGCCTGATTAGTTACATGTTCGACCACCAGATGACGCTGTCGGGTCAGTGAGCAGCTGCCTGCCAGTATTTAAACAGTACCTCTGGCTGACAACGTCAAATAGGGCGGGTTAAAAAGTTAAAAGTTACAGCAATCCCATAAACAGGTCGTGCAGACCCACGGGAGCGCGGGAGGTAAGGCTCCCAGCATTTCGTGACCAATGGGACTAGAAGTTCGAGAGGGCTGCATCCTTTCACCATATTTGTTCAATCTGTATGCTGAACATATTATGCGAAAATTCAGATTCAATCAAATTCGAAGTGGTTTCAAGATTGGGGGAAGAAGTATTAATAATCTGCGATATGCCGACGATACTACCCTAATTGCAGGATGTGTAGAAGATCTGAAAGCAATGATTGCTAAGATCAAGGAATAAAGTGCTGCAGCCGGATTAGAGTTGAATGTGAAAATTATGTCAACGGGAACCCTACAAAATCTCAAGATTGGTAATGAAGAACTTGAGACGGTGAAATATTTTATTTTCCTGGGATCACTGATAAGCCAAGATGGAAATTGTAGCCCTGAAATTAGAAGACGGCTACTCCTGGGGAGGAAAGCAATGATGAGCCTGGGCAAAATAATAAAGAGCAAGGATGTTTCACTGACAACCAAGATACGAATCATCAAAGCTATGGTCTTTCCTGTAACCATGTATGGGTGTGAGTTGGACAATCAAGAAAAACGATCATCGAAAAATTGATTCCTTTGAACTCTGGTGTTGGCGAAGGCTTTTACGTGTTCCATGGACTGCTAGAAGAACAAATCGATCAATTTTAGAAGAAATCAAACCAGAACTGTCATTGGAATCATCTATGCTAAGACTGAAGCTTGCATACTTCGGCCACATAATGAGGAGAGAAGACTCCCTGGAGAAAAACTACCATGCTTGGGATGGTTCAGGGAAAAAGAAAAAGAGGAAGACCGAGAACAAGGTCTTTGTATGTTATCAAGAAGGATACAAATTTGAGTTTCCAATTTTTTAAAGAATGCCACAAATAATCGTGAAAATTGGAGGAAGTTTGTCCATCGGATCACCAAGAGTCGGACACGACTGAATGGATAATACAAAAGCACAGGTTGTTATAGATTCTTTTTTATTGGAATTTACAAGCAACTCTGACAACTTAGATTTCTTCTTTAATGCCTATACATTTAATGCAGCTTTTGCATAGCTTTCAATATTGTTGTGCATTATCAAATAATATGTAATAATAATTTTTTGTTGCCAATTATTAAATGTTTAAAATTATTCTGTCTCCTCCCTTCATGGTTTTTTTTTTTTTTTTTCCATATTACTACTTTCCTATTGTCAAATATTATAAAAATATCCTTTCATGTTAACTACAATAGCCTTCCTTATTTTCGTTGTTACTGATAAGAATTAACTTTATAATGTTTTGTTTTTTTCAGCGTCAGTATGTTTTATGTAAAGATCATTCAGTTAGTGCTCACATTGCCCTTGAGAAAAATGGCATAACATTGTACGTAATTTCTCATTATAAAGAAATTCCAATCAAAAAGAAAGTGTTTGGAATCAGAGGAGACGGGTATATTTTCCCACAGCCAAAGTTGGGAGATTCCTATTTGGATTATCCTAAGGTAAGTTCATTTGTATTTGATTTAACTTTGATTAATTCAAAGTTCTAAATTCAAATACACTGATGCTGTTTTCTAACATTTTATTTTAATAGCTTTAATATCTTTTAATATTCATTTTGATAGTTTATGGCAGGAATATCCAATAAGAAAAACAGGTATAGGATTAAAAACGTATAACAAACAATATTTTAGGCATCTTATTGTAGATAGTAAACTCAATGGTTTCAAATGTTTCATTCAAAAAGAGAATGAAAAATATTTGCTTTTACACTTTTAACTATAAAGATGCAGTTTTTTATTCACTTTATAATTTGTTACAACAGGACATGAGTCATTATGCTTTCCATCATTTAATATGAAAAAAAAAATCATAAAAAGACTAATTAAAATTCACTGAATCTGATTTTAATCAACTTGTAGGACACAGATTAATCCTTTGTTGACAGAACTTTCTGCTTCTAGTTTTAAAAAACTTCAATGACATCTTACAGCACAAGAATGCCATCATATAAAATTTTGTTTGTAACTTCGTAATTTTTTCTTAGGTTTTAGTTTGTACGAATTTTTTAGATTAAATGTCACAAACATCTTAAATTTCTACGGGGGAGCTACTTGTACTTATATCAGTGAGAATGGAAAAGGTTTTAATATGACTGGGTCTGTGATATTTTATTGTTTTAATTTATACTGTTTTTTATTAAAAAGATTTCACTGATCATCTCAGCGTAAGACTAAAAAAATAATGTTTTTTTTAGTTAATTATTTATTGGGATTTCAGAACATTGTTTCTGGAGCTGTTTTGAGATTACTGAATTAATTATTTTGTGATTTTTATATTTAATATTTTTTTGATTTTGAAAGGCCACTTCAATTTTCACTTGTCAACTT
The DNA here is from genome assembly GCA_023159025.1 of Thereuonema tuberculata. Taxonomy (NCBI): domain Eukaryota; kingdom Metazoa; phylum Arthropoda; class Chilopoda; order Scutigeromorpha; family Scutigeridae; genus Thereuonema; species Thereuonema tuberculata. Next base: position 4,358,045 of record JAFIDM010000179.1, read on the forward strand.
CATTTGTTAATAAGTGGATCTTACAATCTTATAAACAATGAATAACTCCAGCTGATGACAGATACATTAAAATGATGCACTATTCTCAAAACTCCTTAAATAAAATAAAATAACATAAAAAAGATAGGCTTGGAATATTTCTATGTAGTGGTCAAAACAATTAGGGAATATTGCAAAAATAATAAGAAGGGACAATCAACATCTCTTCAGCATTTTAACAACAACAATAAGCATTTACAAGAATTAAAATCATCGGAATATGCAAATTATCAAAGTCTCCCTATTATCATAGGGGCCATTTGCACAACAGGTTGGAGAGGAATTGCATTGGTCTACATGGAAAATCATTACATACATCACCTCTTCAGTAGAGGGTATGGTCACCCGAGACCGCTAATAAACTTTGATAGTTACGAAGCATCTACAAGACCATAATATCCAGCAGTTCTTGGGATTCTGTATCATTCCTTGGCGAGGGTTACCTCAAGTTGAGGAATCATCATGGAAGAACGTTGATGTTGTGCAATACATCTTCCAATGGCATCCCATGCAGGTTCACTGGAATCCCATTTCACTTTGTAATTTTTCATACCTGGTGAGTATGCAAGCCAGTCCATACACTCAACCCCTGCATCACCATCTGAACACAGTGGGGGGAAGGGGGGTTGCATTATCATCCATGAAAACAAAGTTTTTCTCCAACTGCTCCAGCATGTGATACAACTGAAAATAGCAGAATCTCATTCTGGTATCTTACAGCTGTCAAAATGCATTTCAGATGATGTGTAGGTTAGGGTGAATCCACTCTAGTGTCTGCTCATGTCATGTCTATACCACCATCAAATGAGTCAATTTTCATGCACAAAATCCGGATTTTCCTCAATCATGCCAGATCATGAGACAAAGATTTCCAGGTTGAATCAGATCTCTATTAGATAAGAAAACAGAGGATCACTGGTGATGATGCTCTTCAGCCAATGCTCTGCATCTCTCCATTGTTTTACAGATACAGGCACAAATACCATTGGCTGCAAGGCAACAGTCCAATACAGTGAGGACTACTTCGTATGGTTTGGATGCACACCTGTCACCCTGTGGCATCAATAAACTGATCCTGTAGCTGCATCACATTAGATCAGCAGTTCCTTTGTGCCAAGATAAGCAATTAGCAATCATCTTGTGCTGCTGTGGATAAGGGCTGTCCCTGTCTCTTGGAAGCAGTTCCACATATAGTTTGGGATATTCCAAAGGCTGACATCGTGGTCATCTGTCTCTCTCCTGCTTCCATTCTATAATAGTCATCCTATTATTCTCGAAGCTGTTTGTTCGGACAGATCACATTACAGACACATTGTCCAGTGATGATGTACTCGCAAACGCTTTAAGACAATGCTCCAATGAATCCAATATTTATAGCCATATGGTCCTGCTGTAATAGGCATTCTCTGCTAATTTGTATTTCCAAAGCCTTAAATTCTCCTTTCATCTGCTTATCCTACATTGCGCATTAAATAAAACCATGAAAAATTATATGATTGTCCTTCCTGTGATTTTTTACAATATCTTCTAATTGTTTTGATGAGTGTATGCATTTCACACTTTCTTTAATAATTCTTATTATTTATACAGGGTGTACCTGAAATGCGCTGCCAAACTTAAAGGTTGTATTCAATCTTGCAAAACAACGAATAAATGTCATATAAGCATTATTTCTGGAAATGCATTATTTCCAAGAAATGAATGACGAAACGATTCAGAGGGCCTGTATGTCATATCGTAGAGTCATTAAATTGCTCGTTAGTAATCGTGACATGTAATGTTCAATACCCTCCCTCCACCGAAAGTGGTGAAACCCCCCAAACACAGGCTCATGACGCCTAGGCACTGTATGATCGCATAGTGGATGGGTGCAAACATAAATTCAAGGTGCACATGGCATCTTCAACCGTGTTCGGCTGTCTATGGAATGATGTTGTGTTGCATGCATTGCAGCCGGTGGAGGACTTTTCGAGCACTTTCTGTAAAACTGAGCGACTGTACACCCAATACCTCTGTATTGTTGCATTGTTCCTATATAAATAAATAAAGCATTTACAGACCCATGTTTATATGGCATTTATTCGTTGTTTTGCATGATTGAATATAACCTTTAAGTTTGGCAGCACAATTCAGGTCATCCTATATTTTCTCATTCCTATAATTTTTTGAAGATCATTTATTTATATATATAGGCTAATCTTCCTAATTTTTTTAAGTTAAATGCAAGACTTTTAAAATAACTCTGTAGAATTCTTCTTTTGTTTAAAGAATTCTATTTATTTTTAATAAAAAATGAAATTAAAACTTAATTTTCTTCTTGAATAGGGAATTTACGCTAAATTAGCAGCTGGAACTAAAGGTGCAGTTTTTCATCAGAGCTTCCTTGAAAATGTTGATGCACCGAAATTCTTCAGTGAAATAGGGGCAGAAATATTGGCTAAAGTTGGCAAAGAAGCTAAAATGTGTAAAAAATGCAAATGCGTCAACAACGGTCATGATGGAGATAGATCTGAATGTTCTGTACGAGAGTGCAAGTGATTCACAAGGGATACTAACTTAGAATTTCAAAACAGATTTACAATCAAGTATTATCCAATATTCTGTAATATAGTGACTGATACGTTTCTATTTTATTAGCATTAGTCTTAGAGATAAAAAGTCAAACTAAATTTGTAAATACTCCTGAAGAAGTAAATAAAATTTTACAATTGTATTTATATAGATAATTATATTTAGAACTAATAGGAAAAATATTCAAAATAAGTTAAATGAAAATATTTAAAAAGAAATGTCTACAAAAAGTGTAATTTAAAGATTTAATTTCATTTTATAAGAAATAAAATAATGTTGTTCAATACGGTCTTATTTCCTTTTGTAAAAATGTTCTTTCTTTTTTTGTGAAAATGGCAAAATCCCTTGATTTAAGAGTGATACAAAATTCTTAGTATGACAGAAACTTGATACATTTTGTTTTTAACTTTACAGTAAATCTTTGCCATTTGTCTTCTCTGGTGTTTTCTTTACAGATTATTTGTTTGAATTAGGAAGTTGTTTTCCTCAAAATCAATTATTTTTGGAGTTAGTTACTTTTAAAGTTTTATGCTGCAAGTATCTCCGATTTGTGGGAGCTTGGCTGCGGGGTTGGAGGTGGCAGATTCAAAGCCCAGCTTTGGCAGGGATTTCTCCATTCTCCTCCAAACGGGCCCTAGGATTTACCCAACCCTCTGTTGAACAGGTACCGGGTTTCTTTCCTGTAGTTAAAGGCAGGCAGGCATTGAACTGACCACCCAACCTCAACTTAGTCCCATTGGTCACGGAATGCCCCGACTCTCTAATCTCCCACATTGGCCTGTTGTGGAACGCTTTTAACTTTTTATTTCTTCAATTTCTTTCTGAGGAAAAAACGTTCTCATTTAAAACAGCCAATGTTTACAGGAGAAAATATTTTCTATCATTATTATTACTACTAATTTTAGTTTAATGCCAGATCAAAATATTACTATCGTACGCTGCTAACCAATCCCTTGACTTAGTGATGATCCAGTTCAAGTGGGAATTTTTTTGTTTCTTTTTCTTTAATATATAAAAAAAGATATCAGAAGCTTTCCAGAGATCCTCTGGGCATCTAACAAATGGTCACAAAAGCCATACTCTTCAATACACTTCGTTATTTTTAACTAATTAAAATATGAAAAGTTTAAAATGTCATTTAAATCCAGTTATCAGTAATTCTATAACTGATTACTGTACTTATTCTAAAATAAATTCCATAATTTTTATTAAACTTTCTATAAAAAAAAGAAACCTTGTCATAAAGTGTTCTTTTAGTAAGGATGATTTTAATTGCTTCATTTATTTTTTAATTTATAGCTTTGTCAACTTTTATTACGAAAACTTCTAATCCACATGATACAGGCCATTTCAAGTTCACAAATTTACAACAAATAAAAGAAAGAGCATTGAGGGAGGGAGTCTTGGCAAAATGTTAGCCTCAAAAGCACAGTACTACTTTTTTTTTTCTTAAAAGTCGAGAATGACACAAAACACACCAAGAGAACCTTAGCTTTTTTTATTACTTTTCACAATCATTTAAAATGAATCGGCTTTTATAAAGAATCATCAACTGCAATTAAAATAGACCATATGACAACTTTCATAGTTTTATCTGTAAATATCATATAGGAATATTAATTCAAGTAAAATAAACAGTTTTTGTTAACAGCGTTTATCTAAAAGGAAAGCTGTGTTAACAAGAGACGAAGGATAACAAATAAACTACTATTTCTATAGATGGGACAACATGTATTATATCACAGACGCAACATTCAACTAAAAAAAAATCAGCATCCCACAGAAAAGAAAATTTTTTTTCTAAATAACTGCGAGTTTTTTTGTTTTTTTTGTAGATTTAACTTTTTCTAGTAAGGGAATACAAAATCCCCGGAACAATAAAAAATCTCGCAACATATTTTTTTCTTTTAACAAATACTTAGTACAATAAAAGAAAAAGCTTTCTTAAGAACATGGACACAAACAAATTAACAATTTTTACAATACATCCAACTCAAAATTGTTACAAGGAAAATGACAGCAGTGTACACTTAAAGATTGCACCCAAGACTTAAAAATAAAATAAAAAAATCTTCATGAAGAGATTAAAATGCTCATACAGACACACACCCCCATCCAGATTCCAAGTAAAAAGGACAAAAAAACTTCCCGTAAAATGCACTGCTTTGGAGAAATTGCCATTATCTTAATCTCTTTTGATCCTGATCTGCTACATAGATCAGATGCAAACATCTTTTTTCAGAAGATTTACTTTTACAATTTCTTTTAATGTCCACTTTAAAACCCATTAAATAATTACCATTCTGATTTCCATTCCTGAAATATGATTGAAGTGAAATTTTATATTTAAAAGGCTTAATTTTGCCAAAAAAAAAAGATAGTAAAATCCAAAGATGTATGATTATCCCAAATGCAATTTTGAAATTTAGGTAAGTACTTTACACAAAAACACATTCTGTACAGACATCGTCTCATTATAATTTATAAAGTTTACTTTTTAAAATAATTAAAATAATTTATTTGAAGAAAAGTAATGTCCCAAAACCTAGAAAACAAGATGTTAGGGAGCTGCTCTTCATTTAAATAAATGCATTTAATCCCTGCTACTTGCTCTTATTTGACAACTTCACAGAATCAAAACATTTGTCCATTGAGGAATGCTCAACTTCAGGAATGAAAAATTAAAAATTCTGAAGTACTTTATCAACATAATTTTATTAGGTTATTAACAGACAAAAAAAAACAACACTTTGTAACACATTCCTAAAATTAACAAATACATTGGTCATGAAACTAAGCCCATGAAAACCTACAATTATTAGTACTATTTTAATAAATTGTGTTTCACAATTCCACTTTTTAAAATTTTCCGGTTTAAAATTACTTTCAAATAAACTAGATATTCAAGTTGTTAATTTCCTTCTCAAAGGGGATTATGTTTTGGGATAACATTTCAAAAAAGTAAAACCCTTTTGTAAGTGCTAAATGGACTGTCTTGTAACTTTGTGAGATTCAACATCAAAACAACAGCTTTTCAAACAACACTTCTGGCAACTTTGTAGAGACAAGCATCAACAAAATCATGAATACTTTTGGTATAGGCGTCAGTGTGAACTTGTAAATGACCAACATGAGGAGAATCTTCCCAACAGATTGACTGAACAGGAACCCCAAGGGTTTTACGATGCTCCAAAAACTGCTCAATGCTCTGATAATTACAAATAGAATCTGCTTTGGAATATAAAAACAGCTGTGGACAGCGCAAAGGCTCATTGGCAAGGCTTTTCCAAAGCCCAATCCTAAACATTTCTCTTTGCTTTCTCCAAATCAGATTCGCTATATACTCCATCATTCCCATGAAAAGCAAATACAGAAAAGTAAAAATCCCTACAGCATATCTATAAATGACACTGCCTTTGACCGTAGCTAAAGTTGCCTGTGTGGTGCCCAGGAGAGTGATGATAGCAGGTCCACTATCAAACACGCACCCTCTGATATCTAAATTGCAGGTTGAATCAAAACAAATAAATTCACTAATGTAACGATAAATTATACAACCACCATTACTAAACATATGAAACAAAACTGGATGCTGTTCTAAGTTCATATCCTGCAACAGTTCCAGTAACTTCAAGGCAACTCTCTGGAACTTTCCAGGACGAAAAAATATATCTTGTGCTTGAGGAATGTATCTGATGGTTATGCATCTGAAACATGAAAAAAATAATAAGTTAATTCACTAGATTCTTATTATTACTCTATTAATGTTATTATAATTATATCACTAGATTCTAATTCGAAGAATTATTACTATTTTAATTGTTTTCTTAGAATAAAGAAAGGTTTTATGAAGTAACTCTTATAAAAATTGTTAATTTTAACGAAATGAAATCCATAACAAAAACAAAAATTTCTGGATTAGTAATAGTTTCTATAATTTAGCTGAAGTTGGAAGCATATGTCTGAAATATTAACATTAATGCTTTGAATTGGTAGATCTGCTTTACTGTAGGCCCAGTAGGAGACATTAAATCTCCTGTGCTTTTAACTAATAAGACAGATTTTGTTAGATCTGGATGACCTAGTTGAAGGTTTATCTCAAGAAAGTTACTAGGAGACATTTGCAAGAAGAAACAAGTCACAGATAAATACCACCAAGTAAATTTCAAATAAAATTTGTCTAGTTTTGCAAGAGAATGAGACAGGTCCAAATTCGTGGTCAAGTCATTACCTAAAAGACAACCCCAAGCCAATTACAATCCAATGACTTCTGATTGAGAAAAATGAAGAATAATGGTCACAAAAGATCAGCAAAAATGTCAAAACAAACAAATGTAACTGAAACATAGTTATGATAAATTTATAGGAGCCCAGATTGATAAAGAATTTAGAGCTAAATCATAAAGATGAATAGAAAATGGATAAATATTTCCTTTTAGACATATGCCAATATAAAAGTTGAAGCTTAAATTTTTCTTCAATCTGAAGGTCACTTTATACACTAGATATAGAATAAAACTATAAATAATATACACTAAATATCTTAATTATAGAAGGTAAACACACTGAGTTTTATGAATTCTCTTGAATTACAAGATTAGTGATTGAATGATTGTACAAGTTAAAATTTTATCATTTTTTTACTAAATTTTTATTAGTGGTGATAACAAGCAGCCAAATTAAAATCGAGGGTTATAAATGCTTAGTTGGAAGAATAGCCTTGAAGGAAAGAGGACGGCATAGATTCAATGCCCAGTATTCTGGCTTCAATGAAGGAAGTTCACTTCAACTCTCCTAGTATTATATTACAATGATGTCGATACCTTATGTCTTCTCTTGTATGAAGAAATAAAATGCTACTACTATTATAGCAACCAACAGCACAAATAACAATAACTTGCAAGCAAAACCAAAAGACACTTGATTGGCATGTTTCTGGGTACTGTCTATGGGAAGTTACCTCCTTTTGTATCTGGAAATTTTCTTTGAAAAAAATTTTCAACCTAATGTTCTACTCAACAGCCTGTTTAACTATCTTCATCAGCTGATTCAACTGCTGCTGCTATTGCATAGAAACAGAAGACTGCAATAATTGAACCCATCTGAGTGATCATGTTTCTGTCCTTCAAGGCTTTTTTAAAAGGTCTTTTCTATCAACACAAAATCTTCCTTTGATGTCATTTCTCTTATGATCATTGATTTTACCTCATGTACAACTAAACAGATATTGCATTCTTACAGAGAACAGCTCATAACTTTCTGAGTGATAGTTTAGAAAACAACATAGAACCTTATCTTGAAATTATTGTATAGATGTGATCTAAATATCAATGGAATATTCTTTGCTTAGATTCTTTACCAATGTAATTTATGCTTGAATTGTCAGATTCTGTGATATTATACAACTTTTTAAAATTAGTTTCCTAGTTCTTTTTGAAGCTTTATGGTATGGTCCAGGTTTGGTTTATGTACACTTTGGACAAAAAGTGATGTTTCCTTACAAGAAAATTCATCAGTTAACTCATGCCAACAATTAGAAGAAAGTTGAGAAGAAATGCCATTTGAAAGAAATAATGAAAAAGCCTCAAGTAATTTATATAACTTACCAAAACAACAAAGATAATTATGTTAAATGTATACTTACAAAGTGATTCACAGAACATTGTAAAGTAGCAGGCAAAAGAATATAAAGTTATCAATTAAGTGCATGGGGAAAAACCCTACAAAATTGTCCAGTGTTCAATCAGAACACTGTAAGGCCATTAATCATCTGACATCCCCTGGAAAGTAAATGGGATCATCCGTACACATGCCTCCATAAAAGGACTTTGAACTTTAAGTTGACATGTACAGCAGTTAAAGCCATCGGTATGAATGCACGACGCGATCTTAGTGATGTTGAATGGGGAATGATTGTTAGTGCCTACAGATTTGGTCATTCTCTCCATGAGAGTTCCAGATACCCTGCACAACAGTGGGTGATGTGGTGGTAAAATGGAAACATGAAGGAGTTATAACACGCCAACCCAGAGCCAGTAAGCTGAAAACATTGACAAATTGGAACACCAAAGCCTCCGACATGTGTTGAGGTCCAACCATAAGACCTTTGTTACAACAGTGGCCAAAAACTTTCGATCGGATCGGGAAGTGATGTAAGTGATCAGACCATCCACCGGGAGCTGGTTGAACTTGGATTCCAAGGTCGAGTTGCAGCCTATAAGCCTAAGATCACTGCACGGAATACCACCTGTCTTTCACAGTGGTGCAAAGCCCACCACCATTAGACTCAATGGAAGAGCATGCTGTGGAGAGATGAATCACACTATGAGCTATGGTGGTCCAATGGACATGTGCGAGTGTGGCAAATGCCTGGCGAACATTACTTACAAGACTGTATTGTTCCCACTGTAAAGTTCAGAGATTGTGGAATCATTTTATGTATTTTATTTTTTATCATTTGTATTTTATGATATGAGCTTGTCCACTGATTTTAGAGTCTGGAACTATGAATGCCAAGGCCTATGAAGTAATTTTGGACAATTCAGCACTATCCACAGTGTGGCAACAAATTGGAATTAGGCCATTTCATTTTCAGCATGGCAATGCACCCATCCACAAAGCAAAGGCTATAACCGAGTGTTTGAGGACATGGAGTGAAGTAGATGACCTCGAATGGCTGGCTCAAACCTCAACCCCAATGGGATGAGTTGGACCGCTGGTTGAAAGCCAGACTAAACCCCGCCCACAAAAACACCACAGAGATGTTCAACATCTTGAAGGAGGACTGGAACCAAATTTCTGCAGAACCTACCACAAATTGATGGAAAGTCTTAATTAAAGGGTAGAAGCTGTGATAGCGGTGAAAGGTGAACATACATCATACTGATACTATACCATGCAAGAGCATGGTTAGTACATTATTAGGGGTATCCGGTGATTAATGGCCATATAGTGTATTTATAGTTGTGGGTAAATGGGAAAAACAAATAAGTATATCATATACACTGTGATACCACTTTATTAGATACATCTACCTAATAGCCTATGGCGCCTCCTTTAGCATTCAAAACTCCCTGAATTCATCTAGCCAAGGATTCCACAAGATATGAAAATGCTGTATAGGAATGGTGGGCCAAGCAGACATGAGTGTGTCACGCAATTCCCGAGATTCGACAGAATTGGAGAATTGCAGTGAACAGCCCTTTCCAGTTTAAACCAAAGATGTTCAATAAGAGAGACTTGAGAGAGCCATTGTAGCAAATGAAAGTCATTGTCACATTCATTGAACCATTTCATAGAGATTCGGGCTTTGTCTGTTGGAGTATTATCCTACTAGAAGTATCCAGAAGAAACAATGTCAACATGAATGGATGCATTGGGTCAGCAACAATGTTTAGGTACACTTTACCATTCAGAAATAAATCTACAGATATCAAAAGATCCAACATATGCCAGGAAAACATTCTCCAGACCATTACACTAACATCGCCAGCTTGCACAGTTGTCGCCAGACATGCAGGGTTAAAGGATTCATGTTGTTTTTTGCCAAATTCTGAGCCTTCCATCAGTATGCTACAGTAGGAACTTCATTAGGCCAAATAATGTTTTTCCAATCCTCGATGGTTCATTGCTTGTGTTGCTATGCCCACAGGAAGCATGTTCTCTTGTTCATCGTTGATAATAATGGTAACTGACGTGACCATAAGATGTTGTAGCCCATTTGCAACAACGTCTGCTTAGTGGTCTGTTACAATAATGTTCTGACCACCAAGGTTGAATTCCGACGTGATTTGCAACATTGTGGCTCCCCCTTGTTTGCTTATACAATTCTAGACATCCCCCTCTGCTTCTCTCATCAACAAGCAATTTTGTTCCACAGGAGTGCCACTGACTGGATGTTTTCTGTTTGTTGCGCCATTTTCAGTACACCCCTGAAACTTTGGTGCATGAAAAGTTCAGGAGAATTGCCGTTTCCATTATGCTTTGTTCAGCACATCTTGCACTACTACCTTACCATGTTCAAAGTCCATTAGATCACTTGTTTTTCCCCATTCTTTCTCTGGTTTGTAAGCTTAACTGATATTAGAATGGTGTTCTACATCATTTATATTCAAAACTGGGATCAAGGGACTTGCAACGTCATGGAATATTCCCTTTCTTTGCACAAGCAGGGGTGTACCTAATAAAGTGGCATCACAGTGTATATCCCAATAGAAGCATAAAATAGAATCATTGAAGATATGCAAAACCCAAAGGAGAAGTCTAAAGGAAAAACAAGTGAAGATACCCAGAATTCAAAAAAAAAAGAAAAAAAATAGATATGTCACCAGAAAACAGTTTAATAAAGTCAGCGATTTATAACAGATTTAATGGTGCAATGTACAGGAGAAAATGGAAAAAGTCAACATGATCAAGGCAATGCTAGAATGAATGAGAATTCTAGAGCTCAAAGGAGAAAAGGAAGTTATGTAGGAAGATTAAAATGCAAAAAACTTTCCTATAGATAAGTGAAGCACTTTGGTTATGTAATCATTATATTGAATATAGGAAACATCAAGTAATACAAAAGAGGAAGCAAATCCATAAAAATTACAAAGAAAGCCACTGAAATTAAATTCTACTCTAAAAAAGAGAAATACACAACTCTGCCTCTACATCTTCATAACACTGTCAAGGACTACAAATTTAAGAAAAAACATGCCGACAAAACTCCCAACAAACACTGAAATTTCTTATTCATTCTCTTGTTAAAATATCTGATGAGTATTTTTACAATATTCCTGTCAAAGATTAAGTATTAGCAATTGAAAATAAACATACAAAAATCAAAAACTGCTATAAAATGATTGATGTAAACTATAACATAAATATGGAGGAATATGCTAACACCATTCTTCGTGTAATATATTCAAGATGAAAACTGGACAATATTGAACATTGCAGTTAAATTTTATCTTTAAAAGTGATGTTACATTTAACCTTAAGTAATAAATGAAATTTTTGTTTTTTTGCATATCTTAGAAGTTTAAATTATTCCACTACATAAGGAATAATTTGTCTGAATAAAATCAACTTCATTACAAAAGACACTTCCAAACCACATAAAAATATAACAGTTTGGCCAATCACAAGAGAACTACATTCAACCTGATTCTAGTACAGTCAAACTTTGATTATTCGAAGTTGAAGGGACCAGAGAAAAAGTTCGAAATATCCAAAAATTCGAATTACATATATTCTCTCAAACAGAAGAGAGAAATAAAAAAAGATTAACTCCACGATCAAAGATTTAACACATAAACTTTATCTAAGAAAGCTGCTACATTCTTTTTTTCATTAAATCAAACATTTTTTACTAGCTTTATTATTCATTACTTTAAAAAAAAAAGCAGATATTTTTAATTGCTTCATTGAATGCAATCTTTGAGTCATAGGAGAGGGTAACAATAGAGGGTGGACAGTAAAATCTCGGAAATCCCCACAGTGATATTCCAGCCCTTGCTTTTGTTTTCCTTAGAAAGACTGTTAAAATAAATAATGTATCTTAGCTGAGAAAAGTCTCAGAAACAATTTTTACCGTAATATTTTAAGGACAATCGTACGAAAAATTCGAATTATCCACAATTTTTTAACATTATTTTAATACAGAATTCTAGGGACCGAGCAAAAAATTCGAATTATCCAAGTTTCACTGTATAAAGATTGTTGAATTCCTAGTGTGGATTAAAAGTGGTTAAAGATGGGGTTATGAATATATGAATGAAATGAAGATAGTGTGTAGCTAAGACGTAGAATCTGTCAAATACAAAAGACAATAGTGGATGACTTTTAATGGCACCAAGTCACTGAGAATTTATTTGTTTTTTCCAGCATATAAGCTTTCTCCTCAAATCTCAAATGATTAAAATGTGCACTGATCAGGATAAGCAGTCAAAGCACATCCCTTTAGTTATGTTTAACTGATATTTTTTTAAATTCCTCATCATTAGGCATTAAAACGTTTGAGTTCACTTTCTGCTTACAAATCACACAAAAAAAAAAAAAACTTGTTCTGAAACTCAAACAAACAAAACTAAAAAAAAAAAACAAGCCCTTTTACTTTAATTTTGAATCAAAGTAATATCCTGTCGTAATGAAATAACAGTAAAGACTATTTAAAACCATTTATGAGATAATAAAAGGGCTAGGAATAAAAGAGTAGACATAAAGACTTCCTACAATTTGAAATGAATATCTTTTGAAAGCGAAACGAGTGTTACAACAGCACAAAGTAATAAATTACAAATATACGTGTTTAAAATACTAAAACAAGCGAACGCTTACGCCATACAGAACTAAAAATCCATTTAAAAACACTGAAAGACATGGTTAATTGCTTAAATTTAAATCACTAATTATTTCATTTTTACACAATTCCTATTATTCCGGCTTTTAACTGATTTCAAAAAGAGAATTAAATAAAAACTTTAACATCTATCCACTCCCATTTCTTAAGTGTCTGATGTTTTCCCAAATAATAAATAATCAATATAAATACTGAATATCTGTTAAATAAATAGATTTAATAATCTACCCTTTGATTTCATATAATGCACTATATTTGGAGAGATACTTGTCTTTGCAGCCGGCCCAACCAAGAAGCAAAACAACTGGTTCTTTATCATCGTCGCCAATATAAACGAAATCATCTGCATCGATTCCATTCGATAATTTCCTTGGTGTTGGCGAGGGAAAGGTAATGTGATATTCTAAATCATCATCTTCCATTTTACTAAATGCCGCTGTAGCCATTTTTTCTTCTGTTGCTCAACTGCTGCAAATATCGTAAAACTACAAGTAATTCTTCCAAATGAGATTACTACTTCGATTAAGCATAACCAACTGTAATTAGACGCATGAGTGAGAGAAATTATTATTAAGCAGATTTACAGAGAGCAACAATCGGAGTTTGGGCGAGAAAACGACATGAAAATATGCGCCAGGCATGTCAACACATTTAGAAAAAAACAAAATGTTTGTAGAATACACCAATAGATGGCAGCACTTAACTTCCGGTTGTGGCAAAGTCCCGAAACGAAAAATCTATTAAATCGAAATAAAGGGTGCAAATGCTGAGTTTGAAATCGATATTTTCATAAAAGTTCTCTATATATAGTGCAGATGAATATTTCGAATCCAGAAATGATACCAATAAATCACCTTCAGAAAATGAACGATAGCAGGTTTGCCTATCACATGCGTGACACCCTGACCATTAATATGTGACTGAATGTAGGTGTTGGAGCAATTGTTCGTTATTTGTGAAAAAACTGCTCACCAGACGAAACAAGTTTACGACTACAAATAATTATATAAAGAATAAGTATAATGTATCGATTAAAAACCATTGCCGAGGTCTTGGAACAAGTGTTTCACGAATATTATCCTTCTTCAGTCAAAAGTTAAATAAATGATCAAAATCTAACTTAAAATGGAAAAAATAATTAAGCCAAAAAATTCCAAATGCCGCAAATATTTTAATAATATTTCAAATTTAAATTCTTGAAAAGGAATGATATTCCTTTTTGCTAACAAATTTAAAAATTATTTGCCAACATATTTAAAAATAAAATAAAAAAACACCATCACTTACATAATGATAACTAAAGCTTTTAGAATAAGAATTATCAATCTTAACATTCTGTTGAAAATTCTAATTGAAAAAATGAATGAAATTCGTCATAAAATTACGATGTAAATGAAGAAAGAATATTAAATAATTTAATAAAATAAACCTGTATTTAATTTACTTTAACCCAACACCCACATAAGTAAAATAATGAAATATCAAGAATTAACATAAAGAAACAAAGCTTAACCTGCAGTTACGTTTTAAAAGATAAGGGAATTTGCCAAACATGCACCAAGAAAACAACAATTCATGCCCAGAGCCTGTCATCCGGAGCGGGTACGAGTTCCCTACATCTTCCTGCCTTCTTGAGTTTGTCATCAAAGTGGTAAGTCTGGCTGAAGATTCCTAACAATAATGAAACAGCCGTTCCAGACTCCACTTCGTTCACAAGCTCTAGGCAGGAATTGTTGTTTTCGTGGTGTATGTTGGGTAAATCTGGGGGCACGGCAGTGCCCCCGCCAAGACGAGCCGAAGGCAGGAAGGGCACTACGTACCTTTTCTGGAAGTGTTTCGTCGTATTTTCGAACCCTCATAGCTTCGGCCTAGATAATACTAGAGAGCTCAAATTTTCAGGATATGATGCAGTTACCAGACTAATGAAATACGCTAAGTTTCATTTATTTAGCTTTAATACTTTGGATTTTATTAATATCTAAAATACGTCGATTCCGTCACTCACTGACTGACTGACTGACTCATGATCATCAAAACCTCTAGGGTACTTCCTGAAGTCCTAGAAAGCTGAAATTTGGTATGCAGGTTAGGATTAGCACACAAACAACAAAAAAATTAAGAAATCCGTAACTTTCACATTCCAACCCCTCATAAGGGGGGGGGGGGGTCTGGTTATGTATTATCGAACCCTCATAGCTTCGGCCTGGATAATACTAGAGAGCTCAAATTTTCAGGAAAAGATGCAGTTACCATACTAATGAAATACGCTAAGTTTCATTTATCTAGCTTTTATACTTTGGATTTTATTAAGATCTGAAATACGTCGTACCCTCAATGCTTGGGCCTAAATAATACTGTGTAATAATGTGATTTCTTACAAAAGTGCAAACAGCTTGTATATACAAGTTGACCAATAGAAAAACAGAAAAGTAGGGCATTGAAAAAAAATCCATTTTCTAAATAATCTTAAAACTAAATTAAGTTGTAATAGATAATCCCACCCAAAACATTTCATGTAAAATAAGTTGCCAAGACTCACCTGCTCATAACGCTTTCACTGTTAAAAAGTTATCAGATCTCATTCTACAAAAAGTAATAAAATCCCACCCAAAACACTTCGTGTAAAATAAGTTGCCAAGACTCATATGCTCATAACGCTTTCACTGTTAAAAAGTTATCAGATCTCATTCTACAAAAAGTAATAAAATCCCACCCAAAACACTTCGTGTAAAATAAGTTGCCAAGACTCATATGCTCATAACGCTTTCACTGTTAAAAAGTTATCAGATCTCATCTACAAAAAGAAATGAAATCCCACCCAAAACACTTCGTGTAAAATAAGTTGCCAAGACTCATATGCTCATAATGCTTTCACTGTTAAAAAGATATGAGATCTCATGTAGAGCCAAGCCCCTAACTCTACGAGGCCTAACTCTACAAGCCCTAACTTTAAAAACCCTATATCTTGGTCAAAAAGTACGGCTTGGCCGTTTCATGGAACTATTTCATCTCACCCAAAACATTTCATGTAAAATATGTTGCCAAGATGCTCATAACGCTTTCACTGTTAAAAAGTTATCAGATTTCATATAGTGTCAAGTCCTTCACTATACATGCCTAACTCTAAAAACCCTACTATCTTGGTCAAAAAGTGTGCCTTGGCATACTCCATATCCTTTACATAACTCCATGGGATTGTCTGTGTGACAGCCACGAAACGGCTAAGGCATACTTTTTGACCAAGATATAGGGTTTTTAGAGTTAGGGGCTTGGCTCTACATGAGATCTCATATCTTTTTAACAGTGAAAGCATTATGAGCATGTGAGTCTTGGCAACTTATTTTACACGAAGTGTTTTGGGTGGGATTCACTTTTCTTTTAAATATCAAGAATCTATATTACTAAAATCTTTTATTTCTCTGTCTGTCTGTGTGTCTCTCTGTCCGGCGCAATTTTCTGTGCGAATGGAAAATAGAAATAATTTTTACAATGAAATTTCCGCGACGGGAATTGAACCTGCAACCTTCTGATCCGAAGTCGGACGTGTTATCCATTAGGCCACAGGGACTACAACTCTTCTCATATTGTTTTTTGACTTATATCTACGCAATTGTTGTGTTGTTGTTGTGCCCCAATGTTAGTGCAACAACGGAAAACGGTTTTTCATTTTTTATTGTCACGAGGAAGTCGACAAATTCAAAGTGAGCATTATTGAACTTCAAAATGTTGAGTTAACTGCTTTCTTTGGAATCGAGTTTTGTTAGATTATCTTAAATTTTATTTTCTTATTATTATTACTTTTAATAATTGAATTGTACCTTATTAATATATTTTTGTAAAAACAACTAAACTTATTGATTCACGTGTTTTTGAAATTTGTTTAAGCTTCCAACTATTTTGTTTTGTTGTACTTATTCCAATTTTATTATGCTTGAAAAAGAGATGGCTTGAAAAGAGTCTTCAAAACTTCAAAATGTTGCTTTAACCCCTTGCATTGGAATCGATTATTCTTGGATTATCTCATATAAACCATCGTTTTATCATCGATAATCAATTAGTATCGAAATGGACAACGAGAGAAAGGATGAGATCTTTTCAAAGAACTGCTAATAATGTCGTAATCTCGGCCATTCTTGACTACAAGTAAAATTTGTCTGAAGTCTCCGCCAAAGAGGAAAATTTGTCTAGATTCACGAGTCATCAGAATTTGGTTATCTTCACTCGAAAGAATAGTCACAATCAATTCGTCGCCAGGAGTATCGTATATAAGCTATGATCTTCATTTAACATCTATATCAACCAACGTCCATCTAAATAAATCTCTTCTTCAAATATCTATTACGAACAATCTGTACACGGGAGATCGCCTAGTTGTATAAAAATAAAGTAAAACAGACTCATATTTTAAATACACTAAAAAAAGAAAGACAATTTGCACAATTCAAAATGAAACGGATCATCAGCCACTTCTACAAGGTACCTAGATTATATACTTTATATTCATATAAAAAAATGCCGTGCCGGCATAGCCGAGCGGTCTAGACGGAGGTCTGCCGTTGCGGCCAGTGTGCCAGTACCGGGTTCGAATCCCCGTCGTGGCATGGATGTTTCTTTCTCCTTCTGTCCGTTCCTGCGGGTGCCACTTGATGCTGCCTCCCTTGGCGTACCCTGGGCAACGATTCGTCGGTTAAAGGCATCATATCTCGCCCCTTGTTGTTGGCCTAAAGAAAGATGATTAATCTACGAGCCTGGGCATTTGAAAAAAAAAAAAATCATATAAAATTATAAATAAAGAAAAATTAAACCATTACAATTTACTTTATTAATGTCTTTAATAACGCGTGTCAACACAAGGCACCAAGAATAGGACTTGATAGTTAACAAGTTTCTTTAAATTAAAGATCATATTAACTACTGTTACTACTTTTCCATTCAACATAGGATTCTGATGGTCACTGTAAGTCACAAACTGTGTATGTCTACAATGCTGAAGTCGGGAGCTAAAAAGAAACACAATAAAAGCTTTTATTGCTTAAAATATATATGAAAAGCATTTACTTATATTCTTAATATGTTTTTCTAAACATTGTTCTCCATTGAAGGATAGAATCTTGCATTGAAGCTATATTTTCTTTTGCTGTTTTGACATTTCTTTATTTCTTGTCTATTTTTACTTTTCTTTTTGTTAGTATATGTCTGCTTCATTTTAAAGGTTTGGACATAGGAGAAATTAAGATGTTTTGTTTGGAATCACCCTTGTGTGTTTGTGTGCAGGGGGTCATTGGCCTACTGAGAGGGGGGGGGGGCGTCTTAGCCCTTCCCATTCCAAAATCCAAGATGAGCTTCTGTATAGGATGTCCCTTGACGAAAGGTCAATGGGAGGTCATTCTGAGAAGAAGAAAGACCTATTTGAACTTGTCCTTTTCTTAATGGTTCAAGATAGAGCTAATGGAAGTTTGTTAATTTGACCAATAAATATTAGAAACAGATAGTTTGTACTATTTCTTATCTCTAATTTTTAAATTGTGCATTCAAGTGCTCTCTCAGGTTACTGAATCTTGCTTTTGGGACAGTGTGAGTGATATATATATATATATATATATATATATATATATATATATATATATACAGGATGATTCAAAATTCCCTGTACAAACTTTAAAGGCAGGTGAGGAATACAAAAACAAACTATTCATAGCGGAATCTACGTCTACAAATGCCCCCCGAATATCCTAGAAGGTACACTAAGGTTCAGAAATAAAAAAACAAGTGTGATAGACAACATGTTCATTATTGTCATATTGTTGCTTACAATACAACAGTAAGGTTCATAGTAGCACTCAAAGTTCCTTCCACCAACAGTAATACATGCCTCACAACATCAATGTATGGATTACCACAGATGTTTAAAAATGTGAGGCCTTTCACAGACACATCCAGCTGCCACAGTGATTCTTGTGATGAGGTTAGTGTCAGAGGCAAAGGGGGTCTCATGATGCCTTTGAGGTAACCCTAGAGGAACAAAGCATTGAGGAAAACCCACACTGCCCAACTAATGTGCTGCCAAACAGCGCCCTCTAGCATATTTGGATGGCATTTGCAGACATCTATTCCACTAAGAATACGGTTTGTTTTTTGTATTCCTGACCCCCAGAAGCAGAATATCAAGCGACGGCGCGATATTGTCGCAGAACAAAAATGAGGGCTGCAGAAAGATATCGTATCGAATTGGAGATTCCGCTTTTTTTTGGTTGTCGATTTGGAGATTCCGCTTTTTTTGTATACTGGCAGTATACCTGAGGTAGCCCTTACCTTACAAAAGTCTGCCCACCCCTGGTATAGAATGAACGTATTTTGCGGGACATAAACGGAAAAAACGACCGCACCCGCCAATAATTTTTTCGTCTTAGCATCAATCGTTGCAGAAAGATAAAAAACATTCTGCCTCCGGATATATAGTATATATTTTTTTTATCACAAAATACTGAAAAAAGCAAAACATTTATCTGTTTTTTGTTTTTGTTTTTTGTAGTAATGAAGTTAAGTTTGCATATCGCTGTCACCTGAATTCTTCGAATTTTGCCTTGTTAATAACGTTTAAACAATAATACAAAAGGAATGTTAAAAAAAAAGATGTTAAAATTTTATAACTAATAATTTAAAAAAAATGGGATAAGTCAATATATTTTTATTAATTGATAATAAAATATTACTATTTCGTGAATCCTCCATTACATGGGAAAGAAATTAACTTATTTCGACAAAGGACAATACGTATGAAACAGCACTTTTGTTGTTGTTGTTGTTGTTGAATTGAAAGAACACAGACAATCTTTGTAAATACAGTAGAACCCCTCTCGTCCGCCCTCGGCTGGTCCGCCACTCCGGTTGATCCGACCGTGCTCGAGCCGGCCGAACTTGTCCCCGACTCGTCGGTGACTCACCACCCGTCGTGCCATTGTGTTGTTTACTTGCATATACAGTGACGGTAGATGGTGAAAACGCTCTTAAGAATCGCAAAACATTGAAAAAGCCTAAACTTGAGCTCTTGACAACGCAGTAAATCCGTATATTTTGCTGTGAATCCGTGTTTTTCTGTATTTTCTGATAATCCGACCTTTTTTGCGTTCCGACCCTACTCCCAGTCCCAAAGGTGACGGATTAGAGGGGTTCTACTGTACTGTAAAAACTGGTTTATACGTATTTCAAGGGGAAATTTTTAAAATACACATAACTGAGAATTACTTACTACTCATGTTTAAATAAGAAAACTTGTAATAAACATTTGTGTTTTAGGTACTGTGGGCGGCGTTCCCAATGTCACATTAGCTGCCCGATGCTTCCCCGCATGCCCCACGTTTGAATGGAAGTTTACCCATCGCCGAGTAATGCAGGAAAGCATTGTGACTACTTCGCAATGTGACATTGGAAATGCATCTGACAGTACATATTTTTCAACTTATGATATGCATAACTGTAAAACTGTCAATTTCAAAATAGTGTATTCATTTTCGTAGAGGCTTTCTGATTTCGTGTTTGAAGAAACTAAGAGATTGAATAAAATACTCTCTCCATTTATGAATGATTATGGACGTTAAACTTGCTTTCTATTGATATTTTCATGTCGCCTATTTGTAATTAACTTCCTTAGTGCCTTTCAGTGAGAGGACAAGGGGTTAATATTTTGGATCTTTCAGGATCATTTTTTATTTTATTGTTGTTTATCCCGGCGGGCCACTGCCGGGACCATGAATGCTTTTGGGTAAGCTTTCGCGCAGCGAGCCAAACGTCAACGAGTATATTCTGCTGATGATTCCACAATAAGGATGAAACAATTGTACAGAATTCTCGTTGATGTTGGCTCAATGGGCGAAAGCATATTTATTGTCCGGTTGGCGTATCTCTCTCCATTTATGAATGATTACGGACGTTAAACTTGCTTTCTATTGAATAAAATACTGTACACCCATTTCACAATTACAGTTCTAACATAAATGAAAAGCAAAGACTGGTCAATTTTCACTAATTTTCCATCACATTATTACTCACTTTTCCGTACCGTATTGGCCCGAATGTTAGACGGCTCGAATATAAGACGAATGGCGTTTTTTGATCTCCGATTTGATAAAAAAACTATTGGTCGCGAATATAAGACGTAATACTTATTAACGAGGCGTAATTCGACAAATATTTCTAGTAAATTATTTAAAAAAAAGTTTGTTGACAAATTATCTTCTCACATCCAGTTCATGATGAAATCGTTAATACTTTTGGTTGCAGTAATAGGCTTAATGTCAGTAATATTTAGTTAAATCTGTGACTTCTAAGCTAGGCTAAATGTCATTTATGAAATTAAATTAAACTATTTTTGCAAAAAAGTACAACACCACTAAGCGTAGTAGAATATATTTTTATTTTGGAGCATGTTGGTTAGGCCTACGATCGACTTCAGCCAACGCCACCAGGTGGCGTTGCTTCCGCGCCAGAGCACGCTTGGTTTCGGTTTCGGTTTCGTGCGCGCTCCAAGTTTGGTTGCGAATATAAGACTAAATAGTACTTTCGTGGATGGGATTTTGGAAAAAAATGCCGTCTTATATTCGGGCCAATACGGTATCTGCAAATTTTCCCTTTTGATGACGGCTGCGCTTTACAGATTTTGAACTTAACTTTCAACATCTTCTAAACTTGACACTTTCTTACTAATGACTGCACATAATGTAGTGTAACTTATATTTAAGCTACTCACTATTTCTGCTTTTGATTTCTGCGGGTTGTCTTTCACTTCCCGAATAAACCTTACTTTTTCCTCTAACTTTTATTCCTTCTATCCATGGCTGCAAGAGAGAGACTGAAGTAAATGAAGGGAACGCATATTTCATCAATGCAAAAATTCCCACAGTTTCTCTCGCTGACCGACCTTTCATTAAAAGCACCCTTTGTAGGAAGGAAGCCGCCCAGAAACCTCATGAGCGCGAAGATTATATATTGATACGGAACTCCGACCAGTATATCGGTACAACTGGGGAATATCTACAGTTGAAAATACGTACAATTCAATCTCGTTTTTAAAAATGTACTACGTGTAACTCAGTTTATGTCAGAAATAATTTATATATCATTAAATACAATTTTTGCCAGGACCTACAAACAATTACGCAAAAAAAAAGACCTACATACAACTGGGCTACGTATAAATCACGGTACCTCCTATGTTTATATTGTGAGAAGAAAAACGCTTTGATGGTTAAGGTCCTGACTTAAAATAAAAATTCTTATTCCCACGTTCTAACTCACAACGGCAAAATGCCCTTGGGATCGTTGTGTCCAAAAACATGGTTGTCATTAAAGGGTCTGTAAAGGATTTCAATTGAATGAGATGCACATTGTGACAGATATTTTACTCGGATAGTTATTTGTTTTTTTTTTCACAATAGATGTGAAATCAACATGGGAAAAGCTGAATTTGGAGACATTATGAACTTGACGGTTTATATTCTTTTTGGTTATAAAAAACGTAAACCAAAATAATTGCAAAAACATTTTCTAAGAATATTGAGTGCAATTAATTATCTAAAAGAATTTAAATCAATATTCAATTTTAAGTATTTTGTAGTTGAGTCTACTTAGTAATCTAAACATTTATTTGATTAATGATTTTAGTAACCAAATGAATGATTACCATTTATGAATTTCTTTCAAAATTAACTTGTAGGTCTTACACACACGGAGGAACTGTTGGGAATACTGTATTTCTTTCACTAAACCAAACACAGACTTCAGGTGCTTTTATATTCTTTCTTTTCCTTTCAATCGCCTTGCAACCGAATCCATTTCCCTTTCCTTTCCATTTCACATTCTACATTTTTCTTTTCTTTTTTTACTTAGCAATTGGAAAAGTTAACAGGATATCCGTAGATCAACATCTTTTTTAATCTTATTTGTTATTATTGTTTAAATTCTTTTCAATTTTTTTTGTAAATTCTATTAGAAATTCCTCAATATTTTGACATAGAGATTAGATAACTTTTTAATAAAGGAAGAAATGTGCTTCGAACATATAGCAACTATCGTTTTGCTTACTTATGAAAAATGAAATTATTTACAGCAAAGGAATTGACAATTTCTCTCAATTACTCAAAGACACAAAGACAATCTTACAGAGCAATGCAATTACTCCGTTTAAACCATTTCTATGTGAACCTATTAATTCATTATTAATTATTAATTATATTATTAATTTATTCACTGTAGTTTTGAACAAGACAGTTTCTATCTCACTACGCCATTCACCGTCAACTGATACAATACTTTAAATTGTTTTGTTTCCTATTCAGCCAATAGCAAATATATAAAACACATATCTTCAGTTTTATAATTTGTTCATAATTGTATTAAAATTTACGCACTGAGCTTGACTTAAGAAACAGTAAGACGTAGCAATGGAAAGAACATTGAAGAAAATGCTGACGAAAGTAAATAGAAGTATATAAAAATCACTGAAGAATTTCCTTTTTAGTGAAAACATCCTGTTGATCTAATTTTCAAATAAAAAGAATAAGGAAAAAAAATGTTTTCAATAATAACAAAACCAACACATCATCGTTTTCCTAAAA
This sequence comes from Thereuonema tuberculata, assembly GCA_023159025.1. Taxonomy (NCBI): domain Eukaryota; kingdom Metazoa; phylum Arthropoda; class Chilopoda; order Scutigeromorpha; family Scutigeridae; genus Thereuonema; species Thereuonema tuberculata. The sequence continues at coordinate 4,381,613 of JAFIDM010000179.1, forward strand.
GAAAAAAAAAATGCACACATAAAAAAAAAGGAAAAACTAGAGGACAATCAGTCCAAATGCTATAAAAGCAGAGTTCACTTTAGACTTTCTATCAACTGTGGAAACACGACAGTCAATTCTAACCACTTCAGAGAAGGTAAGAAAACATATTCTGCTTATAAAATATATTGATTCCTGTGAAAAAGTAATGATTACTACTTCTAAAGGTTTTATTTTCCCTCAAAAATCTTACTCAAAAAGTAATGTTGCAATAAATGATAACCGCGTCTATAGACATAATAACCCTTCAATCCACCAAATTCTCTTTTTCTATTTTATTCAGTGAATTTTCTGCCATGTTACAGCACTTATTAATAATTTTATTATTTCTTATTGTAGGATATCAAAATGATGATGATGAATGTTATTGTGACTTTCGTTTCTTTCGTTCTTCTGGGTCTGACCTTTGGTGATGCAGCAGAACTACCTGCAGGTGATGCCCCTGTAGGAGGAGGAGAATCTTCAAGTAAATATATTATATCTTTCATTTTATTTAAAACAAGAAGAACCACCTGAAAATAAACTCCATCATCAAATGGAGAAACTTTCTGCTTAGTAATGTTAAATCCTAACTTTAATAATTCTTTTAAACTGTCAATTATTACTGGCATTCTAATCAATGACAAAGAGAAGATTTCACTTCACATCGAAAACTGTCTCATCTCATCCTTGCTGTTGTTCTATGAAAAAAATCTTGTTTCTTTTTATTGTTTTGTAATTTTCATAAGTAACATTTTAATTAGTATAGTTATTCTGTTTCGTTAATGATGATTATTTTTCCTCTTGCAGGTCGCTAAAGGTTGCTGATCCTGGAATGTCTGAAGATAAACTTGCTTTACTTAACTATTATTACATCTAATTGGAATTCTTTCCGATGTTTCAAACTTTGATTCGTCACTTGTGTTAAAAGCCTATTATATGAAAATAAACATGCATTGAAAAATTAATACCTCGTTCCTTTAGTTATTTATTTTATGACTTCTTTTACGAAGAACAATTACGGTATTTGTGTAATTTATTCTAAAAACAAAAATTCTAAATTATCAAGTTTCTTGAAAGTTACTATTAAATAAACCTTTCATATAATTGTAATATAATATCTTATTATTCTCATATAATTCAAATAAATGCCTGCACTTTCACGTGAATGTCATGCTGGGGAGAAGTTCCTGAGACTCATTAGCTTCAAGAGATGAAGAGGAAGTCAGAGACTAGTCCGACGCTCACCTTTCTTCACCCATTCCTCATCTGAGTTATAATAAACATTGGAACTAGTCTGAAAACTTCCTCAATATCACCAGAGGATTGAAACCGGCAAATCAAGCGGTTTCGGAAATATATATATCCTTGAAGAAAGATTGCCTTTCCCAGTTTCACCTCTTTGGATCCGAATATCGAAAATTCGTCGAAAACGTATATTTTATACGTTTTATACATTGAAACCGGCTCCTCCAAGATTTTGAAAATATTTAGTATTAAATATTAACTGTAATTATCTTGCAGAGTATATAAGAAATATCTTTAAAACTATACGAAACTATAAAAATAATTACTTACAACAGTCCACTGCAATGCAACCAAAAACACACTTCTTAAAGTCAGCAAAGTCATTGGTTTTCATATTATTATTGTGACGAAGTTTCAATAGCAAATAACTCCGAACAGATAGTTCATTAAAGAAATCAAAATATTATACAGTAAAACATTTACATCTCTCTAATAAAGACACTCAAAATGGCAGAAGTAAAATTAATAAAATTGCATCTCACATATTCTTCCAAATTAAGTAAAAATTGTCGCTAAACATCATTATGGGATAAATTCATGGATGATTCAAGAAAAAAAACTACACTTTCTTTAGTTAATGTTGTTATAAACAAAAATTCTTATTCCCAGCTTTTACCATCTTAAATGGGAAGCATAAACGGAAGAGTTACATAGTATATAGTCCCAGAAGCAGAATATCAAGCGACGGCGCGACATTGTCGCAGAACGAAAATGAGGGCTGCAGAAAGATATCGTATCGAATTGGAGATTCCGCTTTTTTTTTTGGTTGTCGATTTGGAGATTCCGGTTTTTTTTGTATACTTGCAGTATACTTGAGGTAGCCCTTACCTTACAAAAGTCTGCCCACCCCTGGTATAGAATGAACGTTTTTTGTGGGACATAAACGGAAAAAACGACCGCACCCGCCAATAAGTTTTTCGTCTTAGCATCAATCGTTGCAGAAAGATAAAAAACATTCTGCCTCCGGGTCCTGACCTACTTTTAAAGTTTATACAGGGAATTTTGAATCACCCTGCATATATTTCTGTGTATATACGCAGGACTCGATTCAGTATCAAAGTACAAATTCAATTCTTCTGAATGAAGAGAATTATTAATTATGAAATTAATAGCTACCATTTGTACAGATTATAAATTATTTAGTTAAGACATTATTACAAAGAATAATTTGGCAGCAAGAGCATTAATGAATGACAAGTAATGTATGAGTATTTTCTCTATTCAATTTTACAACTGTGATGAAAAAGAAACAGTTTTGTAAATTACATTGTATTTACCCGATATTAACTGCTTCCTTTTTGTCCATATTTCAGTCCTGGTATCCTAAAGACAAAGCAGGAATACAGCCCTGGAGAATTTCCTTAATAACTCGCTGTAATACAGAACTGAATGTTTTTTTTTTCCCTAGCAGCTTGAAGTTGCCTCAGTTCCGTTCAGACGGACAGAATGAACTATTAGAACTCTGAAGCAGAATGGCCTTCAGGCATCTATTCAAGCTACCATTCTTCTAGGTTATGAAAAATGTTATCGCTCGAATGCCCAAGTTCTCATCCATTTTGTAAAAATAAGAAAAATCATTATACCTGTCGCCATATTTGGATTTTTACATGAAAACTGACGCAAGTTCATTTATTAAGTCAAAGTTTAACTTTTAATTTGGGAAATTATTCAATTCTTGTTGGTTAGAGAAATATGGGGTTTTCTCTCTTATATTTTCATCAGGATAAATATGTTCATTATTATTCTTCAAAAAACTATTTCCAAATCACGAAGCACTAGGCAACTCTTCATTGTGTTCAACTACTCCATTAAAGATGGTACAACTGTAGAATTTCACATTTCTTCTGCTCTTGATATTATTGTAATTAATTTATACTTATATGCAAAAGTAATAGTTATCATGGTAGTTTGTACGGAGAGTTGATTCACGTTTATTCGGTTGATTTCAAGGACGCGTGCTATTTCGCACATGCATTGTGACGCAGCATTGTTGCTTTCGAATCAGAGGTCATAAGCCTGTAGTTGATTATCTCGAATTGTGTTGCATTCTAAATATGCAGCCAAAAATCCCAAATTGATAAAGAGGGGTACATAGTTGCCCTTTCCAATGCTAAATATGCCGCTTCATAAATTGTGAGCATGTGCCAATGCCGAAATTTTTATGTTTGCAAGTCCACCGTCAACCGGGTAAAAGCAGAAAGTCGTACGAAGCCCATCAGCCAAGAGTGGGGTAAGCCACAGGTCCAAAAACAATACCCACGATTGGCAGCAGCTCCTAACGTTATTAAGAAAATGAAGGTATGATTGTCGACGAGAACCCTAACACCCAAAGGGAGGTTGTCCAGGCTGTAGGAGTTCCTCACCCAATGGTTGCACGGATAATTAAGACATGATCTGCAATTAGAAAAGCATCATAAAGTTTGCATTCTTTGCCTACTTTCTCAACACATTGCTCAAAGGAAGACCAACAGCCGAAAGCTTTACGAGCACCACTTATTGGGAGAAAAATGGAAGTATGTCGCTACTTTGGACTACCTTAGTGATGAATCTACCTTAGTGATACCAAGAAGCTAAGGGCAATATTTTATCACCCTTTTGATGCCTAGTACAATCCGAGTGGTACCGCAAATGCAAAGTAAACTTTTCAAGAGGATTCATGATTATTGTGGGTTACAGCTACAGAGGAAAGTTGCCACTGAGGAAGGTACCTGCAAAGGTCAAGATTAATTCTGCCTTTTTACCGAGAGCATGCCCTGGAACCCTTGTATCATGACGATATTCACACATTGTACAGCAGCGACAAAAGGAAAGTCTGGATTCATCAGGACAAGGTATCGAGCCATTCAGCTAGAGCGACCTAGCTCCTCATGGCCCATATGCGACTGAAAGCGGAATACGAACAATACTATACGAACAATACGAGCAATCCCATACTGTATGATTACTGTCAAATCCCCCGATGCATCTCCAATGGACTTCTGCGGGTTCAGATTACTTAAACGGGCTCTGGGAACACGACGACCAAAAACAGTAGAAGGGCTTTGGAAAGCTTGCAAAGAGGAGTGGAACAAGATCCCCCCTCGTCTACCTCCAACGCAGCCTTCTTCAATGGAAACTGCGATGCAGAGCCATTACCAGAATGCAGGGGCACCCCATTGAACACAACTGATGGTTGAAAAGGGTTCTGCTAAGTCTACGACATGATCAAAATCGACCAAATAAACATGAATCAACCCTGCATAGATGCACTCGAAATCTGAATTTCAAATGGCATCAACTTTCTGGTCCCCGGTAAACATACTTCTAATATAGATCGACAGCTATCATTAACAAATAATGGATCCAAGACTTGCTTTGATTTTCAAAGGCATTTAGAAATAGGCTTTGTATACAAAGAATTATACACATTTATTCCAGTTACAATTTTATGTATCTCACTTATTTAGCAAAAATCATCACAAATCTATGAAAAGAATCAACTGTCACTTTATAAAATCTAATTGTCAACATTCATCCCATAAAATACACAAACTTCAAACAACTAAAGTGACAACTCTGCAGGCACCGTTTTCACAAAATAGGAAATCATCATCTAAAAAAAAAAATGCTTTAATAAATAAAATTAAAAATAAATAAATCAAAGTCTTTTGATATTAACAAGAGAGAGGACTATTTTCAGCGACATCTATTGGCCATTGCATAATTAACTTTATTAAGCTTTTGAATCTTTGTTTTGTTTTTGCTTTCAAAAAAAGAAAGAGGTCACATGAGAATGATTCAAAGAAATAAGTAAATAAACGAAGCCACAACGTTACAAGCTAGAATTCGCAACCTGAGTTGTCACCGGTGACAACTCGGGGTGCGAATTCTAACTCGTAACGTTGTGCCTTTGTTTCTTTACTTATTTCTTTGAATCATCGGGCATGTTAAACTTCTTTTTAGGTCACATGAGATATTTGATTTTTGTTTGACAATTCAATTTAATTGCGAAATATCCAGAAATTAACAATTTCTAATTTTATGAGGTCCATTCAATTTGTAAGGTCATCTATTTATTTTTATCGGTACTGGGAACAGGTAGAAACTTGGGAGATGTTTTAAAATATGCAGGCATTATTTACGGCTGTGTGAGACAGGTGGCAGCATCGTCCAGTCAATAGGAAGTTGGTGATATCATTTTTCCGCGACAGTGTTTTAGACACTAGAAATTGCAACATTCACATTCCAAGAACAACGCATTATATCCATTTTCTCCATCTCTGTGGGATGACACACATTAAAATTCATCGTCAGATGAACGAAACATGTGGTGAAAGTGTTATGGAGGTGAAAATGTTCTTTTATGGGTTAGGAAGTTCAAAGAAGACTTATGAAAGAACATATTAGAGCATACAAAACTAATAATAAAAATTTATCAGAATGAGCAGAACACTGCATTATTAACAACACAGACCCATTAGTAAATATTCAGTATAAAATTAAAGGTGAAAAAGAACAATACATAAATGGAGGCATTAGTAATCAACAGTTTTACTTGCATGAATAAAAACAAAGGTATTCTGATTAATGAATACTCAATTCATTCATTCAAGAAAAATTTGAAAAATACTGAAAGGTTTCAGTAATTGAGAAATTGCTATTACGAATATTTTAATTTTTATTAAAAATATTTAATTGTAATCTGTATAACAAATGTGATTGGATATAATGATTATTCAGAATATAATTGTTAATAAGAATATGTAATTGTAAAAATGTGAAAATATGATGTAATGTACCAGGTCTGTAAATATGAAACCGGAATTTTTGTTTAGAAAAGACATGAGTATTAAATACAAAAATAATAAAAAATATTTTATTCGAAGTATTGCCCATCGCTAGCTATACATTTTTCCCACCTGTCTGACAATTTGTGGATGCCACGCCAAAAAAACTGTTGCTCTTTTGAGGCAAACCATGCAGAGAGCCATTTTCGTAAGAAGTGAACCGCTGCGTGTCCCATTGATGCAAATAAAGTAGTAATCGGACGGAGCCAAGTCTGGTGAGTAAGCTGCATGCGAAAGTATTTCCCAACTAAACGCCTCAATCGTTTCATTGACCAGTTTCGCTGTGTGATTGGGCATTATCATGAAGCAAAATCACTTTGTGTTGCCTTTTTTGATATTCTGGTCGTTTTTCACACAAAGCTAGATTCAAATCGATCATTTGTTGTCGGTAGAGTTCAGTATTAATGGTTTTGCCAGGTTTTAGCAGCTCGTAACAGATCGCACCCTTCTGATCCCACCAAACACAGAGAACTGTCTTCCGTCCATAGCGATTTGGCCTTGCAGTCGATGTCGATGGTTCACCTGGATCAATCCATGATCTTTTACGCTTCAGATTCATAAAATATATCCAATTTTCATCGCCAGTCACAATTCGATGGAGAAATGACTTTCTTTTGTATCTGGCGAGCAGCATTTCGCAAGTGGTTTTTCGGTTTTCCTGCTGTCTTTCATTCAGTTCATGTGGAACCCATTTTCCCATCTTCTGGATCTTTCCCATGGCTTTCAAACGTATGGAGACGCCTTCTCGTGTCACATTTAATTGATCCGCGAGCTGTTGTTGCATTTGAGCGTCATCCTCATCCAATAACGCCTGCAATTCGCTGTCTTCAAACTTTTTCCGTGGTCTTTCACGTTCTTCGTTTCTCACATCAAAATCGCCATTTTTGAATTTTTTAAACCACTCAAAGCACTGTGATTTGCCAAGAGCATGCTCACCGTAAGCTTCGACAAGCAATCGATGCGATTCTGAAGCAGTTTTCTTCAAATGGTAACAGAAAATCAATGCTGTCCGCAAATTGTAGTTTTCAGGCACAAACTTAGACATGTTCAACGCTATTACAAACTATGCTGTTGTATGAAACTTGTATTATTGTGAGTTGAAAATCAATTGTCAGATCTCAATAAACCAATGGCAGCAATGACGCGATTTGCCGATAACTACACTGACAGCTAGTGCCATCTATGGACAAATTCCGGTTTCATATTTACAGACCTAATATATCAAATAGTGAAATTTTAAGAGTGTCTGTAAAAAACGGGATTGTACATCTGATGATGATGGGCAAAAGGCCGATTGAAACATTGTAAGTGAAACAAAAGAATAATGTTGTAGAAGAAATACATATTTAGAAGAGTATTTATTTTGAAGAACTGTCTAAAGAGTTTCTCTATTTTAAAGCCCCACTGAAGAAAGATTGTGTTTTGAGCATTAATCTCTTTAGTAATCTTTAATCCCTTTCAAAAAGAAACATTTCATTGGGTTTTTTACATCTTAGCATATCTGGCTAATTAGTTCAAATGCAAAACTTCCTTAATAATAAGTAAATTCAGTAAATCTTTATTTTGTGAAGACAATTAATCCCTGGTTCAAAAGTTGAGACAAAAATAAGAAAGCTTCTCATCTTGGAAGATGCCTCCATCCAAATGAGTTTACAGAATAGGTTAGTAACAACTTATTTACATATTAGTAAATAGGTTTATAATAAGATTTTATTACTATATCTTTAACTCAAATAGCCCATTCTCACTTTCTATCAAATGGAGTTTCCAACCTCAATTAAAACATCTATATCTGCTAATTTAATCCAAAATCTACAAAGTAAGTTTTATGTAGTTAGTTCATAAAGATTTTGATTTCAGCCACTTTGCTACAAAGTGTGCTTTATTATATTATCCACATTTTTTTAATTAGTTTTTCTATGAATAATACAAGTTATATCTTAATAATTTAAATTGCTTTCTTAAAATTAGAATGCTAATTTATGTAAAGGATAATTTCCTTTGGTCTGTAATATTACTAAAGAAAATATTATCTCATTGTATTTTTGTATTGAATTTTTGTTGCAGAATTCAGAATTTGGGAACTAATATAATAAGAATACTTGTTGTCCAATGTAAGGCTTACTTAAGTTATGTTTGTAATGTAATTGTAAATTAATAAATTGATAAGTGATAACTCTTCTGTTGATCCCTGCCTGCATCTTTCCTGGTTCTCTGTCACTTTCCATCGTCCAAACGTCAAAATGCAAATACTAAAGAATTTCCTTTTCATACAATGCTATGGCATCCAAGTAAGCCAAAACAATTTTCTTTTTAATTCCCAATACTTGCAAATTAAATAATTCCAAAAATCAATGAATTCTTACGATACTTTTAATTTTTTAAATACAACTGTGTTACTATCAACAACAATTCATTATCTCCTGCTTAGCAGACAAAGATACATTCCATTAAAGCAGATATTTTCAACAGATTTACACACAGCTATTTGATGCACTTACTTCACATATCAAGAGCATTCTATTCTCATTAACAAATTCATAATATACAATATATCATACAATGTATTTCCTATTAGTGAAATATATTTATTGAAAGCTTCTTTGAAGATTTCTAACTTTAGAAGTATTTTAAAGAACTATTAAAAATATAGAAAATACAAAGAAATTTTTCTTATAAAATTTTTACAGAAAATAACAGCTTTGGTATATTTTTGATAAATTAATATGTAAAACTTAAAACTTACAGTCCATTTATTAACTTCATTTTTCAGACAGAAAAAAAATTATGCCTATTGTGAAACTATTTCATCTATTCTTAATTTTAAATTCTACACTTATTTGTTTATATAAAAAAATATTCCTTAAATGCTATAAAAATACATTTAAATAATGTCATTTTTCTTATGAAATACTGACAAGAATAAATAAATTAATAATTACAGAAAATGCTGCTTGAAAAAATTAGCTGAAGGGACATTCAAAAGATGGCGTTTTTTGTTAGCTTTCATCTGTTAATCCCTCTTTTTAAGAGCAGCAATTGAAGAATAATCTTTCTAAATCTCTACAAATTGTAAAATCAACAAACATTGTAAAAGTACTCATAAGTAATAACAGAAACAATCTCACTTCTAGAAAACACAATAAATTCATCAAAAACATTTTCTACAAAACCTCAATTAAAACGTGTGGAAGTGAATAAGCAATGGATTTGTACAGTATTTACAGGACTATAAAAGCTATTATTTGGAGACAAGATAAATAACACTTAGGAAATCAACTTGTAAAAGAAATGAGGGGAAGGACTCCAAGAGATTCTGTATTCGTATGTCTTTAGAAAATTATCACAGCAAGTTACAAATTCCTGATGTTCAAATGGGTTCGTAGTCTTCTGTAGACACTCTGTAAAAAATAAGAATGAATCTATTTTATGATCTTTTATTAATTAAATAATTAACAATATAAAATTATTTAAATGATTTTTTAAGGAATGAATTTAAAAAGAGATATTGTTTTAATCTGTTATTGTTTAATTGCTCAAATAAAAATTTGTTTTAAAATTATGGAGATTTTTCACAACAAAAGGCAACGGGATAAAATAATATTTCTCCACATCGGAGTTCAAAATCTGATTAACAGTAGGTTTATTTGGATATTTAAGAACTGATTAAAACCCAAAAATTTTTCTTCCTTAAAATAATCCAGAAGAAGAAACAAAAGGACTTCAGCTAATTCTCAAATCAAAAGAACAGGATTTAAATGAACATTAAAAATAATCTTAGTTGCTAAATGACAACCAAGCTGTATTTCTATGAATGATCCTTAATTTTTACTGACTTCAGCAAAAACAATCATTTGGTTTTTCCAAGCCTTGAATCTTTGATTAATCTTATATTTAATCTTTGGTCCCCTGATATACAGTCTTCTACAATGTTAAAGTGGATCTACACCATTAAGCATCTGATTTTGTTGAAAATTCCTCTTAACACAAATATAAGAAATACAAAGGATTGCCAGATGTCCTAGTGTTCACTATCCCAAGTGAGCAGGAACGTTAAGGTAAAAATTCAGAAAGTATTAAAAGACACCACACCTAATTAATTATTTAATAAATAATTAATTCTTAGGATAAAATGTAATTTCTTTTCTTATTATTATTATTTACAATATTAATTTGTAACATCTTTGATTCTTCTTATGCTTAAAAGAAATGTCTCGGTTTCTCAGTTACAAAATCTAGCAACTGTAGAAATATGTAAAATCAATATCACTACCAATCTTGTGTGATTAAAGAGCTCCACGGTACTACTCCATATTGACTTAAAAGTCTTAATATTTTAGTAACAATCCTTAGTGCTTAAACTGTCATTATTAATAATAACAATGGTTGAGACCAAATTATTTACAAGTGACATCCTGGAACAGCTGTTTCATGCTCGTTGGCATACATCAGCCAGAGAAGTCACCGTTGAGGCACCACTGAACTTCTGATGTATTGTCATTATTAATAATTATGAAAAAGACTGTCCTGTGAGTCTCCTAAGATGCTTCTGAGCAGAAACAGCTCTGAATAGAATTCAAAGTAGGAAAAGTGTGGAAGATCAGAGCAATGTTATCTGATAAATTCCACATGTGATATAGTGGTAATTTTATTAGATTACTAGCAAAATCCCCATTCTTTCCACAGGATGAGAAAGAAATTGAAATTGTAACATCACTTCGAAATGGCAGGGGAAAGCATTGCAGACCTCTTAACTCAGGTGTATTGATGGTCTCTCCCCCCAATAAAATTTTATTTTTATACTTTTTTTACATTGTCTGCACTATGGAACCTACCCACATGCCAAATTTCAAGTTTGTAGCAAGATGGGAAGTATGCTAAACATTTTAAACAGACATACACATATCCACAAATTCCCTATTACAGTGGAACCCCGCCATTTATCCGCCTCTCTATTCGTACAACTCGTTATTCGTCCAACTTTTTCAAGTAAAATTCAACTCTCCATTCGTACACTTGCTTGCGATTCGGACAGCGTGACCTTGTTACTGGCCGTGCCACGCGGTCACTTCAGCTCAGTCTCATGCTAGCTTCCGTATGCTATGCATCATCCACGCAAGCTTCGTGAAACTTTGTGCTATTTTATTGTTATTTTTTGTTATTTTTATTAAAAGTAGTACAGCCATGGGTTCAAAAAAGATTACTGATTCAACCAAGCCTAACAGGAAAGCAGTGAGAACGACAATTGAATTGAAAAAAGAACTTGTTGCGAAGTTTGAAAGTGGAACTCGTGTCTCTGACCTGGCAACTCAGTATGGCATGGCGAAATCAACAATATCATCTATACTAAAAAAGAAAGACATAATAAGAGAGGCCTGTATATTTATTGTTTTCATAGTTTTTATGTATTTTATGTTTAAAATATTAGACAAAGATTTAAATAAGCAATCATCTGTGGGTCTGGAACGGATTAATCCAATTTAAGTGATATCTTATGTGAAAAAATGATTCGCCATTCATACAAATCGCCATTCGAACTGCCTCCTGGAAAGGATTGTGTACGAATAGCGATGTTCCACTGTATATTATAGATTAAATTTAAGTAAATTTTTGTCTATTCTGTGCTTATTAACACTCACCATCTATAATCATCCAACATCCAATGGTGCTGAGGTTTTAAAGGAATTAAGTGGTAATGCCAATAATTTCAAACCACATTTAAAACTTAAGAAAATTTAATGTATTAAAAGCCTTAAATTCTCCAACTACTCTATGATGAGATTAATAGAAAATCAATAAATTCATTAATTAATTTTGCTAACTATTATTGCTTTTTATTACCATGATATTAGTTTATGCGTAAACTGAGTTATTCTATGAAACAAATTAATTTCCAATGTATTGTTGTGCAATTAAAGGGTCTATTCTTATTCTCATAAAATTGTGTTGAAATCCTCATAAAATTTTCTTTCTTTTCTAATAATTATTCCGTTAATGTTTTTTTTTCTTTTAACAATTTCATTATTCTGTTTCATCACCATTATTAGCAAGTTAGCATTCGAACAGACGTTATTAATGAATTATAAACTGTAGGATTTAATAATATTAATACCAAATGAAATAGTAACGTTACTATACCTCTCATATTTACTTCTAAACCAAGAACAAACATTCCAACTTTGAAAGAATTCTTTCCAAGTGGTCCGATCGTGCATATAACTACCACTACTCAGATCTTCCACTAATTCATCAATGAATTCACTTAGATAAGTTTTAGGGAATCCGGTTTCATAGAATGCCTGGAAGAAGAAATCAAACACACATGAGCAAAAAAAAAAAATATATTGTAATGCAGTTTTAATGGAGTTTCATTTCAAAATACCTGATAAACCATTAATAATTATGAAACCAGTCAGTTAATATACAACTGTACAAAAATAATTAGTAACTTAAGTATACTTTAGTTTCTCTCCATTTTCTGGACTCTGTTTAGCTCCGTAATAAATTGATTAATTGTTCTCGAGATAACTGTTGAGTTTATTCATTCTTTAAAGTGAGTCATTGACTTCACTAGAAGTACATTCATAGGATAAAAACTACAACTGGTGTCACGTCCATTGTTATAATCAGAAGTAATGGAGTTCATTTAACAATGAAAATTATACAAACAAATTCAGTTGAGTTTCTTTTTTTCCCAATTCACTGACTTAATCTTATGATATTTAAAGTAGAAATTGTATTTAGCATGGCGAGTTTAGAAAGAAATTCTGATATTTTGAGAGCTAACGTTACACTCATTGTCAGGGCTGATAACTAAAAAATGTCTACTGTGTTTGCTTTTAAGAAAGGTTCCAGTCTCATTTGTGACTGTAATTGGCTTTGAAAATAATAATTAATATAAGAAATTATTTTATGTGATTTTTTTTTGTTTTTCTCTTTTCTTTACTGTAAGAAAAGGATCAGAAAACTTGTTTTAAACTCCACAGAGAAATAGAGTAATGTGTCAAGATAAAAGGAGCTTGTATTGGTTTTGTGCACATCAAGCACAAAGAGATGGAAAGGTTGTTACCACTTCATGGAATCACTCAAATGCTTCCACAACTCAACAACATTATAGACAATGTTAATGTATCTTACTGAGTACTAATATACCATGACACGCAAAGATACATTTGAATCTTAAAATTTGATAAGATGACATGAATTGGTCATTGTTTCCCCAAGCAAACACCGAGCATTGCCTAAGACTACATTATTCAGTCACAAGATTTAAAATGACTACGATTCTTTGTGGGAAGCACAAAGATTTTCTTTTTTCAAATTAATTCAAACGAATTTACTAGAAAGATGATAACAGTGGCTTCATGCCGTTTATAAGAAATATTTTGTTTAGCAGAAAGTAAGAATATTTCATTATACACAAAGAATTACGATATGAAATGTTTTTTATATCTCTGTTACTAATTAATTTTTGTAAAAAAGTAAATGTTGATAAGAACTTGCTTGAGACTTTAGCCAAAGTGTACTTTAATTATCTCAATTATTTGAGCATTGTTATCCTCAAGATAAAAAAACATAACTGTCAAATTACCTTTATTTTCTTGGGGTTATTGTTTTGTTTTTTCTATTTCAAAAAGAACACTTGTGATGGGGAATTTTATATTGATTGTAACTTATGAGATAAAAAAACAAATACCGTATATGCTCCAATAGAGGCCCCCGGCGTTTATTTGCAAAACTAGCCTCGGCTCCCGGCGCTTAATAGAGACCGGCTGCTATTAGAGGCCGGCCATTATTAACAAAGACCTTCAGAACGCAAAATTTTTACACATAAATACCGGCTAATATTATAAACAGCTACTTTATTTGAATTTCACATAAGACTGTTAAAGATAAATGGCAATATCTTTCTGTACCTTTCGCTGCTATTCGTCGTCCGAATCTGCAATGACGGGCGGCCGCCTCACCGGAAGGTTTTTCGCGAATCTTAAAGGCAATGTCAAATGACCGTTTCGGCGGCATTTTGTAAGGCAATATACCGTATAGTATTAGGCACGACTATAAAGATATGGACGCTTACACTAGTACCGGTAGGCAAATATCAAAGATCCGGCTACTGTTAGAGACCGGCTACTATTTGGCTGTGTCCCCTCTACAGCCCGGCGCTTATTAGAGACCGGCGACAATAAGAGACTCGGCGTTTATTGGAGCATATACGGTACTCTCCAATAGAAACAAAATAAACTATGAAGAATATAATACCAAAAACAGAAAAATGAGAAACGTGGATCAATTTTGTGATTGGCCTTTTGTTTGTACATCACTGTACAAAGGCATTTAATGGTTTCAAACATTGCTTCTTTAATCAATGACGTCATCAGCATCTATTACTAGGTTTGTACTTAACCTTACTGAATTCTAATTAATAATTATAAATTCTTATCATCACAATAACATTGATAACAATTAAAAAAAATTGTTTGTATTAAAATGATAGTAGCTCATATTTCTAAAATTTAAAAAGGTATTTATTATAAATGAAATGTTTAAAACTAAAATGTTTAATTCAAACTTAAATACCTTAATTGTTTCATATGTATCCATTATCACAGCAATGAATAAACTGAGCACCAGATAAATGAACAAAGCTATGAAAGTGTAGCAGTAAACGCGACTGTACCACCACACTAACTCTGATTTATCCGAAGTAATACTGAAGGTGGCAAACATATCATCTCCATTGATTAATGCAAATAGGCATTCAGATGTAGTGCTCAAATTGCGGAACTAAGGAAAAAAATAAACAAACAATGAATAAAACAACATTTTCATGTGATCTTAAGTAATACCGTATTGGCCCGAATATAAGACGGCATTTTTTTCCAAAATCCCATCCACGAAAGTACTATTTCGTCTTATATTCGCAACCAAACTTAGAGCGCGCACGAAACCACGAAACCACGAAACCGAAACCGAAACCAAGCGTGCTCTGGCGCTGAAGCAACGCCACCTGGTGGCGTTGGCTGAAGTCGATCGTAAGCCTAACCAACATGCTCCAAAATAAAAAAAAATATATATTCTACTACGCTTAGTGGTGTTGTACTTTTTTGCAAAAATAGTTTAATTTAATTTCATAAATGACATTTCACCTAGCTTAGAAGTCACAGATTTAACTAAATATTACTGACATTAAGCCTATTACTGCAATCATAAGTATTAACGATTTCATCATGAACTGGATGTGGGAAGATAATTTGTCAACAAACTTTTTTTTAAATAATTTACTAGAAATATTTGTCGAATTACGCGTCGTTAATAGGTATAACGTCTTATATTCGCGACCAATAATTTTTTATCAAATCGGAGCTCAAAAAACGCCATTCGTCTTATATTCGAGACGTCTTACATTCGGGCCAATACGGTAGTGATAAATTAAAAATAAAATGTATATGGATTTATAGTGTATGCAACTGTTTCACACTGCTTTTCAAATGTTTCATACACTGCCATAAAGAAATACAAACCAATATTTTAAGTTAAGTTGGGCAAGATAAATAATACTATTAATCCAACAAAGTAGAAACTAAGGAATCATCATCACAAACTTTAAATAATATACTTTTTGTTCATAAACATGAACTTTCCTTACACGTAGCATTTATAGTTCTACATATCAATTTTCAAACAGTATTTTAAATCTAAATTTTCACAGATTATACTGTAATTAAATCTGAAACTAAAGCTTCATAGTTATAAGGTCATAAGGTGACCGCACCACTTGGAGTATACTTGAGGTAGCCCTTACCTTACAAAAGTCTGCCCAACCCTGGTATAGAATGAATGTTTTTTGCAGGACATAAACAAAAAAACCGCCCGCATCAGCAGAAAGTTTTTCATCTTAGCATCAATCATTGCAGAAAGATAAAAAACATTCTGCCTCCAGGATGTCTTCATTGACATTTATCTTAAAACCCAATGGACTTCTGCATTGTCAATTGATAGGAACACAAATTATAAAACTTCAGTTTGAGAATCAATTCATAATTTCACGAATAGCCTTTTCATTTCAAAAGTGGAGTTCTCAGAGAGTAAGAAGTTACTGCGAAAGCACATTGTGAATTTGGTAAGTTTTCCAATCACTACCATTTAAGACATACC
This sequence comes from Thereuonema tuberculata, assembly GCA_023159025.1. Classification (NCBI taxonomy): domain Eukaryota; kingdom Metazoa; phylum Arthropoda; class Chilopoda; order Scutigeromorpha; family Scutigeridae; genus Thereuonema; species Thereuonema tuberculata. The sequence goes on from JAFIDM010000179.1 coordinate 4,397,923, forward strand.
CTGGAAGATTAAAGAAAATTAAGAATATCCAAGTTGATTAACAACTACTAGTTTCCTTTCACTAAGAAGTTTCTTTATCCACTTTGTGATGGAATAAAACCAAGCGAATAAAATATTTTTGTTATTAATGCAAATCCAAAATTCATCTTCTTATGTAAATAGTAATAATTCATAAAACCTCTTCTTCCTTAATCACATTATTTAATACTCAATATTTCAATTCCTTTAGCAGGAATCTTCTTCTCGGAGACTACAGAAAATGTAGAGAAATAAACATTTTCTCTCACATTTAAAAATTAGAAT
>JAFIDM010000179.1:4398625-4413321 GCA_023159025.1 Thereuonema tuberculata
ATTCTAATTTTTAAATGTGAGAGAAAATGTTTATTTCTCTACATTTTCTGTAGTCTCCGAGAAGAAGATTCCTGCTAAAGGAATTGAAATATTGAGTATTAAATAATGTGATTAAGGAAGAAGAGGTTTTATGAATTATTACTATTTTTGTTATTGTTTAAATATAGTGTAGAAGGCAGTGCGTTGTTCTTTTCTTTAATTGGAAAGGCCTTAATGTAATTAAGGATGTAAAAATTAAATAATTTAAAATTTCTATATTTAATTTTTATTATTATTTTTTTCTTTAAGAGACTCATTGTCCACAAAATTATTCTCTGCAATGTTAGCCAAGTTACAAGTTGTAATTTTTAAAAATACTTTATCATTTGAATTAAAAAATATACTAAAAAGATATTTACTTTAATGTGATATGGTCCCAATATTAGCCAACCACTAAATACAAATCCAGCATAAATAAGTATTGCACACAAAAGAAATCTCAAGACATCTGGAGCTGCTCTTCTCATAGTTAAGATTAAAATCTACAAAATTAAAAGAAAAAATATTAAACAATGAATGGAAGCACTTCTTAATTGAATACAAACATTCTTCTAATTATGAATTTCCCCCAAAATGGATTCTCGTATCTTGGACAGATAACAGTGTCTGATTAATAAATCGAGTCGAGATCTGCAAAGGATGGACGACTCAAGTAAGACTATAATAAGACATCTTAATAATAACTATTAACAAATAAACAGTAAATTCTTATTTCTGTGATTTTCAGAACTGATAAATTCACTTAAAATGAGGACAGTTTATTTTTTGACAAAATTCATAACAATATTCCAATAAAGTTCATTTGAATTTCCTTTTATTCGTCTGACAGAAAGATAAAATTTCTTTTCAAACTTAAAAAATTATCACTTATTAAGAAAATTATTACAGAATGATTCCCAGGAATGATACTAAGCATTTATCAAAGAAGTTTTCTTATTTCTCAAGTATTCAGTAACTATAAACCCCAATAAAAACAGCATGACTAATTCCTACTAATCGCTGGTGGTGGTGCAGAAGGAGTTACACAACACTGAAGTATAATACAAATCATTTGCATGGAATAATAGATACTAAATTCTACTCCATATATCCTGATATTACTCCATATATTTGATACCAAAATTAATTCTGAGATGTAAACTCAAAAGAAAAAGAGACCGAGGACGTCCAAGAACGAGATGGAGAGATCAAGATCACCTTCAGAGTTAGGAACAGACAGTATGTCTAAACGTAAAATGTTCAAGACAAGACATATCCTGATATTTTTTATTAACTACATAAAAATGTGTCTGTGTATATTCATTACTATTGTTAATGCAATACCTAAAAAGTACATATGTAAATATGTCAATGACATCATCATCCTCATAAAAAAACTTTACACACATACAAAAAACAAAAAAAAACAAACCTATCTTAACTCGATGGATCCCCACTTACAATTCGAACTGGAACAGCCATCCAACAAACACACAAACCATCTGAATGTCTCCATCACTTCAAAAAAACACCATATACACCACAGCAACATTAAAAGCACATGCTCCAACAGATACGTATATTACAACTGAAATACACCCTACTCACACAAGATCAATACTAATGACTTCCTTATAAGTAGGTATTAATAACATGTTCCACAACATAATCCCTGAACTCAACACTATTTACCACATACTCAACCTCAACTAACCATCCCACTTCTTTCACAACTCCTTAACCTGCTCCAACACAAAATAAATAAATAAAAAAAACCCACCATAACCACAGCACCCAAACTCCCTATCAAATACATCCCCTTTCCTACTATCCACCCCTTGATCATTTCATTAAACAATTCCTGGCACCATATACACTTGCCCCCACATTCAGATCCTTAAAAATACACATCCCAAACACCACACAACATAATGATCTCATCAACACTGTATATTAGAACCCACAAACATGCCATCAACACTCATCAAAGAACACAAACACGTTTTCACTACTAAAGACCCCACACATTTATATACAGTAACACTACAACAACACTGGACACACTCTTAACTTCATAGATGCCAAACTCCTCTCCTACCACAATAAATTATTCCATAGCCTTCTCACTGAATCTTTCTACATAATCCAACTTAATGCTTCTAGTTCCATCACCAGCAGGCACATCATTACTGCTAAACTACCCTACATGTGCCTTTGTTTTGTGTTGTTCTTAATGTTTGTGCTGCCCCTGAGGATGGAAGGTGCTGAGTATTCTGAAACTGTAGGAATATTCTCATTGTGTTTAAGCTGTTATGTTAAGTCTACCAAATAAGTACATTTTGTTTTCTATTTATTATCTGAAAAGTTTAGTCATGCTTCTGGAAAAATGCTAACTCAACAGAATTTTTATTTACAACTATAAAATTAGCATCTGAATTAAACATAGGGATGTGAATTAAACATAAGGATGAGTTGCTAAAAACAAAACAAACAAAAAAATTAAATTCCCAAAACAAATTTCCATTGAAAATCAAAGATAAAGTATTTTTGTTGAATCTTTAGATAGAGACCTACAAAACATTCTGATTAATAACTAATTGTATTTATAAACTCCTATATCACTAAAGTAGTGGTAGGTTCTACAGATTTAATGCTGTCTACAACAAAGTAACTTATTATTTTTTTAGATAATTAACATTGGGAACATACTGTATTTGTATAGTCTTCTCTTATATTATCATTCACAATAAAATATAATCGTCTTGAGTCAATCATTTGATAATAAAAAAACATCACTAAGAAGAGTTACCAAAGACATAAGGTTAACATCATCTGTTCTGACAGTTGTATGTGAATGCAAAGATATAACTACAGGAATAGTGTTTACTGATATTTTGGATAAAAGAGCACAATTAAATTTGTTGGGAATAAAAAAAAAGTCAAGTTTTATAACAGTTAAAATAAATGATATTATAAATATAAGGATAATTAAAACTAATACTTACATTGTATTTTGGGAAAAAACTAAGATATCTCAATAATCCAAACCAAACTAATAAAGTTCCAGTTCCAAGCAACAAACTGCAGGCATTGTATAAATCTCCATCAGTTGTCTGTAAATTTAAAGAACACAATTAATCATAATTATTTAAAATTCTAAGTGAAAACAAAAAAGATAAAGAGATGAAACTGATTAATTACAAAGCCTTTCTGGTTAACTACGGATGGCAAAATTTAAGGACAAAATCATCCATCAGATTCAACAAATTCCAGAGTTCTAATGAAAGACTGCAACATAAATCCAAACAAATACCCAATATGAGATTAGAAAGATTCATCAAAAAATATCACATCAACGACCTTTGTGTAAGATGGGCTGATATTTCACAAGAATAACAATTAGAATGAAGGAATCTTGAATGTTCAGAAAGATATGACATCTCAGCAGTGGGGAATAATGACTCTCCTTACGAGGATGAGAGCAAGAGGGTCACTGAATTTTGTACAAAATAGAAGAATGTTGAATAGAATTGATACACATCTCTTTAGTACTGGAAGAGAACAAAATCAGTCTTCACTGTTCTATAAAAATTAAAGTGCAGACATAGAAAACAGCACTTTAAGACAAGCTCCAAGAAATTCACTCATTTTACAATAAAAAAGGAAGAAAAAAGATCAACAGTTTGGTCAGAACAAGATCACCTGAGAATTGAAAGATATAAATTAAGGAAGAATGATTATTGAAGTTATGGTAAAATGAGGTGACTAAAATTTTCAAACAGAAGCCAGATAACAGAATTTTAAAATATTATCTTGAGACAATAGGATGTTAAAAATTTATCTTACTGTTTATTTTATTGCTACAATGTCTTGAAATTTATGGTTGTTATTAGGAGGGTCTATCGGGAAAAAAGTTTACAACTGCTACAAATTAAATTTATTTATAAAAGAACGGTGATTTTTTTTCCTTCTTTGAGTTCACGTGGAATAATGGCTTGATCCTTAAGACATTGGCCCACTTTAACCAATAAACAGTTGACTTAAATAATGGGTTATCATGATTGGTTTATGTTGTAAGACAAATCCCATATAATGGAATGCTTCATAATTCTCCTTTGATACATCCAAAGAAGACCGCTATAAATTAAGGTCGCAACATGTAATTTTTTACTTACGTAATTCTTTTTTAAATCAAAGTGTGTTTGTGTCTCTTAAATTTTTAAATAATCTTAATGGTAGTTTTTAAATGCATAAAATATTTTTATCTTAAATTATGAGTTTGTCATAATGTCAGCAGTTACTCTGATCGAGGGCTGTAATGCTCAGGTCTTTCTCAGGTGTGTCATTGAAGATGAGCACCATCATTTCAAAATGGTGATCCACTTGGATAACTAGTATCCTCTTGAAACATTCAAGAAATACACAATATCAGGAAGAAACATTCTGGTCTTCTGAACAACATATGATCCTTCTTCATGACAATGTCCGACCATATGTAACACACTGAAGTGAACACACCACATAGAACACACTGCAGTGGACCACACTGCAGAATTTGCTACAGTTTTCACTGGAAAATTCTGGGACATCTGTCATACAGTCTGGATTTGGCTCATTCAATGATACACTGTGGCACTCACACATATATCTATGGATATCAAGGGACCCGTGTGCCAGGAAAACAATTCCCAGACCATTACACTGCCTCCACCAGCTTGCACAGTTATCACTACACATACAGGATCCATGGATTCATGTTGTTTTCACCAAATTCTGAGCCTTCCATCAGTATGCTACAGTAGGAACTTCAACTCATTAGATCAAGCAACGGTTTTCCAATCCTCAATGATCCAATAGTTGTGTTGCTGTGCCCACAGGAAGAGTGATCTCTTGTTCATTGTTGATAATAATGGTACCTGACATGGCGTTGGCTGTTGTAACCCACTGGTGACAAGTTGCACCTAGTGGTCCATTGCGATGTGTTATTGTGGTCACCAAGGTTGAATTCTGATGTGATTTGTGACCCGTCTGTTTGCTTGTACAATTCTAGACATCCTCCTTTGACCTATCTCATCAACAAGAGATTTTCATCCACAGCAATGCCATTCACTAGATATCTTCTGTTCATTGCAACATTCTTGATACCCCCTTGAAACTGTGGTATGTTGAAAAGCTCAGGAGAATGGATGTTTCTGTTATGCTTTGCCCAGCACGTCTTGTGTCTACTACCATGCCAAGTTCAAAGTCCAATTGAGTACTTGTTTTTCCCATTCTTTCTCTAGTTTGTAAACTTAACATACTAGAAAGGTGTTCTACTACAATTATATAAAAAAATGGGAAATTGCAACATCGTAGAATATTCCATTTCTGTGCACAGCAGGGATGTTCCTAATAAAGTGGCACTACAGTGTACATCAAGAATCCATCCATGTTTGTTTGGAGATTCTAGTATCTCAGTTGCCTTGGATGAAATGAGTGAAGATTCCTGTTTGCTGAGCAGAGATACAGTAGCAATCAATGTCCCCAGCCTTAAACTAATTCATGTCACGGCTCAACAGAAGTTAATCAATTAATTCACATTATTATTTTAAGCCTATTTTATAACAACTGACATCTGTATGTAAAATGAGGTTCAGTTCTAACAAAATCTTCAAAAGATTTCTCTACCATAAAGAGCAAAGAATAGATAAGTGTATCAATGCCAGTCGTTATAGAATAAATCATAACTGAGGTTTGCTATACACCTTTTAAATTACATATGAATGTGTATGCCTCAAAATTTGAAGATGCTACATGCTGTTCATTTAAAGTTGTGCCCAATATGGGCATGCATGTTCTCCAAGACTTTGAAGAAGGAATAATTACAAAGAGTCAATTGAAGTGTAGCAATATCCTTAAACTATTAATGTTGTAGCTTGTTCACTAAGTGCTTCATTTTCTTGCGTGTAATTAAGTTGTCCTGCAGACACAGAACGAACTACTGAATGGCTGACCAAAGAATTTGATCAGAGGATGAGAAGCAGTGTTTCCCAAACCACAACTCAAAGAATACTTCAAATCTAGAAAGACCTATAAAGCAGGTGCTTGATCACAATACCCCTGCTTATTCTCATGCTTGTCTACAAATTTGCATCTGAAAGATATGATAAAAGACTATTGTGAACTTACAAAAAAGTTTCCTATCTGATGAATCTCATTTCCTGCTATACTGTGGGGGTGTAAATGGAGGATTATGTATATCTTTGGGGAAGAAGAATTATCATAATATCGTGGCCAGCAAATGGGCAATGTTTTGAAATTGGTAATGATTTTCTGGTACTCTCTATAAACACTGATATCCAAAGACTATATTTTTCATGATAGAAAATACTACCTGTCTATTGATCAGTCCATGCTCTTACTCCTCGATGTCAGTTGTGTTCCAAAAGGATAACATTCTACTTTGCCAATATTGTTTGAGTACTATTACACTAAGAGCTCTGGGTTTTTCCAAATGAAACCAAAGAACCCATTAATTTCATCTTCCCTATCTATTGAGACTTTTTTTTTTTTACCTCTTTCCATTCATTAGAAGCCTGTAATAATTTATATTGTCTATTTACAAGACAATATAAATGGTGTACTCTTGATATATGTTTTCATCAATTCCAAACATATACATACACTACAAAAACATATATATACATAGTGTAAATTGAAGAAGTCTTATAAGCACCAATTAATATTTCAGAAATATAAGAATTTAATCATTATACATATAAAATATTGGGTTACAAACTTCACATTTTGAGCTCAGTAATAAAACAATTAATCTATCATTCTCTTTCCTAAGACAACAATGAGGAAATGCATTATCCACAATTTTTTCCTAACAAATCACATTATGTACAATTGTTTATTTTTAATTAAAGTTTAACTTTTCATTCAATACAAGTAATTCATCAGTGATCTATAATAACTCTTAGTCAGCAGAATAAACAGTTTATAATACCCAAGGTAATGAACATAGAAAAACAATCCTGTCAGAAATGCTATTGGAGGGCATCAAAATGAAGCTGTTGAAATTAGAGAAGTCACAGTGAGACTGGTTGAGAAGACAGACAGAAAAGAGGAAAATGATAAAGAAAAAACCAGTCTCATCTCATGGTTATAAGCATTATTCATCAAAACTGAAAGGGAGAAAAATCAAGCTTTCTTGAAGCTAATAACGCTTAATAAAACTTCATTCCAATTCAAAATCCATATTAACATTTAAAAAAATACTGCACACACATTATACAAGTATCAAATAATACACAAATCTTAAAAGTTTGTAATAATGACTGTAAACATAAATGTATTGAAAGTTTTTGGATATAATTTTCCTACTCTTTTAATAAGCAAATATCCAACCAAAATATTATTTTTTTTTTTATCTTTAAAATTGTCAGACAAAAAAAGAAAAAAAAATGACAAGATCATCTCCACATTATGGCATTAATTCATTTTGTTTTATTTAGTTTTCTTGAAGGGTTACATAACATGTGCATTTGTTAGCCTAACAAAGAACAAATCCTCTTCCTCAACTTTATCTTTTTGCCAATCTTTGACTAATTATAACTTCTTCGCAAATATTTGTTTTTCCTTTCTATTCCATTCCTTGCTTGTCAGTCTTTCAGTTGAAGATCACCTTGCAGTAGGTCAAAACCATCCTATTTTATGGTAATAAGTTTTTTATTATTTTTTAAAAGTGTGCAATATTTTTTTTAAATGTTAATAAGGTTTTTGATAAGCATTCACTCCCACTTGTTAAAAGTTTTCAAGAAAAATCGCCCTGTGAACATCTTTCAGATCAATGAAGAACTCAACAAAAAAGAAGAAACTGACAATAGAGAGCAGAGACAGATTAAGAAGCAATCATTCGAAGGATCTTTGAACAAATCCACAGAAAGGTTTCGTTCTGAAGGACAGAAAATTTGTCAGAAAAAGAATCTGAATTAACATAATGGAGTCCCAAAAATTCACAAGCAGAAGAGAAAGGAAATGTAACTTTGATACCATCCTAATTTTTAGCATTGATTATTCAATTGTTATAGATGGTTAAGAGTGCTGATAAAGATATTGGTGATTTGATAGAAGATCGTGAAAATGAATTATGGATAACAAAGGCAGTATCACAACTAAGAAAATGTATTGAAGACAGCTTATGATGAAAGACAATTAATGTTGTCACAGAAGTGATTAACATAGTGTCACGTAGAAGTTATAAATGTTTATCCTGATCCTGCTGGGCCCAAAAAGAATAAGAAGAGAAGTGCAAACAAGGTAATGACACTAGGTAAAACATAGTGAAATACATGAATAAAAAAGATAACATGTAAAAACCTTGATTCGATATACAATAAACAAATTTAATGAAAAGAATTAACTTACAAGGATAATAAAGACTAATTTAAACAAGGAATAAAAATAGGAAATAATGTGGAAATCACACACAATACCATAAATAAAAAATATAACTAGCTCAAGAGAAATGCACGGTAAGAGGATCAGCTTCGTCCTTAATAAGAAATAAAACACGATTAAATACAAACATTGCAGCCCTGAAGAAATGCAGTTGACGGAAAGTGGTTGAGAGTTCAGATAACACAGATTTCCAGTTGGAGCAGTCTCACCTAAGTGGTCAGCAGGAAAGTGAAGATAACGTTACTTTCAGCATTGTCCTAGTCTTACAGTCACTAGTTTCCTGCAGCTACAACCATAGTTTTGCTCATCTGGCCAGATTAGAGAATTTCTTGAAGCACAAACATGGCACAATGAATTTTCACAAATTCTAGAGTTCGCTGAACACTTTCACTTGACGATGAAAGAAAGTACAGATAAAATAGCCCGTCCACTTATTGTCCATCAAACTGTCTACTACTAACTGCATTAAAATTATATACAATAAACAAATTTAATGAAAAGGATTAACTTACAAGGATAATAAAGTGAAGTGATGAGTCTCCAATCTAGACGATACTCATATTGTCCTGTTAGGTAGGAGACTACATTTTTCATGCTTAATAGAATGAAGCCGAGACAATCTCTGAATGCATTTCAAAATGATCTAAAGACGAAAGGGGAGAGAGGAGAGTTTCCACAGAAAATAAAAGCCTAAAATAATTGGCTAAGGATGATAGAAGACAGTAGGGATTAGCCAAACACAAGACAGATCAAATAGTAAGGAGTGCAAAACGAAAGATAGGGGTCAAGTTCCCACGGGAAAATAGTTGCGCCATAAAGGCAAAGTAAGGTTGCCATAGTAACTAGGCACAAACAAGTAGAAAAGAGAGAAAAATAGGCTGAAAATAATTAACAAGAAAAACAACATTTCCAAGTTAAAATAATAGATAAGGAAGAGAATAAAATAAATGAATTAAAAATAGAGGTAAATAAAAACAATAAAAAAAATGGCACGACCAAATGTCTGTGACAGTAGACTGAAGAGAAACAGCATTTAACAGAGGGCTGAAAAGACAAGCAGAAACCCATGACAGAAGATATCAATATATGAAAGAAATATATGCTATTATGAATGCTGATAAGTTAAAAAAAAAAAACAATACTTCAATGTATCTTGAACATTTCTCTATTCAAAGAATAAACACAGAGTAAAGTTCATTTTACATGGATTAAAAAAAAAAAAATAAGAGTTTCTTTAAAAGATCAACGTAACTAATTATGCAACATCTAATAATTATGGTTATAACTAAGATTCTTTATTTTATTTTAAATTAATCTAAAAGGATTTTTGAAGAAAAACATAAAAAGAACTGATTTAAGTAATAAAATTTCTGTTTACTTTTCATATTTAAATAAACTGTACAATTTTACTTCAAAGTCATAAATAAATAAAACGGAACTGGTAAATTACAAAAATACTTACCTTATTTTCAATTTGAATTTTAATGCAAGATCCAATGATAATAAGGATATCATTAATGATAATCATAATATACCAGAAATTCCAAAATTCCAACTTTTCATTGACAGTGAGATCTTTCTTCAAATTCCTTTTAAAGAACTCGACGGTTTCCTGTTAAAAAATATTATTACAATCAATTTTTATTGCCAATGTTTTTCAGTTAAATAAAAAGAGAAAAATCACTACTTCATGGTCAAACAAGCTTTGAGGTTAAACCTTAAGCTAAAGATTTTCACTTACGACATTATTAAAGGTAGTCTATTAATTAACGATCTTAAAAAATACTGGATGGATCAATATCTGCTGTTTCAATAAAGCATATATTTTAAAATACTTTAACATGTGTAGAACCAAACAATAATTATTCCACAACTAAAACCTACACAGACTCTAAAATACACATTAAAAAATGTAGCATGTGTCGATTGCCATTCCAGCAATCGTCTTCGATTTTAATGAATGTGGTTTGCAAGGAAAAGGATAGGGTTAGGTAGTTATTTGTTTTGTTTCTCCTCCTTTGATTCATAAGCCTCTTACCTGGTTTTTATGATTTGCATTAGAAGATATATATATTTTTTCTTTCATGCCTCTCGTCTATTTTTAATGACTTTGGCTAGAAGATGATGATTAAGATTTGACCAATCACTTATGGCCATGGCAAAGGCTATTGCCATTAGTTAAGGGACTAATCTCATATAATGGGAGTCTAGTGCTTGTCTTCTCTTATCACATCCAAATATGATTGCCAAAATGGCAATTGAAACATGTCACGTCTTTTAATATGTATATTTCAGAGTCTGTGTGTGTTTTAGTGGAACCATATATTTACTGAAATTTGTTCTCACAGATTTAATAATAAATAGATAAGTAAACCGTAAACCGGGGTGACTTTGTGACAGAATTTGAGGTTTCCAAGATGTAACATTAAAATTTTTCGTTACCCCCACTTTATAGCCGGTGATTTGGGTTACCCCATCCTTCCTCTACAAAACTGTATATATATAAATCTCGTTGCCTCAATCGTTTTTTAATAATTAATGTAAAAAGTTGTCACAAACTCACCCCCCAGCTGGGGGTGACTTTGTGACAAGCTCTTTTTGAGTTAGAAATGCATGGGAGAAAGAAATATCACAAACTCAAATCACATACTTTGTATTTAAAACCATTTTTACTGTTTTCAATGAAAGGGTTAAATGATTTAAACAGAGTAAATTATACATTTAGGTTGGGAAAAGGAAACTGGATGTAACATGAAACATGAACACTTTTTCCTACTTCTTAAGCAAATCAGTCTGAATTTTTACATCTTAAATTAGTGTAATTGAACAACTTTAAAAGGTCCTCTATTATTAATTATTTTGGGAGGATCAATATGAAACAAAACTTCTTTTTGATACAAAATTGAGCCGGGTTTCAGTTCTTTGTATTTTCACACTGAACTTCGTTCTTGAGAAGAACTAACTTATGTAGCTATTCTGTAGATTCCTTCCAATTGTTTCCACTCTTTTCCATTGCGCTGACAATTACACCGTCCAGTCTATCTCTTCTATATCACCTTTCCTCAGAAAAGCTCTCCTTCAAAGTTGGCAACTATGTGATCTCCTTGATCATATTCTGTTTCCGTGGGCGGAGTGGGTGAAGCTCGGATAGGAATCTCATCATCTGAAAACTCTTCGTAAAGTCTAAACTTGAGTCCTCTGCATTTTAAAATATCGTTATGTACACTGCAAGACAAAATATCTAGGTTAAAACACAGTAAAACAATCGCGAGGTGAATGTGACGCTGTCACAAAGTCACCCCGTCAATCTTTGATTTTTTACATAATGGTTAATAACTCATACAAAACTCGTCCAATTAACATCATTTTACAATATATTGTACATAATATATTAATGTTCAATAATAAATAGCTATTAAACGATATCCTCAGCTGTATTTCGCTGTGCAAATCAAAGTTGACGGTAAACACAACAATGCTTCAAAAGTGGTCCTTTGCAATAATGCTTCTGGCTCACCGGATCGAGGTGCAAAGAGTTTTGACAGTCGACTGTTAGGCGCCAGCACACATGACACCAACTCATGGCAGTGTCCATTGCCTGCTTCTCCCTAGGTTCTGGGCGCGAGATTATAAATAAGAAAAATTGACCACGCGTCACAAAGTCACCCCATTAGTCACAAAGTCACCCCGGTTTACGGAAATTAAAAATTATTAAATATTAAAAAAATCATAAAGTTCATAAGATTTAAAGAATTGAGTAAGCAAGCGAAGGCACAATGCTACAAGAAAGGATTCGCACCCTATCCCAGTGATAACTCAGGGTGCGAATCCTTTCTTGTAGCGTTGTGCCTTCGTTTGTTTACTCAATTCTTTGAATCATCAGGCACGTTAAATTTCTTTTCCTTTTAAATAATAAGATTTACTTACTCTTTTTAACATTTGAGCTCTATATATTGCTCTACAGCAAAGGAATAATGATAAACTACAGTTAAATATAATGAATATATTCAAAATGCTCAACATCAACACTTCAAAGTAATGTGAATCTAATAAAATAAGAAAGGAATGATTATTTGAAACATGTTCACAAGGTTAATTATGAAATACAAAAGGGTTTTTTTCTTCAATTACTGACATTTATGATTCATGAGAAACAGAGCTTACTAATATGTTGAATCATCCTTTAAACAATAAAGTATTTTGTAACTCATGAAAATTGGAAAGATCTGCAAATAAGTTATATTTATGTACAGTAAGTTCAAGAACTTATTAAATTCAACAAGAAAAACAATTCTGAACATAAGAAAACTAAACAGTAGGCTACACAATTAAAATAGCATGATTAAAAACAACAAAGTTATATTGGTTTTTCACTTATGCTGTATAAGTCATTTGTTATTTTCATAATAAAAGTAACTGGCATTCTGATAAGTATCTTCTCATTTACATCTGAATAACTGTGTATTAAGATGACAAACAGTGATTTCAGCAATTCTGATGTCAATTCTCAAGCAAAGCTGGAATAAATATATATAACTTCTACAGCTTGGTAATGGTCAGTGAGCCACTAAATTACCATTTTTAATAGAAATGTGAACAGAAAAAAAAACACACATTAAAGATGACATGATACTCACTTAGTTTCAGAGCTATCTTGTGGGAACATTTTGGAAATGAAATGAAAACAAAACATGGAGGACTGGGAAGGGAATATTAACAATTACTATAATTAGGAAAAGTGAATTTATTCAAGAACCTGAAATCCCAATGTTTTAAAAATTAAAAGCATTCAAAATTACCATTTGTAATTTTACGTCAACATTAAAAAAGGGCAGGACGTTTCAACCTTAAATAAAGGTTATTCTCAACTGTCCCAACTGTTCAACAAGACAATTGAGAAAAGCCTTGACATAAGGTTGAAACGTCGCCCTTTTTTAATATTGACGTAAAATTACAAATGGTAATTTTGAATGCTTTTAATTGTTAAAACATTGGGATTTCAAATTACTGGATTTCTATAATTGTTCAATGCTTTCATATTGTTCTCCATGTATGTGCATCTTCAATTTCTTCCCCACATAGCACTCCAAAACTGCACAAATATCATCTCAGCTTTTACTGAATGTCAGTGAACTCTTTCACATTTCTATTTTTTTCTGACAATGTAAGTTGAATCTAACTATTACTGTATTTAAGGTTTTGACTCAAGCAAATGCAGGCGACTGCAAACCTTATATTTCTTTTTCTCATTAAAAACCTAAAATTCTGAAAATTTAAATATGAATTTGTGAAGCATCTGGGATTTCTATTTTCTTGTTTTTAATTTTCAAGATATTCTGTAATTAATTAAATTAAAATTCACAAACAGTCAATTTTGGGGGGTTTTCAAGGTATTACTAAAAGAACTTGACAGAAGACTGAAATGATAAAAAAATTCATAAAATAATGTTTCGTATTTAAAATATTTATTATTAGTGCAACAATTAGTTTTTAAAAAATTAAAAATTTTTTTTTTTTTTAAATTGTGTGAGATTAAATTATTTTTCAATACAAAATTAACACAAAATACAAAATTTATACAAAATTACAAAACACTCGTACAAAACATTTTTTTATAAATTTTTTTATCATTTCATGCTTTTGTCAAGTTTTTTTAAGTTGAAAATACAGAGTAATATCTTGAAAAAAATGCAAAAATCGACTTTTTATGAATTTTAATTTAATTAATTACAGAATATCTTGAAAATTAAAAACAAGAAAATAGAAATCCCAGATGCTTCACAAATTCATATTTAAATTTTCAGAATTTTTGGTGCATTGTAAAAAGAAATATATTGGGTTAGGGAAAAAGTTCGTGGCATTTTTCCAGTTGAATTCAACGGGAAAAATGCCACGAACTTTTTCCCTGACCCAATATAAAAGAAATAAAAGGTTTGCAGTCGCCTGCATTTGCTGGAATCCGGATTATAACATCTTGTTAACACTTAATGTTCAAATAGATTTTTATTTAAATGTATTTGTATTTTTAATTGTGCACTACCATGTTTTGATATCATTAAAAGTAAACAAATAAAAAATTATAGAAAATAACTGATTGAAAAAGTATAGAAGATTTATGACCTTAACATAAAACATCTGATACAAATACAAAACAAGTCAACGAACAGAGGAAAATAGTTTGCTTCTATTCATATTCACACAAGACAAAGTACAAATGCTATTAAAGGAGAGAT
>JAFIDM010000179.1:4428321-4463305 GCA_023159025.1 Thereuonema tuberculata
AAAAAAAAAAAAAAGCCAAACAATTTTTCATATATGTAAATGACGTTGTATCATGCTTATCCTGCTGATTTTTCATGGAATTTGGTACAAAGCAAATGATGAGAGTCAAGGTGGCACGACAAGTATATTTTGTTTCTTCTGTTATACAACACCAAAGATAATTCACATTGGAATGGCAACTAACGATCTCCATTATAACTCTTTCTCTTAACATTAAACTGCTGTACAAATGTAGTGAAAAAATTGGTTACAGTCTCTTAATTATATTCCATTTCCTATTCTCAACAACTGTGACAGTAACTTTTAACTTCCCTTCATTCAATTGCACAAATAGACACAAAAAATTAATCTTTGAGTCCTCTTTCAACAAGGATCATTAAACGTAAACAATTAAATGTTGATTTATGTAACATCAACAGAGTTGATCAGGACAGAAGAATGCCACCCACATATAGCGTAGATTTCATCCCATGAACACATCCCAAGTTTATGAGAGATTTGGAGAAAGCTGAAATTTGAGGGAATGGAAATTTCAATAAAATGGCAAAAAAAATCTGAGCGAGCGAGCGCTAACTAAACTAAGAGTCAATCCATACCAAATGGTCCAGAAAACATTAAATTGGTTGCTCGACCATTTTAAAAAAAAAAATGATTTTTTTTTTACTGTTGTTACCCCTGTATCTAACACAGGTATCTAACTCAAATATCAAACTCAATTTTTTTTTTCACAGGTATCTCTCATAAAGTTCTCTTTATACTGTAAATATCAAATTTTTATTAGGTCCCACCAGAGATATTGGGGCTCAAACTTTGAAAAAAATGAAAAATGAGCATTTTTCAAGAGCTATAACTAAATTAGAAAGACAGTAACAGAGCTTAAATATTTTTTGCTAAACCTTTGGATGCATATCTTTTCTCAAAAAAATGTAGTTTTTCTATTTTATTCCTTCCTGCTAAAAAAAAACCCGAAACTTTGATTTTTGTTCAAAAGCGAATATCAGTTTCGGTTCTAAATTTCAGCCATTTGCATTAGAGATATGGTAAAAAAGTATAGGACATAAAATGTAGTTTGAAATGTGCTGAAAATAATGTTTTTTACCACAGCTTTTTATCATTTTTCTTAGCTGAGTTATCAAATTTACCACAACTGTCTGCAAAGGCCAAAAACGCCGGAAACCATAAAACAAAATGGATGCCATTTTTAAAAAGAAGTTAAATAATAAAAAAAAATAATGCCTGTTGTGAACTACTCATGTAAAAAAATCAATTTTTTTTTAAAATGGTCGAGCAACCAGAGCTGGACTGCTTCGTATAGATCGACCCCTAACTAAATTAAACTAACTTCCATTTCAATACAAGTTGAGAATTTATTTATTTATTATTATTTTTTCTGGTGCAATTCTTACCATAATTAATATATACTGCTGCTCATTGCTACAATGGACAACTACAAATAAGCTTTTTTCTTTTTCTCACTTGAATAGAAGAGCCTATCTCGTCATTAAATAATTCTACACAGCAGTAAGCAATTCCAATCTTTCACGCTATACTTAGCCAGGTTTGTTTGGTTTTTTTGTTCAAAAATTATAGATCTACAACTGTCATCCTGAACTAGATTAATATAATTAAAAAAAAATCAATAAATAATAAAAAACATGATTTGATTCCTTACCCTTTTTACGGCAAAATCAATGTGATCATAAAACTCTGCTTTGGTATAAACAGCATAAGCTCCCTGAGATGGAGGATAGGATGTCACTTCTCTCGTTGCATCCCAGTTTTGTAAAAACAAGTGTGACAAAGAAATAGAATTGTCATTGTAAAAATTTATATGAGAATATCTTGTACTTCCAAAAAGCATGATCTAAAAAATTCCAAATTACACATTTTAAATAAACTTTATAGAAAAGATTTGTATTTTTCTTTTTTACCTAATAAGGAATCTTAAACTATGAGAATCACTGCAATAAAGGTATCCACATACTGAATTTGAAAAATAATATTAGAAATTAATATTAAAAATAAAGATATATAATACTTCAAATTTCTTTTAGATAAACTTTAGTTTGTTTAAATGTAACCCTTAAAGTTAACATTAGTATAATATTATTAGATATCTTTTAAAATCTTGCTGCGTTTTTTTGAATTATAAGTTATTTTAAGGTAAAACAAGATAATTAATGCTTTTAGACAGTGTCAAAAGCAAAACGGCCCCATAATATGCACAATTTTTAAACAAACTTTATCAGAAGCAACCACTTTTGACCCCAACTTCCAGTCAGGGAGTGGTCCTAGAGGTCTGATTTTTTGGACGTGGCCCCCTACTTTATGATGCTAAACACATGGTGAAGGTTTCTGTCCCCTATGTTTTACAGACAAGCTGTAACCTAGGGGCCGCTAACATTGCTTTTATGCTGTCTGGATGGCACACTCTGTAGCGCCAAACGGTTAGATATTAGAATGAAACCTTTACCATTGTGTTCAGCATCAAAAAATACGTGACCACGTGTAAAAAAACAGATGTCTACAACCACTCCCTGACCCTCTCAATGCATTGTCTTTCTTTTAAAAACACCTTTAAAAGACAGAAAATGCCTTGGAGGGGTCAGGGAGTGGTCCTAGAGATCCGATTTTTTTGTAAGTGGTCGCCTACTTTTTGATGCTGAACACAATGGTGAAGGTTTCATTCTAATATCTCTAACTGTTTAGCCGCTACAGAGTGTGACATCCAGACAGGACAAAAGCAAGAGCGGTCCGTAGCGGCTTTACAGGAAAGCTGTAACCTTGGGGCTGCTAAAAAGACTAACAAGTCACCTCCACTTACAAATCAATTTTCATGGTTTGATGTTTGTTTTATTTTCTTGTTCTTTTCTAGCTTTAACCTCGATAATGTTGAAAAGTTATTCAACAACCATGTGCTTTAAATAATCATACTATGTAGTAAATTACAATATAATTTCTCAGAAAGTGAACTATCTTTTTATAAAAATTACTGGAGACACACAATGCGTAATTAAAAAAGATTTTATGTTAAAAATCTTAGTTAAGAAAATAAATAATTAAAATATTTAAAAACAATTCCTGGACAGTTTCAGGGATCTTGCTGATGATGATTCCGTTGCTGAGATTCGCAACTGAGATTCAGAAAGAAAGAAAAAAAAATATACATAGGAACGACTAAGGAAATGTGTAATTAAGAGAAATGTGATTATCATATTCTGATGGTGATGGCTATCATATATTGTGACTTTGAAAGAATTTCACTGTTTGCCTTCTTGAATTCTAGTCAAAATTTGTTGATATTTCTAAATGAAATGAAATTTCTTGTTTTGAACAGATAATGAATCCCATCAATGGTCAATCAGATGAAAGATAGAGGCAAAAAAGTATGTGCTCTATGACAAATATCAGAATCTGTTGGAACATTTCAGCAGACACAGATAAGGCAATATTTAAGAACAACGAGGTAGAACTTGTGCGATTAATAAGTGACCATCACTGACATTTAGGTGATAAGGAAATATTTAAATGAAGGGAAGCCTAGTCTTCAGACGATAAAAATTATCTTTAAAAAAAAAGAAATCAAGTTCTGTTCCTTAAAGCAAAACTGATTTGTTCAATTCTATTATTAAAATGGTTCTATGAGGTCTGAATTAAAAAAAAAGAGACAATCTCAAATAGAAATATAGTTTAAATGGGCACTAAGAGTTGTCATTCCTCCAATCTCCTATTTTGAGATTGACTTTATTGTTGATATATTTATTTCAATAAGTAGAGCTTGGCTATTTTCTTTATCCTTGTAAAAGTAAAGGTGGGAAATGAACATTAAATTATTCGTATTTATTTGCAATCTAATTGAAATTCAGTCACAATGTTAACAAGCAGCAACTTCAATTGATTGAATGACACTGTACGGAATCACACACAACAATGAACAGATACACGGTTTCTAGTAATGACAACCTACTTTCTGGCCTTTATTAGGCTTTACCAATATTGAAACTTCAATTCAACATTAATATGTTGTACATCAGAATAACAATGTTATGTAGTAGTATGTGGTTTCTTATCAATGAGAATACTTGCTCCAACACACCCTCCCCCCCTTTTCTATTATTATTATTCAAAAAAGGATCATTTATCAGTTTGATATGTACATGCCAGTCCTTTGACTGACTGCGGAAAGAAAACTTTGCATCTTATAACTGAAATATTCCCAGTAAATTAATCTTATGGAGAAAAAAAAAGCAAAAATAGTAAATACTTGTCAAATAATGGAGAATAAAAATAATACAACATTATTTTTATATTATTTTACAAAATTAAAAAAAAAAAAAAAAATAAATTTCAAATAAATTATATTCAATAAAGCTTAATTTAAAATAATTTAAAAATAAATGAATTACTGTAACAGCAAAAAGAATATTAATACATTATCTTCTCCTAATAAACTGACCTTCACAAAATATTGATTACTTGATATAAAATAGATCCATTTACCTGGACAGTAATGACAATGATTTTAATCACTTGGATCAGTAGCTTCCATGGAAATTGACGCCTGGCCTGCCATTTCTCAATGGGATTCATGAAATAGAACTTCAACCTCCGCCTCATTCGATTTAAAATATGTAATGGAATGGTTGGTTCATCATTGATGAGCAATGTGGGCAACTCATGCTGGACTGGCTCCGATAAGAGCGGCTGTCCTGGCACAACAGGAGGCACAGTTTCTAATTCTATAGGAAAATAATTCAAAAAACTCTGACTATGGAAAGATTCTTCTTCACCTGATGCAGTGTCCATTACACAGCAATGACATTGAATCTGTCTTTTTTTATCATTAAAATTTGAATTATATCAGGTTTTCATTTATCAGTAATCAAACTTAATAAAACAATAGAACTCAAAAGATAAGATTATAAAACACTGAAATGGAATTAACATAAAAAGAAAAAGAACAACAAGGAAGTCATTAAAGCATAACGACACTGTTATTGTAAAAGGATGTATGCAAAAAAAACCTTATTTTTCCTCTCTCCACTTATAGGGATGTTAATTTTTATTTATAGGCAGAAAAAGTTAAATTTAAGGAGAACTCGAGTCAAAGTAACTTGCATGGGTGACAAAAAAAAACGAATTCGGCCAATAAAAAAAAAAGTCTACTTTGACATACAACCATTTGCAGTAAAAGCAATGATAAGCCATTACTTATTAAATTTGGTTAAAAAAGAACAAAAATAATATTGTTAAAATTTTTAATAAAGCAACATTATTCTTAAAATAATTTTTAATTTTGCTCTACGAAATGATATATATCAATTTTCATTCTATCATTAATGTAGTATAAAGTATATTAATTAAAAATATTTAATATTTGTGGGTAGTTCAAAACCTCAGTTAACAACTACTATACAATTTAGTTAAATATCGATGAATGTGATTTGAATTGTAAGGTGATAATCAGTGATTATAATAGCATTTTTTACTATACTTCGTTACTAATTAAATTTGCAATAATAAGCTTTATAGCCAAACATTTTCTTTTTAACAATAGAATTAACAACAAGATTACAATTCTGTTTTGATATCACATTTGAAATTTATGATTTTTAAAAAAAAAAAAATTAGATTTACGAAATTGGCAAAAAAATCAAAACAAAACATTTTTTTGTTGTTGTGACTCATGAAATGCCTTACCTTTGAACTTAAAAATACCACTGAATAATAGATTGTAATTGGAAAAAAAAAGGAGGGAAAAAATAAAACTCCGACTGAAATTGGCAACATGTATTGAAACAATTGCCTTAAACTTTTATGATAAGAAAAAAAAAATAATAATAAATAATAAAAAAAGAAAAGTGAAAGCAATTAAAATCTGATGAAATAAAATTTGCAATTTCACAAATTTGAAAAACTTTTAGTTATTAAATATAGCTTTTCATCTTAAGTTATTTTTAAATTGAAAACTAGCAATTTTGTATGCAATAGGCACTTTTTTTTATACGAAATAATATACATATATTGTGTTTAAGTATTTAAAATGGGATAAAATAAAGCCCAAAATATCACAAGTGTGCATTAATACTGAATGTTAGATTTTAAGAATAGGTTTTTAAACTTAACTTTGGGACCTGGCCACATCCTTGCCTACTCCCGGTATTAGCTATTTAATGAGTCATTTAAGGTAATTCCAATTTGATTGTCTGGAATTTTTGACTCAATAAAATATTGTAAATCTGAAACGCCTCCGAAACCTCAGGTTATGAATATCCCCAATTTTTCCTAAGTTTTTATATCTCCTTAACTTTTTCGGACTCGTAGAAACTTTTAATATATCTTCAAAAAAAAAAAATAATAAATAAGTAAAAGTCCTTAGATATATATATCTACCAGCAAAAAATATAAAATTATTTAATTGTAAATTAGCAACCTTTTTTTTTAATTAATTATTATAATTCAAATGTTAATATATTAATTACCTATAAAACTGGTATAAAAATGAGGAAAAAAAACCAGCATTAATGCCAATTTCTTCCGTTATTTTCAAGGTCATACATTTATTATATCATAAAAATACATATTTTTTTGTATGATAATGGTAAACAAAGGCATAAATAATCTGTTACAACTACATCAATAATTCTGTTATGAAAATTCTGCAGGACAGTACAACAAAAATTTGCAAATATTAAAATGCGAAATCTCAATTTCCTCTCTGCACAACAAATGGATTTGCAGAATATATCTACAAAATTAACACTCATCACAACGTTCAAAACAAACTAAAATATCTAATTGGAGCAATTACAAAAAAACAACTTCCAATCACAGAACCAACTTTTTCTTTTTAAATTGGATTCTGTTATTAAATATTATTATAATTACTGTTATTTTGAAACAATTAAATACCGTTTCAAAGCATTTTCACTTCTATTAGAATTTGACAAAAGAACACTACAGGATGATGCTATTGACAAACCATAGATCCTATAGATTTTTTTTGTCTAATTTTATTTCTTAATAACTGGGAGGAAAATTTTACGCACTCTTTTATAAACAATTCTTGCTATTAAAATATGATGTCCTGCAATTTGCTTTTTATCCGAGTCTGATTGTATTCTTTGGAATTTTGTTGCTTTTTCATTATTAGGTGAAAGATTTCATTTCATCAGATCAAGTTAAAAAAAAATAGAAAAGATATAATTAATAATCAATGAAAAATTTCATTGGCCACAATAACTAAAAATGTTCTGTAATGTCAAATCCCATCCCGTATAAAGTTAAAGTCTGAGAATTGTGAAATGGATTTAATTGAGGTTAACTGAGATTACTACCCATTTAGAATGAGGTCAGAAATCAGGTGTTCAGTTTCTAATTGTCTTTTTCTTAAAAAAAAAAAGGGGGAACCATTTCAAAAACATTCAATTTCTGAGATTATTATTTCTTTTTACTAACTCATATCAATGTTTACCCAATTTATCAATAGTTCTTGGGAAACTGTTAACAAATAACAGACAAGGCAAGATTAAGACGCCCGACCATTTTGCAAAGATAACAACAACAACCCAAGCTTCACTGTGTTGTAAACCCTTTTCAAGTTTGCTAAATTGTTTTTCAAAACTGAACCCCATTTGACATTTGCATGAAAATCAAATGTTAGATGGTCACTCACCGTCGTCAGCGTCACTGGCCTGGTTGTAAGAATTACGACGAGAACGTTCCCCATCAGATCGGAAGGAGCCATGTTTTCTTGTGGATCTGATAACCTGATAATTAGTCGAATGCATTTTTAATGCATTTTCATTCAAAAGGGCATTGAAAGCAAAGGATATTTTTCAGTTTCAGTAGTCACAACATTTCGTCCCCACAGTCAACTATCAATAAGACTTCTGCTTTATGATTGGCTCATCATCAACCAATAACAGAACAGGAAACGGAAACAGGTGCTGCCACCTGCAGAACAGAAGCGGAATTATGTAGGAACCATCACGGCTTTGATCCATTCTAATAAAATTCTGCTGCTAATTTTGTAGTTTCTTTTCAGTAAAATATAATCAAAATGGGGAGAAGATCCATTAGCACCACTAAAAGTGGGAAATTTATGAATCCCACTGATCAAGCACGTACGTTACACTTTTATTAGTTCTATTAAGGATCATCATCCGTTATTTACTAAATATTAATAGCTTTTTATTTATTATGAATTTCTATAATATATTTTCCCTGTTTATAAAAATATATTTCTCCAAAATTAAAATAAAGTTGCATTTAAATGTTTTTCTTAGATTTACTTTTTGAAATTAGTTTTAAAGTTAAGTTTGACCAAATCAAAGTTAAAGAAATATATTAGTATTTTTTTCTTCTCTCATTGAGACTTGTAAAATGTCCAACAAAATGCGACAAATAAATAAATTGCTGAAAAGATCACGTTATGATACAATGCTCTAATTGTAAGATCATGAGGAGAAAATTTCAAATACTTTCCAGCTTTTAAAGATTTTTTTTTATTAAACTCTCCTTTCTTTTATCACAGTTTTCTCATCCAACACACATAATAAAAATATATTTTTATTTTTATTGTGTGTTGGATGAGAAAACTGTGATAAACTTATATAGACACACGTTAAAGAATACTTCAAACTCTCCTTTCTACTCTTACAATAATCTTAAAAGTATTTAAGTTTTTACAAAGTGTGTTTAGGAATTCTGAATTGAAGATTCCTCGTTGCAATACACATTTATTACAGACATGGAACCATCTGTATGAAAAATAAATATTCTTTAGTTCACAAAAGTTCTTCATCTTCTATAGAATTACTAATATAAGTAAAATCTAATTCCATATTAAAATACCGATCACGGTTTTTATAAATTTGCCTTGACTTTCATACTTTTGAGATCCCATGTTCTTGACAGCTTAGATTGCATCAAAGATTTTATTTTTTCCCCCCATAAGTCCTGATTTCCTTACTGTATTGGATACATTAGATACAACTTTCAGATGACATGAATAAACAGATGTGGGATAGAATTCCAGACATTCAATGTAATCACAGCTGATGACTGATACTCATGAAACACGAGCAGACCTGGATTGTTCTTCACAAATAATTCCTGACCCTTAGCAGTCTGGCATTTTTTGAATTGGAGAGATGTAACATAAGATGAAGTCTTATTCCTTGTATATTATCTTTGAATTGTTTCCTTCAATATAATAATTGAGATTTTAGGGAGGAAACTCAATTGACAAAATAAAAGAATAATTTTTATAGTAAATTTAAGCCATGTAATGCTAGTGTAAAACCTTAATGATGAGCAGAAGTTTGGTTTTATAAGAAATAAAAGGTTGTCGTAGCAAATAGCTTATCTAATGACTGGGTTTTATAATTATTTTAATAATAATTAGATGTGAACAAATCTTATGTAAGAATTTAAGTGTGTGTGAGTGGGTGGCACTTTTTTTCCTTAAAAAATTAAACTGATTCTCTGCCTTAATACAGAAAGAAATAATAATAATGAGAAACTACTAAGATGCATTCTTTCTATTTGTTACAGGTAAAGAAGCTCGCAAAAAAGAGTTGAAAAAAGTAAGTAATGAAAATTACAGTTTTGTTTTTGTTTTTTTGTTCATTTTTACTCAATCTTTTTCTCTTAATTGTTGGCCCATAATTATATAGTTTATATCACTTTTATCTTAATGTTGCTGTTTGTTAACCACTGTTTTTAAAATTCTTTTTTCAGAACAAAAAACAGCGGCAAATGGTACGTGCTGCTGTTTTGAAAGGCAAAGATCCAAATCAACTCATTGCTGAAATGGAAAAAATTGATCGCATGGGTAAGTCTTTCTTAAAATTTGAAATTAAATTATTCCAAAGTAATCTGCAGCGGAGTCTTAGTTCTGCAGATATTGTTTTCCTGTGAAACTACACATTCAGAAAAGAATTCCATAAAGGAATTAATTTAAAAAAATGCACTTCTATCCTCCATTATTATACCTATCTTTCTAAGGAATTCTTATTCTTTTCTTCAGTACTACCTTTGATAAACACATTTTTTACATTCAGTTACACCAGATTTTTTTGTCCATTGCTCTTACTACTTTAATCTCGGGCAGGAGCAAATACTGAACTATTTAGCCAAAGAATCATTGCCCGAGTAGGTTCATTGGAAGCATTTATACCTATAGGAACAGATGAAACGCAAAAGAACGACTCCATCATTCAAACCCAAGTTCAGACGTATCTGCTACTCCAGATTATAAATGGATTATCCTTTCAGTGCCCATTTTGAATATCATCTTAGAAATGCTGATGGTTCTTATCTTTGGGTCCACCTTTAAAGAAAAGTTTGACTTCATAAGATAAACAGTTTGAGGATGAAAAGTAGTTTAGCTTGAACATTGGTTGTCTTCTTAGTAACCTCTAACCAGAATCAGTCCATGGGCTGCTGTCAAAGAAGGGATCTGAACAGGGATATGGTTCTATAATTGTAAAAATGGCCACACAAATGGCTTGAAACCAATATTAGGCAAATAATTTAACTTCCATGACAAAAAGGAAAAAGAAATTTGAGCCTTTTTTATTTGGAAAAAAGTAGCCAGCCAGATTTATTAACTTTTTGAGTCTAGGATTCTAAGATTTGCAATTCCATTTCTTAGATATCTTCAAAACCTCATATTCTGCTTGTGCATTCAAAAATATTGCTTGTCTCATTAGTTTTGAACACATTTTGATAATTTAAAACACATAATTGACCTACTTACATTCCAAATACAGTAAAACTTGCTCAAAGCGGACCGTGAATAAGGCGGAAATCTGTCCAATGTGAACAAATTTAATGGTCCCGACAAAAATAATATGAATTTAACCTAAATTATTTTGTATAAAGCGGATTTTGTCCAACGTGGAAACAGAAAGATATTCCTATAAAATTTATGAAAATTACTTCTATAAAACGGAAAATAATAAATGTTTTTTTAATGCAGTACTGTATGTGTATTTTCAAACTCACTGTACAAATTCTCACTGTTCTTGTTTCTCATACTAGCCGCGTCAAAAACAATGTTAGCGGGCACAAGAAACTGTTTGCGCTGAATATACCCCGTGGCAGACCACTCCCTTCACCCTCAACAGAGGAGACAAAAGACAAACCATAAAACAACAGGTGCATCACTGTTCGAGTTCGTTTCTTTGCTTAAGAAAAAAGTTTTAGAAATCCAGTCAGTCTCTTTTATGAGTAGAGTACAACAGCAGTTACTGTATCAGACTAATGAAAGACAAGTTCTGAAATGGCTAAATCATACGTAACATTGTCGCTTAATGAAAAAGTGAAAGTGATTGAAGCGAAAGAAAAAGATAAACTTTCAGTGCGCGAAATAATGAATAAGTTTAAGTGTGGTAAGACTCAAATTTATGAAACATTAAAACATAAAGTAATGAGTGAGTGGAAACAACCAGTTCAAAGCGTCATCAGGTTGGCTGGATAGTTTCAAGAAAAGGCACAATATCGTGTGGAACGAAATTTGCGGTGAATTGAAGGATGTGGATCAAAGTGTAGTGCAAGAGTGGAAACCGAAACTGCAGAGTTTGATTTCAGACTACGAACCGAGAAACATATTTAATGCCGACGAGACGGGACTATTCTTCCGTGCATTACCGTCGAAATCGCTTGTTCGTAAAGGAGAAAATTGTGCTGGCGGGAAAATGTCTAAAGAACGGTTAACTGTCCTCATGTATGCAAATATGGCGGGGGAACTGGAAAAACCTGTTGTCATAGGAAAATCAGCTAAACCGAGGTGCTTCAAAAACATGAACATTAATAACCTCCCGGTTGTTTGGCGGAATAACCAGAAAGCATGGATGACAAGTTCGTTAATGGAAGAGTGGCTAAATGCATTCAATTCAAAAATGAAAAAATTCCTAGGTATGTAAAAATGATACGTACTATACAGTAATATAGTATACTATTTTATATTGTCCTGCACATAAATTATTTTACAGTATTTTCATAATCCGGAAAATTGTCCAATGTGGAAAGAAAAGTTGGTCCCATGCGATTCCGCTTTGAGCAAGTTTTACTGTAATAAGAAAATCTATCTGCTTTATTGAGGGTTGTGCAACAGAAAGTAAGCTGCAAAATGAAAGGAAAATTGTACAAGACTGTGGTATGACCTCAGTGGTGAATGGTATTGTGGTATGAGCAGTCACCAAGGCCCAGGATAGGTAAATGGCAGTAGCAAAAATGAGAATGCTAAAATGGATGAGTGGTGTAATTAGAGAAGACAGGATTAGGAATGAACATATATGAGAGGGACAGTCAAGGTGGGATGGGGGAACAGGAAAATTCAAAAAACTAGACTGAGATGATTTGAATGTAGAACCAACGAAAGAAGGTTACGTAAGAAAGCAAGTGAAAATGTTGGAGGTGCCAGGAAAGAGAAAATGTGGAAGAACCAAGCTCAGATGAAGAGATAAGATGGCTCAAGATCCGAGGGAAAAAAGATGGACAAGAGAGGAATGGAGAAAAGAAAGGAACGCCAACTCCACATAGAAGTGGGGAAAGGTTTAAAAGAAGAAGAAGAAGAAGATCTTTCTATAATTTGTGCTACGTCTTCTTTTCTTCAAGGTTTTTTTTTTTATTATTTTTACTCTTACGAAAGTGAAGCATCACTCAGTTGGCCAGTGTTCACCAATTGGAGCATTCTGACGTATATAATTACCAATCAATGTGACCAACTAAGTTACTTCATCATTAGTGTGGCAAATGCTTGAAGGTTTCATTGTTGTGGTTGTAGTTAAAAATACAAAAGTAAGTAGCTATTAATTATTAGGCTGTTTCGTTTATTCCTTCAGTGTAATACACTGATACAATCGAACTTAACGAGTGTGACATTAGTGCTTTGTGGATTGTTTTTTTTTTTTTTTTTTTGGAGAGCCGTTTTTTTTAAAGTGTGACCCCTATATAGTAGCCCATCTTTTCAGCACTGGCATTCCTGTAGCACGGTGATTTCCCTATAAGAGATCACTAGTGACTCATTAGCTGGAAGATTGGTGTAGTTTTTTGATAGCTTGTGATTTCTGGCTTGGGGACGTCTGTCAAAACATTGAAAACAATTACAAAAAGGCCTTGGATCCAGTTTACAATTAGTGTCGTTGGGTCAGATGAAAGTTTTATAAAAAGCCTTCATTTATTGCAATTAGAGATAAATAGGAAGGACTACTGGATATATAAATAATGACATTTATCATTCACTGACCATAAACTCAGTGCATGTTAAACATAATTATTTAAACCTTGTCTTTTTTTATTTCTTTATTTAAATGCCATTTAGGCCTTGCTTGTAACTGGCCAAGGTTTTATTACTGCATTGGTTGCAGTGATTTCTTATTGTTGGGATCCTTCTCATGGGAGTGGGATTGCAATCCATAGCCTTGTGGATGGTTCATTCAAATGGGTAAATATGGTTTATAAGTCCTAAAAAGAATGAATAAGCTACTCAAGAGTTCCATTGTTGTGAACTAATAGCATGGTTGAAAATAGGCAGCATTGCTTCAATTTAAACCTATATTTCAAGTTCTTTTTTTCTCCATATCCTTTTTGTTCATACCAAATCTGTACTAATTTGAAATAAATCTGTGAAATAATAACCTTTGGAATGAATACTTCCGTATAAATTTAAAATGCATGTAAAAGGTCAAAGTTGGCTTCTTACCATTTAAAACTAAACTTACATTGAAACCATTTTCATCAAACAAGCCTAAGTCCTCCTATGTATCATCCTTGTATATTTTCCTTGCTCACCCTCCCCCTCAAAATTCATCTTCTTACAGTTCAGGAAACCCTGAGAACTGAAACGGAGTTTAGGCTTCCTCCTTATATCACTAATTTTAAAACAAACAATTCATATTCCAACTCTGACAAGTCATTAAAGTCATTTACCAATCTTTTATCTGGATTCAATTTTCAGTCAGTTTCCCAGCAATGTTTTTGTTTTTTACTTCTCTGCAAGGAACTTTGAAATCAGCAGTTTTTGTGATGAATATTTGTTGGACTGCAGGGAAAAAAAAAAGGAAATAATTATAGTTAAACCATTAGTTGTGATTGCTTCTGACTAAAAATGAAAGCTGAGTGAAAATAGCAGGAAGTTCAATGTAGGAGGAACCATAAAGAATAATTGATAAGATAACCTCATGTTCCAAAAGTAGATTGCAGAGTTCTGGACTCTGTTACCCAAAATGCACTTGGTATTGATGGTGATAATATAAATCTTCCTCACTGATCATGGTAGTAGTATAGTTAATTACAACAAAACATTTATAATGTTTTTTTGAAACATTTGAAATACAGGGTGTATCAAAACTCTGTACAAATTTTAATGGGAAATAGAAAGACAAACCTTTTTTATCTATGAATGTCTGTCGTCTGATAGCAACCTTCAGTGCCAGAGAGTGCTATGCCTGGCCACCTAGATCGTCCAATTTAATATGTATCAATTTCTTCGTCTAGTACCACATGAAGAACCTCCTATACAAGATTCCCATTGACTCAAGAATCACTGTCGTTGCTGCAATTGTTCTCGAAATGCCAGGAATCTTTCAAAATGTATGGCAATCAATGCTTCGATGCTGTCATGCGTGCATTATTGTTGTCTGTGAACATCTTTGAATAAATATATTAATCACACTTGTTCATTTAGCTTTGTCTTGGTGTTCCTCTAGCCAGTTACAGCACCGCCAAAATAACATCCTCTAGGACAGAAGGTTGTCATCAGCCGATATACACTCATAGATGAAAAGAGTCATTTACCAATCAATAGTGAAAAGAAATGTTGTGGTGATCCCTATCTCCCAATAAGATTTGTACAGAGAGTTTTGAAACACCCTATAAATTGAACTATTGAAGAATTCTTTGTACTCCTCTTCATATTTCTCTTTTTTTTTTAATTATTCTTAATTTTTTGATTTGCATTTTTTGTCTATGCTTTTCCACCCTTGGTCTTCCTTCAAATTGATGTCCATTATATGTTTTCATCGACTTTACTTTTTCCCATAAAATTTGAAGAGAAAAAAGAAGGAAATTAGATAGAAAACAGGTTAACTGTTCAAAAGCCTTTGATCACGCAGAGACTGGAGGAGGAAGGATCTATTGATCCTTGGAATCTTCTTTTAAAGCTTTTTTTATGCAGTTTATTCTATGAGTGAATAATTTTTGTTTCATTGTGGATATTGATTCCTTTAAATACTTATGAGTCTATATTATAATAAATTTCATACTTAAACTCATCATAAGATATTGTAACTAATTTATTAACAAATAAACGGCTTTCTATTTTGACTTACATATCACTGCGATATTTCATGGGCCTAATCGGCACCATTTTTTCAAGCCTTTTTTTATAGAAAATCTCTCTCCTTCCTAAATTTCTCCATACATCAATAATACAAATAAGAATTCAATAATTAAACAATAAAAAGGTGAAATTACAATTATACACATTCATTTTTCAAGTCCTGATATCAAACTGAAATAAATAAAAGTTTATGAATCATAAATTAAAACAATTTTCTTCTTACAAAATTTCTTCTTATAAAATTATAAGGGAAAGTTTTTATAAAAAGAATTAGAAGATTTATAAATAAAAAAAATTATATGAGAAGAAATATGTTATATTTGAACGTTTATAAGAAGAAAATTGTTTTAATTTATGATTCATAAACTTTTATTTATTTTAGTTTGATATCAGGACTTGAAAAATGAACGTGTATAATTGTTGTAATTTCACGTTTTTATTGTTTAATTATTGAATTCTTGTTTGTATTATTGATGTATGGAGAAATTTAGGAAGGAGGGAGATTTTCTCTCTTCCTAAAAAAGAATTTTTATAAAAAAAGGCTTGAAAAAAATGATGCCAATTAGGACCATGAAATATCGCCTTGATATGTAAGTCTAAATAGAAAGTCGTTCGTTTGTTAATAAATTTCATACTTATTTTCAAATTAAAGTTTAATAATATTAGCTTGTTAATGATAAAAATTTATATTTTTTCTTTTAATGTTATTTAATTTAGAATATGATGTTTCACAACCTCCAACACTAAACGAAAAAGTATTAAAAGATAAAAGGAAAAAACTACGAGAAACATTTGAAAGAGTTCTTAAACTATATGTAAGTATTGGCTTTTCTAATAACGGATAAAACCTTTAAAAATACTAACACAGTAGTATAAATTAAGTTTAATCTTTTTAGAATTACAAGTTATTTCGAAAGTGCTGAATAAAAATTTCAGCTTCAGAAACTTTTAAAAAGAATTTATTTTAGTCTTTCTTTCTTTGAAAGTGGTGAAAAAAAATTAAATTAATAAAAATAGAATTATAATAACTAGTGAATTGAAGACAGACATTTATTTGGTGAATGATGTTTCCCCCCCCCCCCTAAACAAAATTTTATTAATTTAAAAATTATTCTCTTTAGTCTTTAAGGAAATCTTTAAAGATGGGATTTCACAAAAGATTCAGAGTTTAGATCCTGGAATTGATTTTATTTAACAATCTTTATTTTAATATTCATTTGAATGAAATGCCGATTAAATATCAATTGATGGTTAAAAAAGGTTTCTAAGTCCATTCCAGGACAATTTTCATAAATTTTATAATTCCTATCAATCCAAAGAAAACAAAAGTATTTCATCAAATAGAAATAAGGGATTATTAGTATTTAAAAATGAAGTTGCATTGACATTTTAAGAAATAAATTCTAATATGTAAATAGTTTTAGTAAATATTTTATATTCTAATTACAACTCTTTGTATTTTCTATTAGGAAAAAGAAGATCCTCCACAGTGGCTCGAACTAAAACGGTATTTATCTTTCCTCATTTGCTTAATTCTAAATTTCATGTGCTATTCAAACAATTTTATATGTTATATTTTTTTAATTGTCTAATAGGTTTTTTTTAGTGAATTTAGGGAATTTCTGTACATTGGGAAGAAATTACAGATTGAGGTTATCTTTGAATGCAAAGGGAAACGAAACTATAGTATCAAAGATTCACAAAGCAGTGAAATGGGACAAAATTATGTATTCATAAGATTTACAGGATTACCTACATGATTAAAGTAGCATTTTAACCCTATTATGTTAACTAAGATGTTTGTTAAGTAAGATGTAATTGATGAACTGCATTTAAAAAAATATATAATAGTTAAACTTTGGACTTGATTAAAAAAAAAAAAAAACTTGTTCCTTTTCATTTTCATAGGTAATACAGTTTAGAGGATTAGAACTGCCTTGGCAGTTTTTGATGATGGTTCCAGACATAAGCCACTTCTTTATTTATGCAAAATACTGCAAAGAAAATAAAAATAATTAGACGATAATTTCAATGCCAAATTTGCTTTATATTAACAGTACCCAGCAGTTTCTCACGTGTGTTATCTAGGAAACACCCTTGAAGAAGAAATAAAGCAGTTTAGTAGCCATATAACCAGCATTTGAGTGGACCCACCATTATACAGCTCTTGTTAAATAGGTTTTCTTTATCCTCCATTCAAAAGAAAATCTGCACAAATTAAAATGCTAGATTTGTCAAAACATTTTTTTCAAGATAATTAGGTAAAATGACATTCTAGATAAGTAGAAGACAAATAATGTAATTTTTCATTCACTTCATTTTCTGAACACATCCATTATAGAACATTTTATCGTCTACCTCAGCGGTTCCCAACCTTTTTCAGCTGGCAACCCATCTTTTCTTATCGGAATACCTCCACATATATACAAATAGAAGAATATAGAATAAAACCATATTTGTATCGTATCCCTTCCTTATATATGATCGATTTTCGATTTTTCTGATCTTTTTCTGATGGTTTATTCGATGGTTTCTGATAGTTTTAGGATCAAGTCGCGACCCACCTGTAACCCTTCCACGACCCACCGTTTGGGAACCGCTGGTCTACCTGATCATTTTACTTGATCTGAATAAGGCTGATCAACCAGAGCTAATCAATTATAATTATTGGTTGAATGGAGATGTTGTGTAGAAGAAGGTGTTTAGTTCTCCAACATCTTTTGGAGAACTTACTTATTCTAAGTCAACGAGATAAAAAAGAGAAAAGTTATAAACAAAAGAAAATCAATTGTCTTTACAGGAATTGAAAGTTAATCGTTTTGAATACTCTGCACATCCATCATCAGAACGGAAACAAGCAAAGCACATAGAATTGGAAATGTGATGTAACAGCAGATTTGTTACTTTATGGCGATAGGATTATGTTTAGGCAATTGCAAAATCTATTGTGATAAAGAAGGGATATATTTCTGTATGCTGTGAAATGGACAAGATAGATAGTTTGTAGTTGTGATCAAAACATGAAAGGCAT
Source organism: Thereuonema tuberculata (assembly GCA_023159025.1). Lineage (NCBI taxonomy): Eukaryota > Metazoa > Arthropoda > Chilopoda > Scutigeromorpha > Scutigeridae > Thereuonema > Thereuonema tuberculata. Next base: position 4,446,705 of record JAFIDM010000179.1, read on the forward strand.
TTTCATGTTCATTGTCGTGTGGTGGCAAGTTAGTAACAGACGGATTACAGCATACGAAATAATATTAGAAATATAACTCATGCAGGAAAATTTGATTATCAAATACACTTGACAAAAGAAAAGTTTATGTTTACAGAAATATATGGATTAATTTAAGTCTTTTTCCCCCTTTCATATCATAAAGATTATCCATTTCTAAATAAGCCATAATTCACATGTAGAATGCAATGAGAATTTGTTTGTTTGTTTTTTTAATTTATTAAATTTTAATTTATTTAATTTATCTTATTGTTTGTATTAAAAAAAAAGAATATCAAAAATGAAATACAGTGCAACTTGGATAATTCGAAGCTGAAGGGACCACTACAAAACTTCGAATTACCCAAGACTTCGAATTAAACAAGTTACATCTTTTAACTTTAATTTCAGGTCCACTGAATGCTTGAAAAGATTATTCTATCAATAAGTAAATATTTATTCAGAAAGATCATGGTATGAAAGACTTAAACACTATATATATGTAAACAAAATAAGATTTATATTATGTAAGCTACAATACATATTACATTCAATACAGAAAATTATAGTTTTTCAAAAAATTGTGCAATGTCTGATTGTTTTGGAGAATTCAGTCGCTTAAGGTTACCAAAATCATCAAGCACGTTTAGTGAACGGAAAACAGCTTCACTTACATTGGTTTGTCCTTCAATGTACCGACGAAATTCGGCACAAATCGTTGGCGCTTTGGCATTTCTTCTTCACACCCTTTTCCACCTCGCGAATGACAGCGACCTTTTCAGCAATTTTAAAATTCTTGTACACGCATGGTTTACTGAAAGACATGGTGACACTGACAGCAGGAAGCTCGAATGGCGTCTGAAGCGTCTTGTGTCGAATAACGTCACGTATCAAACGGTGGCGGGAAGGGGATTTCAGTTGTCAAGTGTCGAATTTCTTAACGATGAAACGCCAAAAAGTCGTTATGGTTCGAAATTTTTTATAAAAAACTTTGAATTATGGAAGTTGAACTTCGAATTATCCATGATTTTTTAACATTGATTAAATAAGAAATTCAAGGGACCAAGAGAAATCTTCGAATTAACCACGATTTCGAATTAAAGACGTTCGAATTATCCAAGTTCCACTGTAATTCAGTGCGAAGTTAATTCACAAAACTTTCTTTTACAATTTAAAAAAAACAAACAAAATATTTCAGGTTGGAAGCTGATTATGATAAACGAAGAAATACATTGATTCAGTATTATGGTAAGTTAAGCATTTAAATGTAAAGTAAAAACCATTAAATTTGATTGATTATTAAGATGTATTAGTTTAAATATTTAATGAAGCATCAAAAATAAGTTCTATTACATATTGAAGTGGTAATAACAATATTAATAATAATAAATTTAATAAATAAATATATAAGCCACATAATTATGATATAGGAAACACAAATTCTTCTCCAAATATTACTATATTTCGCAGGAAGTAACTTATTCTAACTTAGAATAAGTTAAAGAACATACTAATGCATTTAGAAATAAACACTCTGAAATATCTGATTGGGCAAACCATTGTATAACACTTGGACATAATCCAGACCATTAGTAACGGTCCTATATAATAATATATTTAATATCACAATAAGATTTATGTTGGAAGCTTGTGTTATTAATAGTTTTGATTGTTTTAATAAACAAAACAGTTTAGAAGTAAGTCCATTTTTGTTAGTTATTCAAGAAACATTAAATAAAAACAGTGAAGCATTTGATAATTGTAAATATTGCCTGCGTTTGTTTAAATCGCTTTGCACGAAATCAGAAGATAAGTTATGCCTGAAGAAGCAGAATAAGTTACTTTCTGTGAAACATCGTAATGTTTGGGAAAGAATTTGTGTTTAAAAATTATTTTATAAAAGACTTGAAGCAATGTCACTGTTTGAAAATATTAATGAAAGCATTCTTTTGTAGAATCAGTGAAGCATGCACAACAAGTTCAAGTGGATGATATTCCACTTCCTGCAGTTCAAATGCCTGATATGGGTAGGGTTTTAAAATATTTTGTCTTTTTTACTTAATTTTCCTTTAAAAATGATTTGACATTTTTAAATTATTTCGTGATTAAATGCAATGACCATCAGTTTGGATCTTGAATTAACAGTGGTTGCAGATTAATAACGAAGAATAACTTTAAACCAGGATGACTTTTTGATAAAGGAGTTTCATATTGATCAATAGTTTGAAATGCTTTGTTACTTTATTTGCATTGATAAAGGTCTACGACTCATCTTCTTTGCTGAAATCCATAATTTAGATTGCCCTTTGGCCAAAGATGACCCTGCTTCTCTAATCACAGCAGTTTGCTGCAACAGTAGAGTGGTTACACCCCTTTCATCATTACAGTTATCTTAAGTAACTTATATCACAGTTAAAAAAAAAAGTATTCACTACACGCTGATTTGGCTTACCGGAGGTAAGGCTCCCAGCGTTCTGTGACTAGTGGGACTGAGGTTGGATGGTCAGTGTCCTCTCTGGGGGATTGAACCCAACTCCTAATGGCCGCAGTAAAGCCCTTCATCACTTGGCTTCATGACACAGTGATCAGCAGATTTGAAGTCACATCACTGAGTCATCATCATTTCTCTGTTTTATGAACATTAGCTGGGTTGAATTTTAGATATTTTCCTCTAAATGGTTTGTGTTTTAAATAACCTTTAATACCTTCTCAGTGACATATTTATTTGTTAATGATAATTTAGTCATTTCTTCCTGTGGAACTTCTCTATGTCACTTTCTGTTAGGTTTTTACTTGAAGAAGTAGTTCAGAATGAAAAACTTCAATTTTTTTCAACAAATTCCGTTAGCCTGTTTTGTTGCTAATTTCTTTTTCCACTTATAAATGCTATCAACTAACTCTTGTCTTTCTTTCTTATGAATTCCTACGTACAAGTCCCTCATAAAAATTATTGTGTTTTCTTCTACTTTTTTTTTTTTTTTTATTGTAAGAATTCTCAAATTAATCCAAATTAATCCTTGGAATTGCTAGATAAAGATGCAAAAATTTGAATTTTCTTTGGTCAATGCATCTTTGATTCAGCATTCTATCTAAAATAATATCAGTTGCCGTTACATTATTTTCAACTCCACTGAATTGTTTGTCTTTTTCACAATAAAAGGTTCACTCGACAGTTCTTCACCTTTTCACTCAATCCTGCAATGTTTTTCTATCTAAAGTTGTCAGACGTTTCATCTACTCTTCCTTTCAATAACAGGTTCAGCAGTTATACGTGGCTAAATTCCTTGATGAAGGCAGCATGATCCTGTAACCAGTGTTTCTCTGCATGTCGTCTCAACGCCTGCTGTTGCAGTTGAGATTTTGGGGAGGATGAATCTGAATTGATGCATCTGTCCAAACAATAAATCTAAACTTGATACGTTATCCATCGCTCCTATCAATTCATTTTCTTATATGATTATTGTTGAAGTGGATCCTGTGCTATTTAGTTCCTATAAGCATTATTGGAGGCCTCCATTCCTAGTAACATTAGAAACCATTATGCTGCTGTACCATATCCTCCAATTTAATAGGAAGTGTTTTTAGCACTGACTACAAATGAACGCTGGATCATAATTCCAGAGATCCACCTTTCCTAAAATTATGATCCACTCTGTAGATGTTGGTGTCATTAGATTGTATTAACAAACATTTGTATACAAGGGCCATTCAAGTACTTTCTTAAGAATATGATTATACTTTAATCTTTCTGGATTTATTTTTGCAGGCTTTCGTTTAAATACTTCAATTTTGCCATTTCTCCTTTGCTGTCTTTTGAAATTAAGGCGTTTAATTCTTGACTCGGTCCCTTCAAATAAAATTTCTCTAAGTGAAAATTTACAAAATTTAGTTTTTAAAGTTGAAAAGCCTACAGCCTGAAAACTGCTTGTTAGGACAGTTCAGATCTGAATGTTATCAAAAGGTCTTAGAAAGCACAAAGGTTAAAAAGGAAATTTGATAAATGATTTATTTATTTTATTCATCTTTCTAATTTGATAAAAATTGACAAATCGATCAGTGTAATTTATAGACAGAAGTGTCTGATATTCAATTATTATTTTCATTATTAATTTGATAATAAATTGAAGCTACATTTGTCATAGAATAAACACAACATTATTACTGTAATCATATTAATATTTAACTGTGTTATGACTATAAAAAGTAAAATTATAACAGTTTTTGCATTAATTTAAAAATTCCTTTTTTTTTTTTTACTAATCTTTTGAATAATTTAAGCAAAACCTTGTTTGTTACAGATTTACCTTTGCATATCCCCTTACCAAGTGAAATCCCTCTGCCAGCCCCTGTTCCCCAACCACAGTCAATTCTCAAGAAAGTCTCAGCCTATGGGTAAGTCTGTCTTTCCTTCTCTGTCATTGTGTTTGGAATAGAAAATTATGATAGAATAAATAGTGTTCTTAGATGATGAGGAACTAATAGGATTTGGCCCAAGTTAATTTACAAGGGAAAAAAAAATGCAATTGAAAGCATTTTTAATTAGCCAGAGTAATATATATGACCTAATTAACATAATATTCTGTAGGAATTCTGCTTAGAATTTATTGAAAAATAACATAATTGCAAATTTATATTAAATACACTAAATTATAAATGTTTCAAAGTCCATGCCTCATCATCAGTGAAATAACGTTTAAAAAAAAATATGAAATATTATAATTCAGATATTAAAAATAATAATAGTAATTCCTTGCATTAATTTGAATTAAACCTTTTTATTAATAATCTGAAAACTAAATACAAGAATTAAAAATTCTTTCTATGTTACTGTTAATGGGTTTTGGGTTTCTCTATCTCAGGGAAATGAACTAGGAATCATTTCTGTCTTTCATGAGAGACGACTACACTTCCTTAGCTGTATTGTTAAGATTTAATAGATGTGAATCCGTTGTTAACTGGATTTCCGTGTGATGGGATTTCTATTGTTTAATGATATTGTTTCTTGGGTTACTTTAGAAATGTGTGATATCTTAACTATATTCTCTGGTTGATTTCCTTAGGAGTAAAGTATTAGGGACAATACTGGGACGAACCAAATTACCTCCTGGTGTCCCTCCTGGTCCTCCCCCTGAATTAACTGATAATGAAGAAGATGATGATGATGATGAAGACGATGATGAAGACAATGAACATCTCTCTGATCTAGGTATTAAAAACGTCCATAATGTTTTGTTTTTTGTGTTGTTTTTATTCATAAATTTCATAAATACTTATTTCTGCATTGTCCTAATATTTTATTTTACCTGTATATTTTATTAGTTATCTTTATTGTTTAATTTAAATAACTATTTCAGTTTTTCTATCTAAATTTTAATATTATTTTTTTTATTATTTCTTCATTCCTAAGAAGAGGAAATGGATATTGATGGAGAGGAATTAGATGGTTTGACCAAAGAATTAGATAAATTAAAAGGTAAATACATTGTTCTTATGAAACCTTATTAAAAACTTACACCTTTATAATAATATTTCAAAGATAAGCACTTAAGGAAATTTGTCTTAATGATATTTTTTTTTTTCTGTATTAGCCAAACGACGAAAAATAAGATTTATTGATGATGGAGCAAGGGATTCTGACGATGATGAAAAAGATACACGGCTAAAATACAAAGCTCCTAAAACCCCTACAGCACTGCAGGCTAAAATGCTTGAAATGGCAGGACAAGATATAAATGAATTTTTGAAAGAGGTAAGATTTTTACCAAAAACTCGATATTCAAATAACTATGGATTTTCATACTTTAAGATTATCTTTTGTAACTACTTGTTCCCAAGTATCCAGAAATTCTCGACAAGAAATGGGATTTTTGTTGTTGTTGTTGTTGTTCACTGTAGTAATCTTAAAGTAAGCTAAGATTATTGTTCATTATTTATTTCTTACACTTTGAAAAAGTCAGCTTTCAACAATAAAAGCATTATACTAGCAGACATGTGGAAAACTTTCTATGGAAAATCATATTTTCACTTAGATCTGGTAATTTTGGAGCAGAGGTATAATTGTCATAGTTGAAACTCATAGTCAGTATTATGAAGGCAAATTTGTTGTGAAGTTTTATTGAATTCTTAATCATAAATTACAGATGGAAATAGTTCATCGACAGCAGGAGGAAACGACACAAAGTGAAGAGACTCCTAAAGCAGTTGAACAATCACAGCCAGAAGAAACTATCAAAGAAGTAACTCCAATTCCTCAGCCTATTCCTCCGGGTCCACCACCAGGATTACCACCTGGACCACCTCCCAACCTACCACCAGGTAATTGAAATCCTCCCACTCCTCAGTCCTCGTCATTTTAAGTTTAAAAAAAAGACTCCTTCTTGGTTGAGAATGATGAAATTTAAATTACTCAAAAATCTGTTCATAAAAATGAAGTTTTTGCAATAAATTTAGATTTACAAAATCAACAGTTCATGTTTGTTATTAGAATGAAAATTAGAAGAAAAGAGGAAGTAGTCTCTTATCCATATAAAGATAATGATCAGTAACGTTGTCTCATTATCATTGTCAGATTTACTTACATGTACAACCCCTTTCTTTCTATTGTTATTAGAGTTTTAATATCCATAAAATTCTCAAAGAAAAAAGAAAATTGAGGTTTTAAATAAGCTGAAACAATAAATTATTTAAGAATTTTAAAGGCAGTAATGTTATTATCAGAGTTAAATAAAACATACAAATAATTCACTGTATATATTGATATACATCAGTCTGTGTAGCCTATTAACTTCCTGCCCCTAGGACTGCTACATACATGAGTACGTTGCATATTTAAATATATTAAAAAGACGACCCATCTTGTATTTGGATGCAAGGTTTGAATTTGAAAATATTCTTACATATTGAAATTATAAATAGAAAACAATCAGTTACCTTTTGTTGTATATCAGTCACATCATTGTCTTCTCCCAAAAATTAAAGGAGAGAGGATTTGAGTTGGCAGTAAATCTTGAGCTATCCCAATATAAGAGAAGGAAAAATGTGGGATTGAGGTATTTTTGAAGTGGACATTGTCTTTACCACCAAGGCCAATTCTACTGTTTGGGATAATGTTTAACTGGTTCTGAAATACTAAAGAAAATCAAATTTTTTTATGCTGCCCTGGAAGGTCGTATAATGTGAATAAATATTGTGACTTTGACTGGTCATAGAACATTGAACATGCGATTTACAGACTTTTATTTAGAACTAACAGATTAACAGCAAGATATATATGAAGTTTAAAGCTTTGAAAACATTTGAACAATCATACCAAGGAAAAAAAAATCAAATAAGTGTTCCAAATTCTTCACCACGTTTTAAATAAAATTACAGCTTTTCCTACTAATTCAGTTTCAACTTCTGATATCTTCTGTAATACATTTACAGTTTTACAAAGGTTAAATAAGCTGTAGATCTTTTTATCAAATTTTTCAAATAATCAACAACAGCTATTTATTGTAACAAAGGAATATTTTGTGCTCTTTATTATAATATCTTAGGATTTATAGTCCACTAGGCATCAGCTACTGAGATTTTTAATGCAGTCATTCCGTGTCTTATTTGAATAAACCTTTGTTGATAATTGACTCGATTCTGCAAAAGAGATTCTCCAGCTCTTCAGAGACCGGTTGGCTGCATCCTCTACCTTCTGTGTTTCCTGTTTGGTTCAATAAAACAGAATGTAAATACAGTACAAGCACTTTTAAATCGATTGGCAAACAAATTTAATACTTCCTTAAGGGATTTCTCTATTGTCAAATGAGTCATATTAAGAATTAGAAACATTAGTTGTTCCTTAACGGAAATTTCCATGACTGCATGGTAAAAGAAGGACACTTGTAAATCACAAATATTATGTTTTGTTTTTCTTTTCTTGAAAAAATGAGAAAAATGTATTATAGTTTTAATATACGTATCTTGAAATTTTATTTCAATACTGGTTTTTTATTTATTTATTTATTTATTTATTTTTTTTAATTTTTTTTTTTTTTTGTATCATCTCTAACTATTACTTCTGGAGAATTATGGGGCAAGAATTTCTAAGTAGAATGATGATAGGAGGGAATTTGTGATAATGGGATTAAAAAATTACATTTCCAATTAGGGTTATTCACTTATTTTTCTCTCTTTTATTTTATCTTTAGGTCTTCCACCGTTGATGTTCAGACCTCCACCAATCAGGCCTGGTTTACCTCCCCCTTTGCGTTTGCCTCCTGGTCCTCCTCCTGGGCGGCCAGCTGGACCTCCTGGACCTCCACCAGGTCTACCAAGAATGACTGGTCCTCCAATTCGTCTGCCACCAGGTCCCCCACCAGGTAAGAGTTTTGTTTCAGATTACATTACCTTTTTCTTTTAAATCAGCTTATTTTCACACGAATCATGTTATTTGAGTTCTTATGTAGTGCTATATTCTCAAATTTTGATATGTTGGTAAATTTGGTAAGTAGCTACATTATTGTTGTTATCATTTCAAGGCCATGAAGATTTCAAATGTTACATCTGGATTAATCATTTTATTTCCTTTCTATATTAAGTCAGGGCTCCACCAGAATGCCTTTCTCACCTTCGCATCTTTGTTAAATTTGTTTTAAAAATATATTTTTCAATTATGTTAAATTTACATTTTCATAGTATTTCATAAACTCATTTCATAAACAAGGATTCATATAGCATTTCATTTTTTTAAAAAGTTTGATATTTTTAGAAAATTTATCAGATTTTCTATCGTCCTTAATTTAACAGTTGCACTTCAATTACTGCCATATTTTTGATGAATCAGTTTTATTTTAACTTGATTGCATTTCATTTATGAAATATAAAAATGTTAAGTTCTAACATGGATTTGACTTATTTTAATAGTATAATTAATATTCTAAAACCATTGATCCTTTTGGATTTTGTTCCAATGCCATGTAAATAGATTAATGGGACCTTGTTCTAATTTTTGGCTCTAGATTAAATTATCTTTCTTTTCCTAGAATTCTTCATCTAAAGTATTGGTAATTTCATTGATTTTAATGAACTTATTAAGGTTAATAAAAAATGTTAATTACATTGTTTCAGGCATGCCTCCCCCAAGACTTATGAGGCCTCCCAATTTACCCCCACCTGGATTACCTCCCCCACCTGGTGTTGGACAACCAGTAGCACAACCCCTTAGTAATCCCAATGTCCTCAGTGCACCACCTAGTCTTATATCTCGGCCAAAAACTCAAGATGAAGAAAAGAAAAATACAGCCACAATAGAGGCCAAACCCCAAATCAGGTAATATTTTAAAAGCATAATATAAGTATTTTATAGTAAAAACAATGAAACCTTAATTGTCACAAATTATATACATTTCTTCCTTTTATTTCTGATATTCATGGATTATTTTTAATGAACTGTTTTGTAAATTCATTTATCATAACATAGGAGCAGTTTCCTACATTCATATTTGAGTATCAGTAAATTTATAAGATGAAGAACCTTTTAAGAAAATCTTCCTAATATGTCATGTATTTTCAAAATAAAATTTTTAATAATTAAGATTCAGCAAATAAAGACCACCCTCTCAAATTATTTATCAAATTGAAATAAATAGATTCTTGATATTTTCTTAAGTTCATTTTTAATAAATTTAATAGAAATCTATTCTATTTTGGGCACCTATTTATTAGGCCCATGTAGTTTAGAGAACCTAATCCATTATAAGATTCACATTGGATTAAGAATTAAAGAATATTATTGTCTAGTTAAGTAATTATTTAGATAGTAGTAATTTAAATAGCATTTAATAACAGTTGGGTAATTGTCCATAAGCTATTGAATTCAAAATTAAATGATCTGTTAAAAGCCTTCAAGTACAAACCCTATCTATTTTACAAAAGGATGTATGGATACATTGATGCTTTACTTTTTCTTCTAATAGAAATCTCAGTGCAGATGTAACACGGTTTATGCCAACTTCTCTAAGAGTGAAAAGAGAAGATAAAGGGAAAAAACGAGATCAGAAGATTGTAATAACAGGTAAATGGTCTGGAATTATTGAAATATTTATCTTTTTTAACATTGCTTCTGCTGTTGTCAGACTTATCTGGAAAAGAGATCCTCTCTGCAGAGATTATAAGTGATTGACATAAAGTTAAATAAAGTCATCAACAGATCATAATAATCATTAAAACTATCTAGTTGATTAAAGTACTCAGCAGTGTTGTTGAAAACTCAGTAAATTGAGCACAAAACTTATTTTTGCCAAAAACAAAATTTCTGATCTATTCGGGTTTTACTTAAAAAAATTAAATAGCTGGATTTTTTTTCTTTTTCAAAAAGCCTTAAGGCTATAAAAAAACTTTCCAATTTTTTTTAAATATAACTTTCCAAAATATACTAGTTTAGATTTTTTAAATAATTAAAAATGAAAACAAAATATTTCTATTTCAAAATATTGGGGATTTTTATTAGTTACATTATTTATTCCTGATAAACAGAATTGAAATGTGTTGGTTTCATCAGAATCCTAAGATCTATTTCTGTTTTTACCTTACATAGATGGTTTTGAGATATTTTAAGTATAGTTTCTTTTTGTTTTCTTTTGGGGGAAAAAAATAAAAGCACTGTCTGTTATGAGACAGTATTAATATACAGGTTTGTTAAAATTAAAGTATCCCTCCTTAGAGGTCTCGGGAGCACGTTCTAAGGCTCATAAATGAAGAGAAATTTGGACAACAGATACTTCAAAGGATGTTTTCGCCATTTTTAGAAGAAAAAAAAATAATTGCAAAATTCGTTTGCTAGATGGCACTGTGTCAGTAACTTACGTTAATTGCGTAATAATTATTACTCTACAAAAGCAAAGTAGTCGCTTCAGAATCATAGATGTTTGCCTGCATTACAGCAGCAATGCTAACAACGTCTGGGCCGGTTAATTAGTGCGTTTGGGTGCTCTGGTAAAGGTTGTAGCAACTATATTTGACGACTTCTTTGTCAGATCTGAAGGACAGCATCGCACTTCATGTGCTGGCAATTCCGGTTGACATGTCATGTTTTGCTGTAGAAAATGTTGTTCTTCAAATGAAAACTGTTGTTGACCATTGTAAAGGACGCATTGAACAATTGTAGTGCTGTTCAAGTGATTTATATTGCCACAGCCCTTTCTAGTGACAGAATGTAACTGGTTTTTTTTTTTTTTCTTTTTTTTTTCAATAAATGGGAAAGTACCTGTTGTTCAAATCTTTCTTTCATTACAAGCCTTAGAACGTGCTCCAGAGTCTTCTAAGTAGAGATTATTTTAACAAAATTAAAATTAAAACCCTATACTGACATTTGGTATGTGATATGTGGTTGTTAGGCATGGTTTAAAATAAATAAAATACATTTAAAATATTTTGTATATATATATAACAAATTTTACTCTTTTAAAAAATAGTTTCACAGTGTAAACGTTCACCCAAACAAACACAAAAAATCACGTTTAATCACTGGCATTTTCTTAGGCAAGACAGGCCTCAACCAGGGGCCTAAGTGTTGCTAAGGTATTGACGTAAAATGTTCGCAGTGCCAATGATGGCTGTCTTTTGTAATTCAGCTGTTGTTATTGCTGGTGCTCCAAGTCTGGTGTAATAGTCCATAAATTTAAGTGATAGTGTTCCTAGTGCACCAATGATGATTGGCAACACTGTAGTTGTTTTATTCCATATTCGTGTAATTTCAAGTGCCAGAGCCCTGTATTTGTTGATTTTTTCCAGTTCTTTTTCCTGGACTCTACAGTCCCCAGGGATGGCAATGTCAATTAGGGTCACATTTTGTTGTTCAATTAATGTAATATCGGGCGTATTAGCTGTTACATGCTGGTCTGTTTGAATACGAAAATCCCAGAGGATTTTAACTTGCCCGTTGTCCAAGACCTTTTCTATACTGTGATGCCAGGGTTTTTCTGATGTATGGAATCCAAATTTACAACATAGTGCCCAATGTATTTTCTTGGCTACATCGTCATATCGCTTTTTATATTCTATGTTAGCAATTGTAGAGCACTCACAGATTATATGATTTACAGTTTCTTCTCGGTTGTTACACAGTCTGCAAAGGCTGTTGGTGCTTGTGCCTTGTATTTTGGCCTTCATAACATTGGTCTGAAGGGCCTGTTCCTGTGCAGCAAGGAGCAGACCCTCAGTCTCCTTTCTCAATGTACCATTTTTTAGCCAAGTCCAGATGATATTTTTGTCATGTTTATGTTCGATTTTTTTGAAGAAAGCCCCATGAAGGGGCTTGTTTTCCAGGCTTCTAGTCGAGTATTGTACTTGTCTTTTTTGTACTCTATTTTGGATTTGGTGGCTTTCAGGAAATTTTCAGTTTTAATTGCTTTTAGCAGTTTTTCATTACTGTTGTTGATGTAGTCACAGAGGCCACATTTTTCCTCTTCAACAGTTTGTTGTATCTGTAATAAACCACGACCTCCAATGGTGCATGGCAGATACAGTCTATCAATGTCACTCTTAGGGTGTAATGAGTGATGTATAGTTAGAAGTTTTCGTGTTTTTTTATCGAGTGTCTCCAGTTCAGCAGTTGTCCAGTCAATAATTCCCGCTGGATATCGAATTAAGGGCACTGCCCATGTATTTATTGCACGAATAGTGTTTCCAGCATTGAGTTTAGATTTTAGAATCTTTCGAACTCTTTTCAAATACTCTGATCTAGTAAGGTTTTTGACCCTATCATGCAGGATGTTGTCCATTTCTAAAATACCGAGATATTTGTATGGGTCTTCCTTATTAAGTGACCTTATTATATCTCCATTTGCCAGTTCAATGCCTTCTGTTTTCTGAACTTTTCCACGTTGTACTGTCAGCATTGCACATTTATCCAGTCCAAAGTTCATTTTTATATCTCCACTGAAGATTCTCACAGTGTTCAGTAGTGATTCTAACTCAGTTGGACTTTTTGCATAAAGTTTTAAGTCATCCATGTAAATATATATATATTTGGATTACTAAATATATTTGTTTTGGAATATAAGAAGTGTGTTGTTCACTCATTTCTTTTATGTATTACTAATGACTTAATGCAAAGGGAGAAAAAAATTACTTTTTTTATAGGGTTTATTTAAAGTTAAAGTTAGGAAAAGTAATAAAATTACCTCAAAATTGAGATAAAAAAAATGCTCTGCAGGAAATGAACTATTGCTTTCAGTGTTATCTTAGCTCATTGCTAAGGTATAGCAAGTAAATGAATGCATAAAAATCAAATAACATAGTAGAAATGTTGACAATGTATAAAATATGGATGAATATTAATGCAAAAAACCTTTATAATATGAATCAAACACTTATTATTATTTTCCTGAAATAAAGATTTTTGTTATTGCTTTGGTGTTGATAATCTCTTATATAGTTTTCCAGGATATGTTTATGTGCAATGCACTTCCCCTGTGTTTGGAAAATAATTTTTATTTCCTGTGAAAATAGAAATAATTTCTACAATGAAATGTCCGCGACAGGAATCGAACCTGCAACCTTCTGATCTGAAGTCGGACATCTTATCCATTAGGCCATGGGAACTATATTCAAATTATTGTTGTTAAATATCTCTTATCACTTCCTCTGAATGTGGGACACAATGAGAGAAGAGCCAGAGAAAAAATAAAACTCGTAAATTTTAGCCTACTAGATTAATATTTCAATTTCAATGTTCATTTTGTTTAGCTACTACAAGTTAAACAGGCCAGAAGAGATGCTGAAGGTGGCCCTCAGCGACAAACTGAAGAGCCATTACGAACATTTCTCGACATGAATGAGTAAATTAAAAATACTATTTAAACACAGAAAAAACTTCTACTTAATCTCAACTAAAAATTGTTGGTATTCTCCCGTCATTGTTGACTGGGCGTGTACGCTAGTGTTACAATATTCTGCTATTAGTGAATTATTCCTATTTTCACACTTGACATATCAGCTCGGATTCATTTATTGATCTTAAGTGACGGCTTGATTTTTGATGAGGTTCATTTTGAGGCCATGTCCTTTTTTAATTTTTCTGTGGTTTGAAAAAAGTTTTTAATATTTTTTCTACCATTTTAAACATCTTTAAATCACTGATCTATCGTTTTTATCTCCCATTTTAAAAATTTTGTTGATGAGATTTATATTGTATTAATTAATACTTATTCTGTGCTTTATTTCTCTGTAGGTGGCAAGGGTGATGAAATGATTCTCACAGCACCCAAATCATTACCATCTGTTGCACCAACGAAAGATGATGCTTACGAACAATTCATGAAAGAAATGGAAGGATTATTATAAATACTTTGTAAATAATTTCACATAGAAGTACAGATGACGAAAGTTAACTTTTTTGAGCTGTCTTAATGATATTTTTATAAATTAGTTCATTTCTTTTTCTATAGTTTAAAAATAAATCATTCCTCACTTTTAATAAAAATGTCATTAGCATATTACAGAGCATCTATTTATGAAAAGAAAAAAACTTTGTAATAAAAGTTTAAAATTAAAATCTACTTTCAGCTACTAAAATCATCATCTTCACATTGATTCATTTTGTTTTATTGCCATGAAAATAGTTATTTTTTTTTAATTATTATAGTCATCTGAGAATGAACTCCAGTGAATTTTGTAAATAAAGTTTATTCCTTTACAACCATTGTTTATGTATTGTCATTTGTTTCCTTACTAAACTTTTTAGGTCATTATATAATTTGTATTCCAAACAATTTATTGTCATTTTTAACCAATAAGCAACTACATTAAAGCCTCTAAAATTAATTGGGAGCCATTTTAAATTTAACTCTTTAGTCATTTCCATCATATTTTTCCTATAATTATTTTTTCTAGACAGTAATATAATATTAGAAATGTAATATAATAATAATAATATATAATAACATACAAAATATAAATAAGAAAAAAAAAGATGAACTTATACATATATAATTTTTATTTAAGTGCAATCATTTTTTTAATCTGTTTCTTGTATATTTATTGTACCACATTGAGAATTTATAATTTTTCTCATGTTCTGAACTTAAATTGTTCATAATTTTCTGTATTTCTCAAAGTGTCAATACTGGTTTTTAATGGGTTACTGTTATCTCCTATTGTTCCAGAAATCAGTGGTGAGTCACCAAACAGCAAGGGTCTGCAATTTAATAACATTTTTAAGTGAAATTTACTGTTTTTGTTTTTTATACATTCATTTATTGAATCCTCAGTGTTTCATTGAAATAGGAATGTATTATACATTTCCAAACTAGCTTTCTTATATAAAGCATTTCTTAATTTAACAAGAAATATTGAAAATTTCATTTTTACTGCTTTTTTTTTTCATAAATTTATATGATTTATAAATAGGAGGGAAAGGGGGTGAGCCAACTTTCTTGAAGGCTACATGTATCTCTGAAACTGCTTAAGCTACAAACGTGAAATTCCAGAAAAACACTTTTTAAAAAAAATGAAGAAATACTGGTTTTATGGTTTTAAAAAATTAAATGCAGAGAGGGGTGGATTTTTTTCAAGTTCAGCTAAAATAAAGCTAAATGTCCTCATTGATTCATCAAAGCACACCTAAACCTAGGAAGTTGAAATTTTAGAGATGTTTTATGAAATGTATAACGAAGGTTCCTTTTTAGAATTTGGTTAATTGTTTTGTTTGTCAATTGTTTTCCTTAAGAGGACGGAGAAGAACAGAAAGAGGTGGGAAGTCTTATATTCCTCCATCTCAATCATATGATTTTTTACCAACCGGGAAAGGTTCAAAGTGATCTCACAATTATAATTTCTTCCTTCTCCATATCAGGACAGATCTTTTCTTTGAATCCAATCAAAGCATTTTGCTAGTTTCTATCGGGGGGACCGGAAAGTAATGTCGTTTTTGTGCATGTCAATGCATGTTTATTATTTATCAGCTCATTGTGTACTTCAAAGTCGTGTCAAAGACATTTTAAGGTTTAAGTAACTTATTTACTTGTAAAAAATTAAATTAATTTTTTTTTTTTTTTTGCAATTTTGAGTGAAATGGCCAAATACCAGAAGAGGCACATATCCTGCATTGTATGCTTTTTGAGTTTCACAAGGGTAGTAACGCAACAGTTGCTACCAAAAACATTTGCAATGTTTATCCAAGTGCATTAGACGTTCGTAAATGCCAAAGATGGTTTTCTAAGTTCAGATCCACTAATTTTGATCTTTCCGATGCGTATTGATCAGGAAGACGAACAACTTTAGACAATGACGTGTTAAGGGCCGAAGTGGAAGCAAATCCGTTTCAGACAATCGAGGAGCTGTCAAACACCCTTAAACAACCGTGGTCGACCATCCAAGAGCATTTACAGCAGATTGGTAAAGTAAGAAGAGCAGGTGTTTGGGTTCCCCCTAAGCTGTTTGAGGAAAACAAAGGTAACCGATACATCACATGCAACTTATTGCTTCAACGGCACAATACAGAAGCGATTTTTGATCACTGGAGATGAAAAATGGGTCCTCTATGATAGTCCAATCTGCAAAAGCAGTAGCTCTCTCCGAATGAATTGTCACGAAGTACTGCTAAGCCA
>JAFIDM010000179.1:4483305-4620749 GCA_023159025.1 Thereuonema tuberculata
GTTTTTGAAACTTATACCTAACGTCCGACGAAGCAATCTTGATAAAAGATTGCGAAATATCACTATTAAAAAGAGTTTTAAAGGATAACATGTGGTTATGAAGAATTATTATAACATTCCCTTGTTAGTAACACTTTGTTTCCAGATTTACACACACAGAGGGGTATAACTTATTATTGACACAGAATAAATACAGAAGTTAACTCCACGTTGGTGTTCTGGGTTCGAGCATTTGATTTTTGGTACAAATAAGATGTCTGAAATTTATATGAATATAAATGAACCCTAGCACCACGATTACAATTGACAAAAAAGGAAATAAACCACTTAGCTAATTTCTTCTAATATAAGTTATTAAATATGGAATTATTATTTACAACATATAGGAGGACTTCAAAACCTTTATTATAAAGAAAACTGAATAAAATGTAAATATAAGAATTTGAGGTGAAGTCGATGTTTTAAAAACCCAATAATGGATATCAAAGTCCAACAACAACAACAACAACAATGGAATCTAATTCGATTAAAAACATTTAAATTTTAAAAAAGAAATGAAAAATTTGAGGGAGCACTTCAATAGCATTTTTCAAATTAATGTCTTTCTTTGTATTTAAATATTGCCTCTTGCTTGTGATTTGGAAGTTTTTCCTTAAACAGTGAAATCACAATTTGAATATTTAAGTTATAATATGGGATGAAAATAGGGATAGTTGTTGTACAAGTGTTACTCAGACAGGAATTCAAGATTCAGTTTAGTTTTAAAAATCATTCAACTTTGTTTAAAACAATTATATTTTTAAATTTCATTGTTCATAATTTAATCTTAAATTATTTTAATATCAATTGTAAATCTCATTTTGAAACACACTAGGAATGATTTTTTTTATTTTTTATTGGTGTGTACTTCTGGATGGGTTTCCCAGCTGCTGATTGATGGCTTATCCAATTAGAAATGTCTTTGTATTCATTGTAGGTATTGCTAGGGTTATTTATTGTTAAATATCATTCGTGTATCCAGGCTCATTCAAAATTATAGAAATAAATTTGAATTCTGTGCCTAAATATACTGAGTCATGCAATTGAAACAATGTATTTGTTATTTGTGTATTGATGGAAGAACTTAAGAACATAAAAAGAAATTTTTAATCATTAGACGAAATCAGATTTTTCCTAATTGCTAAACTTTATTGTTAATGATTGTAAATGTATTCTAAAAATCAGCTGCAGACACTTCTGAGTTAATGTTAATGGGGATAAGTGTGTAAAATTAACAACATGTATAAGACTTGTGTATAGGTTTACATAATTTCTTTCATTTGTATTTTTAACAAATTTATTCATTTATAGTTAGAAATTGCTACATTAGTTATTTCAGCTCGTTTCACTGTTGATAGCTATTGAGCTGAAGTAAATAGTACTTAGATTTTGTTACTTATATTTAATTCACCTTTTTCTTTTTTTATATTTCAGTAAAACATAACGGCAATATTTCATTTGATGATGTTATAACCATTGCCCGACAGATGCGACCCAGGTCAATGGCTCGTAAATTAGAAGGCACCGTGAAGGAGATTTTAGGCACTTGCCAGTCAGTTGGCAATACAGTAGATGGATGCAATCCCCATGATCTAATAGAGAAAATAGAAAATGGAGAAATGGAAACGCCAGAAGTAAGTTTTGACTTTTCAAAAACACCTTTTCTTGTAAGATATTAGAATATTATAATTTTAGGGAAACTAAATTGAGTCTTAGTTAACTTCAGAGCTTGAATCCATTAGTATTATATGTTACAAAGGTATTGTATTACTATAGTATTAACCATGGGTTCTTTATGCCTTCATTCAGACTTCTTTTTACTCTTTAAATTATTGATGGCTTATTTTTGAAGCATTTAGATGAATTGCTTTTCATTAGAAGTATTAGTGCCTCTTTCTCTGCAGTCTATTCATAAGCAACAATTAAACAGAATACTTTGGTATTCATCAGTTGACTAACCACAACTGAATTTATTTCAGATTAACAATTATGGTTTGAAATGGAAATTAATCAAGAAAAACTTGTCACTTGGTAACAAAACAGAATTACTGTCAAATTGTGGGGGTGAATGATTAAAATATAAGGTCATTTTGGACGTAAGCCACACACAAAAATTGAGCTCGACAGTGGAATCACAATGATTGTCCAACAAGTAGCATTGCAATGAAAGAATGTTCTTAAAACTATCTTTTCTTGTTATTTTGAATGAGATACATCCGTATGCCACAAGAAAATGGCTGTGGAGCCACAGTTAGCAATTTTTCTTTTTTCATAAAAGGTATTGTAAATGAAAAAGCTCCAGAAAATGTCCAATGAAGGATTCTTGTTTACTTAATGAATTGCCTTTGAGGCCTATTTATAAAGAATTACAGAAAATGATTTAAGTTACTTTAAAAGAAATGTGTCTGCAGTTGATTTCATTCTGTAATGAAAATTTTAAAAGGGGAACTTACCTATAATAAATAAAAAAATAAATTGAGAAACGGTTTTCATCTTTGTCTACAAAATAACAAAAGAAATTAACATATTGATTAATGAAGATAGTTTTAATAATGCCTCTTTACAATTGAGACATGAATATCATAGAACTGACAAACAGTTGTTAACAACCCAAATTGCTGAACATTATTAATAAAGAGTGAAACATGCCACAGCCATTTAATTTATAATGAGGGTGAAAGGGAAGTATTATATATAGTTGTTCATCTTCAAAACTAATGATTCATTTTAATGGTCCTCTATCAAGTAATTGTGAAGTAATTCAGTATAGAAAACAACAGAGTATGTGTTAAAACGAAAAGAATTAAATCCAAATAAAACTTAAGTTTTAATTTCAGTTGAATCTAGTCATCATGAAAATTGACATGCAGTGTTATAATTAGGAATTAACATTGGTTAATTATTGCCATGAATTTGTCTTTTCTTTGAAAGTGACGCTGTTTTTGATTAAGTAGTTGGAGGAGGTATCATCCATAGTTTGGATATTAGGATCCTCTTCTTGAAATGGTTATGTGCAGAAAAATTGGAAGAAAGCTTTTGATTGAGGCAGTTTAGAATACAACCCCTAATAAAATTTTCCATTCCTTGGAGTTGGGCCTAAGGAGGATTTTTTTTTTTTTTAATAATTACTGGTCCTCAGATGGCAAAGTTTAGAAACACTGGTTTAATAATTAATGCAAGGATTAAATTAACTGCAACAGAGGCAAAAATAACGCAATGTTTTTAATTGTGCGTGTGTGTGTGTGTGGGTTTTTTTTTTTTTTTACAATAAAGAGTTAATTTAAAAAGAGAAATTAAATACACATAATACTCCGTAACTGTCAGATTATTCCCATCTTTTTAATCCTATTTATTTTTTACATTATCAAGTAAGTTTTCAGTTTCTCTTCTTAATTTCACAGACTCCTTCTGTTAGTAAAGGGTAATTTACATTTACTAACTTCTCAAAATAAACTAATGTAGATTTTTAGTTACTAACAGTCACAATATTTACAATTTCTGTTTTACATTCTGAAAAAAAAAAAATGTTTAATGAGTTGACAATGCAACAATACTGTTGTCTAGCAAGACTTCATTAATCCCTTCAGTTTCTTTGCGTAGACGTTTTTATGGAGAGATTGCCTGGAATTGTTTCGCGAAAGTTTCTATTGGCAGCCAATTGGTAGCATCATCGACTTTTTAGTTTTTGTTTTCAAAAGCTTCTGATAGGTGGCAGTAGTTGTTTTTTTTCCGTCTTCAAACTACTATAATTCTCTAAGATCGACTTCTCAGATCAAAATGGCTGTATTGAAGCGAAAAAAAATGTTTGTATATTAAGAAATTGAAAACCTTTTAAGAGTTAGATTGCTTCAATTATAGATACTATGAATTGGATATTTCCAATAAATAATCCTGCTGTGAAAGTGAAGGTAGTAGATCGGATTATGACCACAATAATGATATTTGAACAATAAGTAGATGCTGATACGAAGTATTAATTATTATAATAAAAATTAAAACTGATAGAATTTTGAAATTTTCACATTACAAAGAAAATTATCTAAATTTTTATTTTAACCAAAAAAAAACAAACAACAACTTTGCAGTGAAGGGAATCTTTTAGATCTAATAAAAGTGATAAAATTGGGTCATTTCAGAATAAAGTTTTACAGTATTTGTTTTGTAGTGTGATAAGTATTAAATTTGGTATCTCACAATGTCTTCAGGGATCCTATTGATAATTGAAATAATTTTTTTTTTGTTTCGTATTTTTGAAAGTATGTTTGTGGTGGCTAAAGTCTTTTGTCCTCAATGTTTTTTGTCTACAAAAACATTGGATGTAAGATTCACTTGGGAATCATTTTTGAATATTTTGATTTTCTTTTGATCAATGTTCTTTAATATTGATATGAAATATACAAAGTTCCAGTGTAACCATTTGAAAGTGATGCTAGTAGTATTTGATGGTTGAACATTTATTTTGGCCAGACTATTATGCAGACAGTCGTTGACTTACAACCTATGCGACATACGACTCTAGAACTTAACGACCATCCATCTGGCAGCTAGATAATAAAAAGGCTTAAAAATAGTTAACTAAGAAAATGATTTATACAATAGGTAGAGAAATGATAAAAGGGGATAAAAATAATATAAAGAAAACAATAAGAATATAAAAAAATAAAGAATATCCGACTTGCATCCAACTTGACTTACGACCAGTCAGTTGAAACTGATCATTGTCATAATTTGATGACTGTCTGAATTTATTTGCTATAAGACAAAACCTAGAAAATTGTTTTAATGGAAACAAATGAGTTGCGGCATTTACAAATTGTTTTGAATTTTGAAACTGTTTTAAATTAATTCATTTATTGTTTTTTTTTTCATTTATGTAAAAGCACATTTATTAACTTTTCTTTTTTTTCTCTCTTTCCAGGATTAAGCTGTATGTCAAATAACAATAAAAAAAAATGAAACTAAATACTGTGTTTGTGGTTTGTAATATAAATAAAATCAAACTTTTTGATTAAGTTAATCCTTTCAAATTTTAATTTTTTTTTTTTTTGAAGACTGATCTGATTTCTAAATTCATTATTAATTGGACTGCTCAGAAGCCAATCAGTGTAAGTCATTTTATTTTAAATAGAAATTTTTTCTGTAAGTCATCCTCTAATGTTTATACTTTCGGTTGATAAAGTGCCCAAATCACTCCTCCAAGTGTATAGTTGTTATCCTTCAATTTCTTCAAATTTACAAACGTTATTTTTTGGTACATAATTTTAAAATTTCATTTTTTGGTTTATTGACTTACCACTGATTGACTTCTGAGCACTCCATTTGAAGCTGTGATTAGAATTTCAAAGAAAAGTTTCAGAGACGTCTGTTATTTTGAATGAATTACAAGTATGTTATAATGTAATTTATGATTTAATCAGCATTCTTTAAAGGCCATCAAAAAATAACATTACACAGTTAAAGATAGAAGCATTCAGTACATAAATACTTGCATATTTGTGAACATACACATAACACACTAGGCTCTTGAACTTTCAAACTGTGTAATGTGCAATTTAAAGTACTACTAGATAAAAACTTAAAAAAAGGGGGGGGGAACCTAATATATTATGTGAAGCTTTACATGACCTGACATCTTCACTTAATCTCCTGAATCAGTCGTAAAATGTAAATGAGTGGTAATAAATGTAGTCGGTCAAGAAACTTACCCCAGCTTTCATTTTCGTGTACTTGCTGATTAGAATCATTACTTGTGAAAGTGTCTGGGGATTCTCTTGTTTTATTTTTCAGTTCAAAAAGAATTCATGAAGCTCAGCAGAATTGAATGCTTGTGATTAACATAAAGGATACTAACATAACATAACAAGTGCTCTGGAAGTAAACGTCCCTTCCTGTGTTTAATGAGTAACTGAATATTTCGTTTGGATAACATATCATATCTGCAGGAATTCTTTCTTTCTTTTTTGAGTGTTTAAAATTGACAGTTTTAAGATATTATTACAGAATGTCTTGCTTTTTTGTTAGCTATTGGTAAGTTTGAGTTAGATTTCAAATACAAAATTTTAGAACACATCAGCAAACTGATGCAGCTTCAATTATTGTAGAAAATAACTTGAAATTTCCTGAATTCCATTAGAATTTTCACAAAAGAAAGAGAAAGATAAAAACTGTTACCTTTTATTTAAAGTTTTATAAATAAATATTAATAGTAAAATAACATTTTTACACTAATAAAAAATAAAAGAAATTGAACTTATAATTGAGGACCTGGATGTAATAACAGCCGTAAGAAGTAAAATCAGGTTTTGAGAAAAACTCAATATGAAGTTTTAAAATCAAACGACAATCATTTTATTTGTTTTTACATGACAAAGAGCCTTGATATTAGAAATAATGTTTATTAAAATGCAAATAACACTCTTTTTACATAGAACTAGATTTTTCCCCCAAGCCATCTCCAATTCTTATCTCATTTAAGATGAAAGGGGTGTGGAGTAGGCGATTGTTTTGTGTTTGTTAGTAATGGTACAGAGTATGGGACAAAAATGAATTAAATACAGCTTTTGAGGTCTTCACTCATTGTCAGACTCAAGTATTAGAAATGTCATCAGACACATTCTTACATTGCTTGATAATCTTAGAAAACCTGACGCCATGTTAGAAACATTTTTCTGTCATTATAATCAGTATTTAATAGCATACACAAGCGATAACATTAATGTACAGTAATTAATACAGTTGACTTGCGATGAAGTTATGTTGGCTGCAAACACTTTGATACGTTGGTGTGAGGAGAGGGAACTCGACTACGAGAACATTTTAATGTTAAAAAGATATTCAAGAAAAGCCATGACAGACTCTTTACGTAAGAAGAAACAAAAAACGATTACAGATTTTTTAAGCCATTAATACATATGTACGTATTTTTATTTTAAGACATATATACTGTAATTTTATTTTTTAAGACATAAATACAGTAATAATTTAGTATTACATACATACATATTCATTTGTGTAAAACTATGCCTAAATGAGTTGTTTTTTTTTATATCCTCACTGGCCATAAAATATGTACTCAATATGTATTGTAACAATATATGTACTGTAGTACATGCAGTTATACATAACTTAAATTTTCTTGCCTTAGAAGTCAAAATTCAGTTTTAAAAAATCAACCTTTGGTAATCAGACATTTTTGATGATCCGACAGCCCCTCTGTCCCGTAACTGTTGGATTACTGCAAGTCAACTGTATTAATAACATGTACAGTACATTTAATACAATATATTCCGAAATTTCGTTTATCCCAAACATCAAATTTGGGAAAATGAATTTTTAGAGTATTTAATGAGAGACAGGATTTGTGCACTTTTGACGGGTTTTACCCCTGGTTTTGGTACACTTGCCAAGTAAAGTCCTGCATATTCAATAAACTTGCAGATAAAGTTTTATCTGAATATGTGCAGCCATTTTGAAGTTGTCGTATGCACGCTAACAGGAAATATAGCAAACGTAACAGCGTTGCACTCGGCTTCCTTTCTTTGCATCTCCTGCCATCAATAAGAATAATTGAGAATTACTGTTGAGGATTCAAGCTTTTGATAAGAGTAATTTTAAACAGTAACAGTGTTAAACGACTAATACTGTTATTGCATCCAGGTTTTCAGTTATGAGAAGAAGTGAGCCTTGGAAATTGAATAGTTAGAAGCATAAAATCTAAGATCTATAATTAAGTATAACTCCTGTATACATAGGAGAGAACTGTTAATATTTCCCCCCTCATTATTTTGAGAATTTATAATGTTTGATTATTGGATGAAAGAAATCAACTGATAGATGTTTAAGAAAGAAACAGTTATACTGCTTTTTGTATATCTAAATATAGTGGATCCTCGATATAACGTGCATGTCGGGCAGGAAACAACACCCGCGTTATACCGAGCAGCGAGGTGGCGACACAATAAATTTACTCAGAACGATATGAGCTATATACTGAAACATCCCATCAACTATATACATATGTATTTTAATTAAAAAAAAAAAACAATTTACAGTATTAATTAAGTGTTTTATTAAAATTCACATAATATAGTTATACATCTTAATAAGTACATATAGGGGAGATCCGTGTATTACGGACCCCCTAAGCAAGAATGCTCATAAAACTTAAATTATTAAAATAAAAAGATTTAATTTGTTGGTTGCTCATAACAATTGTATAGCTACTTGGTTCAAGCGTGGTAAAGTACTCTGGTAACTTAATAATTGCAGGAAATAATTTTTTTTATTTTCTTGTCGGTGGTCCATATTACGCATATGTTCGTGTAATATGGACCGTGTAAACCAAAACATAAGAAATTAATTAAAATTTTTACAAACAAGTTTTCATTATAGTGGACTAAACAGTGGTCATACTGTAGGCATGTGAAGTTTCACAATTTTATTGGGATTGGTTTATGAGATGTGGTGATTTTAAAATTTGGTCCTCTTTATCCCCCTTATGGATCGAATTTTGAAAACTTGAATTACATTAAGCAATCCCTAATTTATGCTTTTCGTTTAATATATTAAATAAAACAAGCTTCAGGCTCATAGTAATATGCTTAGCAACCAGTGGTCCATATTACACGCATGGACGGAGCAACATTGTTTCCTATCACATATCGCTATGCAAAATGGCGCGCATATAACACGTCTGGATTGTGAAGAAAATAAGTACATTTGCTACTATTAAAGTGAAAATTATATTAAAGTTACCTAACAGCAGAAAGTAATACATTCATTCTAACATACCTGTAGGCCAGTCAATATCGACACAAAAAAAGGCAAACATCGCAAACGTGCATGTATCATATCTACGATTTTTTTATATGTTGTTAGGACCCCTGAGAGTAGTTTATATCCAAGTTTGCAACCCTGAAAATCCTGTGCTACTCCCGTGGTGTTCGAAAAACTGCGAGATTCTGGCACTTGTTTCAGGTTTTGCGAAAAAACTACCGTAAGGAAGCGTTTTTCGGGTATCTTCACGGTATACCTTTGTAAAGCAAACTAAATTTGCTACAATTTGAGCCCAACCCGAGCTCTCGAGGTCCATTGGTTGCCGAGATACAGCCAGTCAAAGATGGGCAATTCTATCCAACAAGTGAAAAGTTATCGGGAAGGTCATTTTCCAAGACACGTACCAGCTAAACGAATGGTCCTACAGAAAAAGTCATGAGAGAGGAATTTGTAGAGAATTGAATTAGCTTCAAGTTGATTCCAAAATGGTGTCTTTAGGCCTTCTAGTTTCCTCAAAACCAAAAAATAGTAAAAAACCAAAAATAGTTTTCATCAGATTTTGGGAAAATGATGAAAACATATTACTGAATAATGTTGGCATGGATTTCGTTAAAAAAACGTGCAAGAATGTGAATTTAATATTTTAGATGTAACGCATGGCTTCAAAGAAACACAGTAAACAAATAAACGTAAAATTAAATTAATAACGTAAACATAAATGTAAACAAGAAAATACTATTTACACAGTCAAGCATAAACACCGCAGTAGTTTTGAACTTCGCCCTTTTGGAAAGGCCGGGTCTCATCCAGTATGGATCAGAGGGGGAGGGAGGACTTTTTCTGGAGGTGAAGGTGGGTCGTCATATGGTGTTGGGTCATCCTCGTCCAGGACGATCGGAGTGGCGTTTGTGCAACTTCGCCCTTGGCAAAAGGAGCATAGGATAGAGCACTTTAGCCCTGCCTTTCTGCAAATGCACGACCTTAAGCACCCTTTCTTGCATTTGCAAGCCATCATTCTAAGCAGGGTCTGAGGAGCGTGCTCTGTGCACATTGTGAAATGTGCATGAAACCTTGTTTGCTGGTGGTTCATCCCCAATCACATGGGTTTTTGTCGACCCCCAACCATTTTTGCACCTGATGGTAGGTCCTCCAAGAATGATATTGCCTCTGAGGCGGGCAAGGTTTACTTTTACCGTTGCTGCCGATTTTACAAATGCTGAGTATCGCAAGGTGTTCAGCGTTTCCTCATCTCCTTCGTAGAGGTTCATCAAGATCTTTTCGCCAGTATTTCCTACGTCTTCCTGGTTGGAGTTTGGATCCAGGAAAATGCTGGCGAGGAATATCCAGTGGGGTTTTTTTTTTGAGGACATATCACCACTTCATCTTGCCTTGCCAGAAAAGGGCAGAGGTTGTATCACACCCACTGATGGCATGCAGGCAAACAACCATCCCTCCTGGACCCTGCATTTCTCCACATGTGAAGGAATTTGCTGGATATTGGACCCACCTCTGCCGCCTTTCTGGAAGTACACGTTCGTCTGTTCAGAAGTTAAGCCGTTGAGGAGAACCAGTAGGTCGAAGTCCTCCCCAATGATGAAAGCTTGGTCGAACGATGAGATCTTGGAGAGGGCAGTCCTCACTATATCAGCATCGGTATCCTCTTGAGATTGATGTACCTCGATACCCAGCCTCTCTGAATTTGATTGATTATGCATTATGGTGATCAGTTGACGTTTGTTACATTCTTTTGAGAGCAGTTTGCTTGGGGAACTTTGATGGGTGTTGCTGGAGAGAGAAGCAGAGCGTCGCAGGCGTTCCGCTGATTTAGTGCTCCTCTTGCTTCCGAGGTTTTTATTCACTGAACAACAGATCCGACTGCCAGGGACCTGGCACAAACGATTTCTACAAAAGGGCACCGGTATAAAAATTTTGTAACCTTTTTCATGCTATCCCTTTTTCACATAAGCGTTGCACACAGTTTTCGGTCTCACACTGCTACAAATAATTCCGAGAGCCACAGAATAAGGAGACCCGTAGAGGTACTCGCCCGTTTTATCGTTAGATTTGTAGAGTACCTTAGCGGGACTCATCTGTATTCCGGGGTTATTATGTATTCTGTATGTATTCATGTATTGTGTGGTATTTCAATGTATGATTTTGTATCTTATGTTTAGTTGCAGCCATATTTTACATCTCAAACATTAAATTCGAATAAACTGAAACAAGTGCCAGAATTTCGCAGTTTTTCGAGCACCACGGGAGTAGCACAGGGTTTCAGGGTTGCAAACTTGGGTATAAACTACTGTCAGGGGTACTAACAACATATTAAAAAATCGTAGATATATTCGCGTTTGCGATGTTTGCCTTTTTTGTGTCGATATTGACTGGTCTAACTTTTTTTAACGAAATCCATACCATCATTATTCAGTGCCATGTTTTCATCATTTTCCCAAAATCCGATGTTTTACTATTTTTTGGTTTTTGAGGAAACTATGAGGCCTAAAGGCACCATTTTGGAATCAACTTGAAGCTAATTCAATTCTCTACAAATTCCTCTCTCATGTCTTTTCTGTAGGACCATTCGTTTAGCCGGTACGTGTCTTGGAAAATGACCTTCCCGATAACTTTTCACTTGTTGGATAGAATTGCCCATCTTTGACTGGTTGTATCTCGGCAACCAATGGACCTCGAGAGCTCGGGTTCGGCTCAAATTGTAGCAAATTTAGTTTGCTTTACAAAGGCATACCGTGAAGATACCCGAAAAACGCTTCCTTACGGTAGTTTTTTCACAAAACCTGAAACAAGTGCCAGAATCTCGCAGTTTTTCGAACACCACAGGAGTAGCACAGGGTTTTCAGGGTTGCAAACTTGGGTATAAACTACTCTCAGGGGTCCTAACAACAAATAAAAAAAATCGTAGATACATGCGCGTTTGCGATGTTTGATGGTTTTATTGACTGGCCTACTGTTACATCATGATCATATAAAACGGAAAACACAATTTAATACTCGTCCAAATGAAGGCACACATGTAAAAGTCATCTCCTGCTTTGGATAACAATAATATTCACTAAAGGCAATGGGATGGTTCTGCCAACTAGTGGTGAACACCTAAATTTCAACAAAGTCCGTATTACACGATGGTCCATAATACACGGTTCTCCCCTACTTATTATTTTATTTACGTATATTAGGTACGCTTGAAAATATGTAAAAACAAATGCTATCTATAACTTGACTAAAATTTATGTATTCGACATCATTTCAATTACAAAACATCACTTAAAAAAGTGAGTAATTTTTCTTTGTTTGCTTTTTGATAACTTCTGTATCATTTCCCTTTTGAAAGATTCTAATTGCAACAATCTGACACTGTTAATATTTTCTTGTGATTCAGTCCATTTTATAACAGTTTCCATGGCTGTTATTGCTTCTTTGGTTGTTGGCGGTATATCGGCTATCCCACTGGCACTTTCATCATCATCTTCTGTTTCTTCTTGACAATCTTTGTCACCGCAAATGGATTCGATAATCGTTTCATCAGTCACATTCTGACAACGCCGCACGGACCTGTATAAACTTATCGCGAACATCGCCCGTGCTATAACCGAGTGTGCAGTATAGCGAGCAGCGCTATAACGAGGGTCCACTGTAATTACAGAACTTATTTAGAATATCTTGATATAATTCATAGAACCTTAATTAACATTTCGAATTTTTTTAATTTTTCAAATCTACCTAAAAAAAATTAAATAATTTCGTTTATTTGAAACCAGTGTCTTCTATTGGCTTTGGAAATAATTCCACATGATAAAATGTTACAATTAAACAAGTTCTCAAAATATTAGAATTGCACGAGACCAAGAGGAGAACCAGTTAACCAATTAAACATTCAAATTACTGGACTTCATACTAAATATATAAGGACATAACTTATTTTTCATTATTTTTGATTCACAGCGAATTTGCAGGAATGGACTATTTTGCTACTAACAGTCACAATTGTGTGCTTGTTACAGTAAGAGCTGTTAGATTTGTAGCATCGTGAGTGTTTTGTTTACATTTTGATCAGTTGGTGAATTCCAATCTTTCTCTGTTTTTATTTAGATAAATTCATTTGGAATTTGCTTTCTATCAATCAGAAAATAGAGAATTTTTAGAAATGTGTCAAGTCATTTCATTTAACACTACAAGAGAAAGAATAATAGGTTAAATTGCTGATAAACCAAATATTTCATTTTTTTTTTCTATTTGGAACAATAAAATAAAGTATTAAAGCTAACATTCCAGTAAAAATATTGATAAGGAAAAGTTGATGTACGATGTTTCAGGCGTTAACAGCAATCGTTGAAGCAATAACACGAAATGAAATGCCTTTGGCAATATTTAAGCAATATTTTGCTAAAAAAGTATTTTAAAATTTCTTGAATTAAATGTTGAGATCCATCAAGAGAATAGAGATTTGATTTTATTAATTCTTACAAAGAATATTTTGGTGTGTTATTTCTTGCAGTGGCTCCTAGAATATTGTTGATATACATAAATTGAATTGAGACCAATTTATAAATGGCACTGGGAGCCATTCAAGCAACCACTGGAAAATCAGGGGCTCTGAAGTCTTTTTCCCCATGATGAATTGCACTTCTAGGGACTGCTTCGATAAATTAACTTGGTTGAACTGTATTTTTCACTATATTTGTCATAACTGTTGCGCATGTGGAT
This sequence comes from Thereuonema tuberculata, assembly GCA_023159025.1. Lineage (NCBI taxonomy): Eukaryota > Metazoa > Arthropoda > Chilopoda > Scutigeromorpha > Scutigeridae > Thereuonema > Thereuonema tuberculata. The sequence continues at coordinate 4,496,842 of JAFIDM010000179.1, forward strand.
GTCATAAAAAGAACTAAAATGAGTCTCGCTTGTCATAAATTCTTTAAAAAAACTGCAGTTGGTAATGGCAAAATTTCCATAAAATTTAGGAAATTGGCATCTGGATGCAGCCCTGTGGTCTCAGGACAAAAACAGTGTCTATATTTTAAAATTATTACTACCATCACATAAACAAATAATTTTGATTATAATTAAGCCAACGATTTGTATAAGCTGAAGATAATGTAAGTAGTAAAATTCTAATTAATATAACAGTTAAAGATTCTGAGTCTTATTAATTATTCTTCAGTTCAATTTTTGTAATCAGACTTTTATAATGAAAGACGAAATGAATCAATCTTTTACTAAATAATATTGACTGCATTTTCGTTATTTAAAGGTTCTCGTATTTTAATATTAAATTTTTCTGATTTTAATTTTCTTATTTTGTTCAAGATTGCCTGTATTAATCTTTTAACCAAAAAAAAAAAAATCATAAATATTTAACAATTAATGGTGGTAAAGTATGTTTCCAAAGTTGAATAAAAAAAACAATGGAGTTAATTTCCTATAGTGATGTTATCATGTGAATCTGTTATTTTCATTCATCGCAGGTATTGAGGAATTTTACAGTGATTAAATTTATTATTTCAGTTCTGAATCTTTATATCAGAAATATGATTACATTGTTTTTATTTATTCTGAATCATAATTTTATAAATTAGTATCCAAAATAATAATTTGCCATTTCTAGGTTCGTTTGGTAACATGTCTTTGCGTCACATGGTAAGAAATAACACAGATTTGAGGGGGTTTTATATTTTGAAATGGCATTGTCAATTATTTAAACAATAAATATTAAACCGAGATCAGTGATGCTTTTTAAGCAAAGAAACTTAACTTAATCTGAATATCCAGTTGGTTTTCTTCTTAAAAACTCAAGAAAAAGCAGAACTTATAATAGTTCCGTATACAAAAATCGCGATCTTATTCCTGAAGTTGCGTTTCACTACAAGACCACTAGGTGGAGTCTTCGGACACTTGAATCACTTGAAAACCAAATCAAGCAAATTCAAGAATGAATTACGGAAGGAAAGAAATTATGCCGCCTAAGCTAAGATGCAGTTTGTTTTAAAAAAGTATTTCAGGAAATTTGTAATTTACAAAAAAAAAAAAAAATGGATTTATACGATGTAAAGGTTTTCACTTTTTTTCAAACTAGTGGTTTTTTTTCCCCCTCTAGTTCATTATATATATAAAAAAATGTTTTCGCATTTCATAAAAAAATGGTAGAAATTGCAGAAGAATTATTTGATTTCATACAAAGTATAAAAATAGCTTCAATAATAATCATAATATAAAGTACAATTGCTTTTAGAGATTTTCTAATCCTGAAACTTTATCAAACTGAAAAGAAAAAAAAATTATTAGTAGCAGCAAAGAGATAAATGCGAAAAGGTAAGATTTCACATTTTAAAAAGCCTTATAACAACTAGTATCCCAGATATGGTAGCTAAAACTCTCGATAGATGGCGTCTAAGTCTGATGACAGGAGGTTTTATCACTTGATACATTTGGTGAAATTTTCAGATCTGTAAAAATACATGATTATCGAATTGAAACCTTTTTTTATTTCATTTGTCGGTTATAGTAAATTATTCTGCATATTTTTTTTTTTTTTTTTTTTTTTTTTTAAGAATTCTAAAAGTTAGTTTCACAAAAAGAAAATCAATCAAACAGATACTAGTGATGGTAAACAATAAATTTTATAAACTTTTGTTAATCCATTGTGCGCGGTTTCATACAACTTACGTTAATACGATATAGACAAATTCAAGTAAATGCAGGTTTAATGTTTATTTTTATTTTTTTATATGAAGTAATTGTCATCGGAAGGGGAGCAATTAATGTATATAAATTCCCAAAGCCCAATTTATCGATTTGGACACTTCAAATAAAAATAAAAATAGGCCCAAATAGCTTATGTATTTTTAAAATATAAATATATGTATACATACAGTTTATTTACATTTTCGAGACATCTCCAAAACGAGAAGAGCTAGAAAAAGTTTGCATTTTCTCTTCACCAGGGGTAAAGGTAGTGGGGTATTCGTCAGAGAAAAGTCCCCGGAAAATAACAATTCCAATATCTCAATACTACACCTAGTGAAAGGTAATATTAGGGATTTTTGTATCTGTGACAAGTTCTGAGTTTTCTTCAGTTCTTAAAAAAAAAAAAAAAAAAAAAAAAAAAATACTAAAAATTCAGGGGAAGTTTCTTTGCCATTGTTTTTTAAACAACGACATTTCAAAAATAAAAATTCAAAATTCAATTATTTTCACCATTGAAGCCAGAACACAGTGGTCGTGGAAATGTCAAGCATTAAGATTTAAACTAAAAGAAAAACCACAACTGGGCTGTAAATATGCTTTTGCACACTGAGCCAACATCAATGGGAATCCTGAACAGCTGTTTCATCCTTATTAGGAATCATCAGCAGAGTTTACCTTTGATGTTAGGCCCAAACTGCGTGAAAGTTAAAGGGAAACCATTCTCGTTCCCGGGAATGGACCCCGAGAACAAAAACAACCAAATAAAAAATAATCCTGTGAAATCCACAGTATTAATTCCTTGTTCTTTCACTGAAAGCCACTAAGGATTTTAATTATGATTTTTTTTTATTATTTATAAATGCAATGAAAAGTAAAACTTTAATTCAAATAAGAATGCCTTTTTTGAGTCGAGCTGATACTCTGGGACGGCCGTTTCGAGCTTGTTAGGCTCTCCTCAGCCAGAGCTAATCAGCCAGTGCAAGTCTCAAAAGGCATACGAGGGGAGGTATTGTGAATACACGATGGAGACAGTGACTTTTAGTTTTTGAGGGGTCACTGTCTCCATCGTGTATTCATAATACCTCCCCTCGTATGCCTTTTGAGTCTTGCACTGGCTGAGTAGCTCTGGCTGATGAGAGCCATACAAGCTCGTAACAGCCGTCCCAGAGTATCAGCTCGACTCAAAAGGCATTCTTATTTGAATTACTTGCTTTTGTTTTACCCATCAGAGGGTTTCTTATTTATTTGTTTATATATGTTTGTTTTTTCTTTCTTTCTTTTTGTGGTCAAATACCTTTTGTGGCAGCCTGAGTGCTGCCCAAGGATTTGGATTCCACATTTGGTTCTTGTTTTTTATTTTCTTGCTTTTAGTTTTTGAGGGGTCACTGTCTCCATCGTGTATTAGTAAAACTTTAACACCTCCATAATAATTTATAAATCAAGAAAAAACCATAAGTGCTTTCAGTGTGTAAAAGCATATTTACTGCCCATTTATGTTTTTTTCTTGATTTTTAAATTATTGTAGACGTTAAAGTTTTGCTTTTCAATTTTTAAACTTATGATCCAGAATATATAAAAACAATGAAATCAAATTCCTGTTGTAAAGATTCAAAAGTGCAATATTAAATAAAAATAATATTTAAAATAAGACAATTAACCCAGAAAAATTTAATATTAAAATAAGAAAAACTTAAAATAAATCAACTGTAAATCATACTATGCCGTCGAAATAAACAATCATAATGGAAGAAAAATATAACAGAGAAAATAAATCGAGTCACAATAATTTAGTAAAAGATTGGTTTGAATCTTTAATTATAATTTCAAAAGTTTTATTAAAACAGTTGAACTAAAGAATAATTTTGTGAGAGTAAATAATGGATTAACAAATAAATATAGAATCTGTAACTGCTAAATCAGCTAATTTGGAGTTTTACTGCCTACATTAACTTCAGCTATACAAATATACAATACAATTCAGATATAGAAATCTTAAAGTGATAAAATTATTTGCCTTATGTAGTACTTTATTTATGTATGCTTTTGTACAAAGACATGCATTCCAATACAAGTTGCGCAATTTTTAATGCATGTTGCCGTTATCATCTATGTTTTGTTTTCTTTTGAGGATTTATGACAATCGAAACTTTATTTTAATGGTGTTATGACACCTATTGTAGGAACGCAACAGTTGTAGGACCATTTTAAAAGAAATAGTGAAAACTAGCCCTTCAACCACGAAGACGCAGTGAATCAAGGGAAGCGACTGCAGCGCTCTTCCTTTGCAGTGGTCGCTTCGAGCACTAAGGACTATCTACGTTTTACACTGGAAATCTTTTCCAAAGGAGTGTTTACCAACAAATCAGCGCGTGAACGTGACAAAAGAAAAGCATTGGAATCTAAACAAGAAGCCCGAAGAACTTAAAGCCTTCTTTCCTTCAGTTTTAATTACTTTTTTTCTTTTCTTTTTTTTAATGAAACCGACAGAAGGGAAAACCTACATTAATTTTTAATAGACTATCTATTTTCTAATATTTTCCATTTTTTGAATAAAAAAAGGAAGAAGAAATCAATAAATAATGAGGAGTTCGACAAATGGAATTAATTTTAATCTGATGAACGATGCAACTAAGGGACCATTCAAGTATTACGTTAGCACATTTTTGTGAAATTATGAAGTTTAGAAGAAGATAATAATTTCAAGTGCAAATGATTAAAGTTAAACTGATTAATGCGATTCACGTGACAACAATTAAAGTGTGATATAAATGGATTATCTGAATGAACGCGCGTGACAATTGTTGTGTGATACGAAAGAAAAATGGAGGCAAAGTAATGTTGTTAAAATGGTGGAATCAAATGGCTGTGTTAATTTAAGTTTACTGATAATGCCAGAGATATTACCACCAAAATAGTTCGTAAGAAATGAACTAAATGTTATACGGAAGATGTATAACAGGTGCTAAGTGCAAAGAGAATTTAACAACGGATAAATACAGGTTATTATAGGTGAAAAGCTTTATTGAATGATCTGTTATTTTAAGCCTAACTACCTGAAGAATATTTCATCGAGATTTACTACGTTATACAAGTTCCGCCATGAGTGAATTGATATTAAGGCAAGTTCCTGAAGATGTCAACGAACCGTAAGTGACAATATATTCTTTCTTCTAAGTGGAGTGTTTTAGCTGAATGAAAATGATAACTTTATTCCCGTAAAAGGATAACTGTAATCGCTTCGTACAATAGAAGATTTAGATGAACATTGAGTGAATTTAGTTTATATTTATCAAGCAATAATTTGTTTCAAAATAAAGTTACACTATTTCTATTAAAATAAATATAATTTATAAATTCCAGTATTTAAGTGAGTGAACTATCAATATATTATTACTTTGCTCAATTCTAGTTTTTGAAATTTATTCAATATTTTTAATGGATTTCAATTTTTAGTCATTTTAGACCCCTTGTGCGTACGTAAGATTTGCTAAATTATTAACAGTAAATACAACTGAACAATAAATTAAAAAACAGTCAAAATTATATCAAAGTGCAGGTTTGTCTGTCTCACGTAAGCATTTCCCCCGCCCCCTTTGAATGCTTACGAAATACTTGAACTAAGAATTAATATTCATTGATTAATGAGATGTTAACAAGACATTGCTTGTTTATTTTCCAAGTGAAGCTGTGATCAATCGGTTTGTGTGAATTCACTCTTTTCAATCTTCCCTCCATCCACTGTGAGAAGCACGTGAGTGGTTGAAGCTTCACATTGATACAACAACTTTTCAAAATTTACCACAAACAAATTTGTTGCTTGAATATTAGAAACAGTATGTACTATCTATTTCTTATAATAATTTTGCAGTTGTATTCAAATTCCTCTATCACGAAAACTGTTCGGAATAAGGAGATCTCAACTTTTTTTTTTCTTAACAATGACCGATACTTTGACCTTCTAGAATTTTGGCCTTTCTTCCTGATACACCATGTATAATGTACATTAAGTTATAAAGGTAAAATTCTAATATCTGTATATCCATTCGTTGTATGACGTTACCAACAGTAGAATAAACAAGATAATATACGATAGGATACGAATATTAATCTCTTAAGCTATTGATGCTTTTTAAACCAGCGCCATCTATAGACCAATGGCGCAGGCAGATACTGGTCGGAATGTTCTTTTTCCAGTTTTCACATCTCGTGCATTTTCAATTTTTATTATAATATTTTTGTTACAATTTGACTGAATAAAATTACAATTAAGAAAAGGAAATTTTTTCCAATTTTCTTTTCTTTTGGTGATGTATTTCCATTTCCGAATTCTTACGATTGGATAAGAGACGCATAGATTTTGCTGAAAAGACACCTAAACCATTAGTTCTTTCATATTAAATTATAGTAATTAATTTTCGGACGTTTACTAAATTGGGTCGATCCTAGAACGCAAAAATCATTACAATAAAAGTCGGATTTTAGAAGGAAAATGACTTGTGACAATATGAAACCAAAACCGCGCACAAGTCGGCCATTACATACGTGTCTTTGATGTAGGCAGACCATTTCAATAGATCCCTCATTCGTGTTTTAATTTAGCTCTAGAAAGCCGTAATCTCCTTTAAATTGTTAATGGAAAACGTTAAAATAATTTCGTTTTATCGATAAACTTACAAGAATTGAAAATTTCGGTTTTGATTTGTAGAACGTCCAACTGAGACAAATGTTTTCAAAATCTACAGAAGGAAGTAAAATCAATTGAAAGGAAAAATAATGAGCCCAGTGGTAAAAACAGTAGCGCTTCAATCGATCTTTGGTTTCTACAAGTATTATCCGACCTATGGTAATGAGAAAGGTCCTGCCATTCATTATTCTTGTATCCATTTCCACATCTTCTTTTCGTATTTTCTCTTTGGCGCATCATTATCCATCATTTTAACTTATCTTAATCTTTTACTTCTATTTTACACTCAATTGTTTAAGAAAAAAAAGAATTATCTCTAAAAAAGTAATGACAGACGTGAGCACAAATACCTTTCGACTAAAGTAGGCAAGTAAAGTAGAACCCCGATTATCCGCGAGTGCCGCGAACATTCTTTTTAATTACGAACCTCAAAAAACCAATTATAATCCAAGCCAACAACAGGTAAAATACAATAGGTCCTACAGTGCGAAGGTCGCAAACTACAGACAGGCTTATTGTGCATCGTGATCCTATAGGCCTTCTCGGAATTTGTGGATGCAAACGTAGAGCATAGGTTTCTGCTTTACTGTACATATTTTAAAAGTTTTACATATTATGTTTTTTGTACAATAAAACGTAGTTTTTAATGGTGAAATATTTTTTTTCGTGTTTCCACCTCATTTTTAGTCTTTTTTCGGGTTATCCGCGTAGCCCTTGCCACCCAATTCCGCGGATAATCGGGGCTCTACTATAATTAAAATTTCATTGGACATCGGGCGTATCCAGACCCCATGACAAAGTCTCATTCTGGGGTCAATATACGGTGCATGGACAGATAAATCGGACTGGTTTTCCTGCTTTATTACGCTAAGCAATCTGTAAAGAAGCTCGTCGGCAGTATCATCTATTAAATTAGAAAATCATAATCCAAATCCTATAGTTCATTTTCTACATCAGGGATTTGATGACATTACAAAGAGAATAGTTTGTTATCAAAGGAAAGTAGCATCAATCAAAGAAATGCCTGGAAACCATAGAAAGTCATAGTCAGGGGAACAAAACCTAATGTGTATTTTCTTGCATGTCAATCATATTTTGGGCAAATGCTTAGGATGTTAACAGAACGTGTTAAAGAACACCTCAATGATTACCGCCATAATAATCCTGATAATTTAGATTGGCCTTTTGTATTAATTTAGAAAATCATAATCCAAATCCTATAGTTCAGGTTCTTTTCCAAAATAAAAGATGATTATTGTTTATTAGGAATTTTAAACGCATAAACAGAAACCTTGGTGTCTGTTGTATCAATTCAAAAATTTGTAGATTACCTAAAGTCTCATAAAAATTTAATTTACTATAAACAATGTATCTAAATCTGTTATTTTTTTATTGCTTAGATTAGTGTTCACCTGTGCATGACTTTATATCCATAGTTTCCAGGCATTTATTTGTTTGTTGATATTTTTCTTTTATTTGTAACAGTCTGTCAATGGAATTTTGTATTATTATTATCTCGAAAAAGTTTCAAATCATGGGTTTCCCCAGCAAAGACAATATGGCGGGTAAAGGACCAAAGCACATATTGCCAAGTGTTAAAAAAAAAAAAAAAGTTTGAAAGAATAGTTAGGGATGGGTGCTTGTGTCCATAAATTTCCTAACTATGCGTGTTGTGTTGAGTATCACAGCCTTCTGGAGTTGTGCGTAAGTGTTTTTATGAAGTCCTAGTGTGCTGAGGCTGTGGTGCAATGTGTGAGGCACCAGAGAAGTGGCGGACAGGACGATGGGTACAACACGTACTCGGTCCTGCCTCCACTGCTTCTGGAGCTCGTGGAAAAAGTTTCAAACCATGGATTTATTATTATTATTATGTTTGTATGTTTCAAACCTTGGGTTTCCCCAGCAAAAACAATATGGCGGGTCAAGGACCAAAGCACATACTGCCAAGTGTAAAGATGTGTGCAAGAATGATTAGGGATGTGTGCTTGTGTCCATAAACACAATTATTATTATTATTATTATTATTATATTTGTAATATCAAATTCCCTGATGAAGTGGGAGGCGTAACATCCAGGAAATATCGGATTAAATGTTTATTATTTGAAGTACGAAGTATGTTTAATTGCTGAAGCAATTAACGTGTGTGCAGTGATGTAGTTGTAATAATGACATAACACACTTTAAAAAAATTACAAAGTTAAAAAACACATGTATTAAAAAAAAAACATTAAAAATGCAACCAGCTTCGCTAAGGGACATTGTGTCATTATTACAACTACATCACCGTACACAGGTTAAGTGCTTCTCAGCAATTGGACACTTATTGCAGGTCTCATTACGGAAAGAAAAAGGCTTGATAACGCTAAGGCCTCTTAGCGAAACTGATTGCATTTTTAATGTTTTTTTTAACCTTTTTAATTTTTTAAAGTGTGTTAAGTATGTGTAATGTTTTTATAGTTGTTATAATGTTAATCAAGTGTTTAGTCAGACAATTTGCTTGTAACAGGTGCAATCATTTTATTTAAAGCAATGAAAGATTCAATTTATTAATCCTCAACACAGGATTAAATCAAATAGATTTTCTATTTTTACTTTTTATTCTGAGCAAATGCCAAAATTCATTTGTCTAAATGCAATTAAAAAGTAATTAATAAATTTTAATGGTTTAGCACACTTTTTTTTTACTTGTTAAATCTAGTTTCCAATTGAGGGTAATATGGGTAAATAATAAATGCAGACTTTTGGATTTTATTAATACTTCCATTAGAATTACAAATATTTTTAACTATAATATCTTTCATAATGGTGAATCATCTGTAAGTAGGAGTAAAAGCAATGTTTAAAAAACTTCACAAACTGGTATCTTGTCCAACCTGCGTGGAAAGATGCCACAACACCTTAGGTAAGTCGCCAAAGGGTAATATGCATAGATTCACAATATTTTCCACCAGCCTTAGCTGAAACATCCCATTCCTTAATAACAGAGATCAAAAAACAGTGCTCTCTTACCTTACTTTCGTTGTTTTAACCAAATAATAACGATATCGCAATCAGAAAGATACAGTCATGTTCAATGCGCTGTGAAGAAAACTTACCTATGTATGAGGTTGTGCCACCTATCAGTCACAATAAACAGAAATCAGAGCGAAAATGGCTTCCCTTCAGTCTACTCTGTATATTGAAAGTGGTTCAAGATGGAAGTAGATACTAACTGAATTCTTGTTAAGTATTTTGACTACTGAATTTAATTATAAATTAAATATAATTAATATTATCAATGTTTTATTTTTTTTTCAATAACACGAATAAAATAAACTTTTATTTTTTTTTTTGCTTATTTTATTTAATCAGACATTGTTATTATTACAATTGAGATTTGAGTAAACTTCTAATAACAAATAAATATAAACTGCCTAATGAATAAAATACTAAAATAAGAAGTAGGAAAAAAAGTATAGTTTTTATACTAATTTCAAGATAGAGAAAGTTTTCTAATTCTTTTTTTGTGAGGAGTGAAAACAGAATAATCCAAATGATACCAATTGAAAATAGTCTCACATTTTAAGTAACATTTCTTAATAAAAAAAAAATAGTCATGAAAAGTATTTGAGCTGTAAAGTTTGTAACTGACAACAAAAAGTAAAAACTGATTTATTTTTATATGCATTCTTATATTTTCCTTCATATCAACAGAAGCTCACTTTCTTTCATTTCTTTGGGAGGATTCTTCCTCTTGGCTATTTAACAGCGTCTTCTTTGTACGTGTCTATGATCTAGTAAGTTCTCCACTTATTTTGTTAAGAAGAAAAAGATCTTCCATTGACAGAGGAACAAGGATATGTTACTGGATTTCAGTGGAACCAATTTGGATATTCTTTATTTGATTTTGACTTATTTTTGTAAATCCTTCCTATTTCTTAAGACACACGAGAGTAATTGGTTCCCATCGGACATTTATTCGACTGGAATTAAGAACAAATGACCAAGTAGACAACTGGCTAAATTTGTTGCTCCTTTTAATACCTATGGGAAATATACACCTATCAAGTTTAATAATTAATGCATAAAATTAACGTGCGTACAACAACATATATGACAGAAAAATAAGAATAAAACGCACAAGACTAAGAGTTCACTGATCTGTTTTTGGAAATTAGGTTTTTTTAAATTGGAGGGCCGTTTTGATGTTCACTTTTGTTCTATTTATATGTTTCTCGATTTCACTGAGATGTTAAGATACTGGACGGACCCAACTGACGAAGGTCAGGAAAACAGAAATGGTCCATCTTGGGTTTCCGGTATCGCAATTTACAAAAACAGATCAGTGAACTCTTAGTCTTGTGCATTTTATTCTTATTTTTCTTTCATATAAGTTTAATAATTCTTAATAATACATTTTAGAACTCACTTTCGGTTTAAAAAATACATTGCACTTGCTGACTTCCTGTTGATAATTGGAACCAATTAATAATTAATTGAAACCAATCGGCATTAATTTCCCCAATTTCAATGCACTTATTAGTGGTTGGTAACTTTTATTAAGACTCGCGAACACAATGACACAATGAGAACTTTGGTTGCAAACGACAATCGGAATGGACGTGCTGTTCGAAAGTGTCACTGTTGACCCAATCTCGCTTGGATCTGAGCACTCTGTTGCCTACCAACCGTTGGTTCCGACAACCAAGTAGAAGTGAAGCATTGCAACAGTCAGTAATGACGTCATGTACATTCTCCAAGTTCAATCCGTAGCGCTCAATTGCTCTGGTGCTGGGTTGTTAAAGGCACGTCTCGTAAAGGGGGAGGGGAATGAAGCCCGGCGTCTGCAATCCGTCTACCAACTTTGCGTCACGGATATATTTTAAAGCGAAATACTATCGTGTTTCTTGGTCTAAGTCCAACGGAATATTCATAAATTCTCTCTTGTTATTTTTCCACAGCAACACAACCAACAGAAGAAACATCATCACACCGCATTGTTACTCAACACACTGTCATAATTGACGAGGAACAATGATATATGCGATGCTAAGTTATTATTTGTGGCGTTTGCACATATTGTCACTTAACACAGTTTCTCTTTGGTTTTTAGGAAGGCATACAAGTTAGTTCAATATTGTATCACTAACTTAACATACTGACAAATAATAAAAACTACAAAGCAAAACTACAGAGCAAATGATAGCCATCAACGACATTGTAGTGATTTTATGAAATTACGAACAGATTGCTGTGCAAACGAAATTCGTTCAGGAACCAAATTGAAACATTTTTTTTGCCTTTATATTAGGGAGATCTCTATGTATATAAATGCGAAAGCCCTCACTGACTCATATCTAATTCTCCTACTTCCCATATAGCCTTCCTTAGTTTGTACTTGGAAAAAGTAAGCTATTGGGATTTCGATTAACGAGCTCTAAGGAGCTGAAAAGGGGTGGAATCCCTGAAATAGCGCAACATTTGCATCTGGTGGCGACAAATGGAACTAAAAAAACATTGTTGTGAAAAAATTGGAATTAAAATATTGTGCATAATAGCGCCACGTAGCTACCTGATGGCGACAAGAAGAACTAAACTATTGTGAAGAATAGAGCCACATAGTAACATGGTGACAAAAACTAGAACTAAAATATTTCTGGTGCATAATTCTCTTCCGCATCCTCTCCTGTTCTTTGTCAAAATGGAATCGATATGTATTAGACGAAGTTTCGAGATTCGGATCCTAATAGGTGTAAACGGGGGAGTGAACCTTTCTTGAAATGTTTGTGTATCTTCAAAAGCGCTTGAGGTAGAAACACAAAACTTGTCATGAGTGTTTTGTTTCAAATTAGAAAAAGATTTTCAATTTGGAGCCCTAGGGATGTAAACGGGAGAGGCGAAGGGATGGGCAAACACTGTTGAAGGATACATCTACGGGGTTTTCGGGATAGATGTAGATTTGTAATGATCTCGTGATTGTTTACGAACTGGGGAAGGTTTGAAGTGATAGGGGTGTGGAGAAGGGCGGAAAGGGGTGGTTAATTCGATATTAATTTCATAAAAGCGCTTACTTGGAAGCACGAAGTTTGATAGGAATGACCTTTGTCAAAATCGAAAAGTAAACGGGGAGAGGGGGGGCAACCTTTCTTGAAGGGAATGCGTATCTCCAAAACCGCTTGAGGTAGAAACACGAAATTTTGCATGAGTGTTCTTTGTCAAAATTGAAAAGATACTATTTGATCGAACTTTCGATATCGAGCCGTAAGGGATGTAAACGGAGGGAGTTGAGGGGGATGGGCAAACATTGTTGAAGGATACTTTACGGGGTTTTCGGGTTGTGCAATAATAATATTAATCTGTACTGATCACGTAATTTTTTTTCAATAACTGGCGAAAGTAGGATGTGGTAGGGTATGAAGACGGGGAGAAAGGGATGGGAAGTCATAATCTCCGATCTCGATATTAATTTCGTATCAAGGGATCTCGAGGTAGAAAATTCAAATATAACAATACTTTGTACCTATCACGTGATTTTTGTACCAACGGGGAAAGTTTCGAAGTGATCTCAGAATTTCAGTTTCTTCCTTATCCACATCAGGACATCTGTCTTTTCTAACCCTATCGAAGAACGGATATTTCAGCTAGTGATTCTGTAAGCTAAAAGTCTTCGTTTGTTCACACACAAACCCAGCGTTCTTTACCACAAACTCCTAAAATAAAAAGACGCGTAACATGCTTGTTGAATTTGACCTTTTCTTGGTCTCTTGTCTTTTGCGCCCAAAATCTCATTGTTCAGATACTTTACGAATAACAAGGTTTATTCAATGAGTCGACACGAGGTTAGTTTCGTAATTAGCTTCTACAAAATATGAATGACGGAAAACTTTACAAATGAAGATTTGGAATCACAATTAGTAAAAGTGATTTTTGTTTTCATTCATTTTATGAGAATTATTGATTATTTTTATTAGTATCAAGTTAATCAATAACTTAGTGCAGTAATTATTCACCGCACTTCTAACTCCCAATGTTCCTATTCCTCGTAACGACGCAATAGTATCGTACAATATCCTTCCGTGGGACTTCGATCAAAAGAATAAGAATAGGTTCAAATAGAGAGAAATCCTTTTATTTTATTGAAGGTCTTTGAAGTAAAAGTAGATCATTACAGCTTGTAAAAGACTTAATGAATTATTTGATAGGACCATATTCATTTGGTATCCATAGCTACCGAAGGATTTGATATATTTGGTCTAATATTTGTAATATCTCTTTAACATACAGCGAAGAGAGAAAAAAACAGTCTTATTATTATATGCTTTATCTTAATGATAGAAATTTAAACTGTTTATCTCAGAAATATTAAGATTTATCTCTAACTTCCTCACTGGATGTCCTTCTTGATTTTAAAATAAGTTGGACCTTACATGAGAAGCAGAGCAGGACTAAATTCTATCAGGATACGATGCTCGTTTAGTCAACAGCCATTAATTATCCTATGAAGCTGAAACTTTTTGAGTGTGTATGGGCGTTTGTCTGCGTGATACAATTGTTTACTTTCTGATCTCTAGTCATTTTAGAGACAAAGATCCTTGGTAAAGCAGAAAGATATTATTACAAAGGTTTTTTTTTTTCTTTAACTAGCAGATTACTAAAATAATTTAACAGCACAAGTAACTTTATAATTTATTATCAAATTCGTTGTCCTTTTTCCTTCCAAAATTCTTTCAACCACCAACATAACAACCAACTTTTTAAAAATGACCGCCAGATGTCACTGAATTCGTTAGAAAGAGATCATTTCCTTTAAGTAAATTCGGCTGCCATTACTCTGTTCTCTTTACATTTTGCAAGAAATTATAGCTCTGTATTTTTCTGCCAAAGGAAATGGATCTAATTTCATAGCTTTCGAAATAGGTGTTAACCTAAATTATTGTACGCACAAAGAAAGAAGAATCACAATATATGGCGAAAAATAGATCACTTAGTTGATTCTGGAACTCATTGCTGCAGAAAGCAATATGGCGGCGTCACAAGAACAGCTTACTTCACAGCCAAGCGACAGGTATAACTTGGAACGTTTTCCATTATTTTAAGAGTTAGGGTAATGGAATGTGTATTTCTGAATCTCTAGGAAGATCGGCTATTGCTATAAATTTATCCCATTTGACGGAGAAGAGAATTGTAACGAGCGAAAAACGACACGACGGAAGTTAGTTTTTCTCTCCCGGACATTTTCTTTTCCTTGTCCGAAGCCACTGTTGGATATGGATTATGTTTATAAAAAAATTGAATAATATAAAAGTAATAATAACAATACATAGGTACGTTAAAGATGCAATAAAAAAAAAAATATCGAAAATCTTGTTCTCTTTTACTTTGATTTTGCAGAACTATAGGAATTAGTGACGATTCTTTGCAATAGAGGTCGCTGAATGTACATGGAATTAAGTCATCCATAACCCATGTTTTTTTTGCTTTTTTGGGGTCTCGTATAAATACTTGTAAAAAAAAAAATTCTGCGTTTTACAAAAAAATAAAACAAAAACAAACCAATAAACTCGCTTTAACTATGAAGATAACCCTGCAGTCATAGCGGTTTGAAACCGTTCTTGTTAAGTATAGTTTTTACCTTTTTTAACCTTTTTAGAAATGAATTAATATACATGAATTTTATCATATGTGTTCTACAGTTATTAATACTGTCTATGTTTTCACAAATACTTTTTTTATTTCTAACTTACGTAAATTCTATAATGAAAATGCACATCTACATTAAAGCAAAATTATGTATTATAATTGTGAAGACGTTTTATTTAATCTTCTGCCTTTCTTTCTTCTTGACGAGGAAGATTGTTGGCTTCTCAGTACAGGTGTTTCCTAATTTTTTATCAGTCGTCAGCTAGTGTTTAATTTATATATTACTTCCTTTGGAAACCCAAATTTAGGAATTGTTAGAAAACAAATGAATAATTTATTCTAAAAAAAAATTATTCTTTAAAAAAAAATCGTTAATTAAACTGTAGTTTAAAAACATCTGTGAAACCTCAAGCAAATTTGTTATTTCTGTAATCAAAATTAATATTATAAAATGATGTTAAGTACAATATAAAATTTTCGGTTTTATTTTTACATTTAGTCATTACTAATTAATATTCTTTTAATTATATATTTTTAATTAGGGATATTTTGCAAATACTTCGAAGTTTATTATCTGTTATATTTATAATAATGTATTGTATTTAGAATATAATTAGTATGTTAAAATGTAATTTTTTATTGTAAGGTAATTTTATAATCAACTTATATAATTGGCTAAGTTCGTCTGTCTGTCTGTCTGTCCGTAACTCGATATAATTTTGTTACCACTGCACCGATTTTAATGAAATTTGGCTTACTTACTCAGTTTTTTACGCTGATTTTGAAACTCAAAACCATTTTTGCCGTAGAAGCTTCGTTCACAAGTTAGCGCAGTATTTAGATTTTACAAAGGTCTGTCTGTAACTCGATATAATTAAGATACCACTGCACCGATTTTAATGAAATTTGGCGTACCTACTCAGTTTTTTACGCTGATTTTGAAACTCAAAACCATTTTTGCCGTAGAAGCTTCGTTCACAAGTTAGCGCAGTATTTAGATTATACAAAGGTGAGTTTGGTTGCTACAATCATTAATAGGAAACAATATGACATCTACATTATTTAATATTGTAATGGAAAAATGCATTATTATTAAATTACTTGAAGAAAGATAATCAAAAAATCTACAAATTGTCAGAGAATTAAAGCACAATAAGCTGTCGGTAACTCGAATAATTAAGCTATTAAGATAGATCCAACGGTTCTCAATGATACCATTGAATCAAGGGTACTCAAATTGGATGAAAATATTAGTTCATTGTGTCATTCCATATTGTTTCCAATATGAAATTTTATTCTTGGGAACTGCCCTCGACAACTGAAATTCTAACAAAACATTCGTTCAAAACCAAATAATTTTGTTACCACTGCATCCATTTTAATAAAATTTGGCACACTTACTCAGTTGTTTACGCTGATTTCGAAACTTAAAACCATTTTTGCCGTAGAAGCTTCGTTCACAAGTTAGCGCAGTATTTAGATTACATTTACTTTATATTTGATAGTTGATAATAAAATGATTTTTCAGACTTTTTTAGCCTGTCGTCCGACAGGCTTTGCTGCTAGTTATTTGATAATTAGATAATAGAAAATAATCTAACTAGATTAGATAATTTGTTCCTGAGCATGACATACC
The DNA here is from genome assembly GCA_023159025.1 of Thereuonema tuberculata. NCBI lineage: Eukaryota > Metazoa > Arthropoda > Chilopoda > Scutigeromorpha > Scutigeridae > Thereuonema > Thereuonema tuberculata. The sequence continues at coordinate 4,513,594 of JAFIDM010000179.1, forward strand.
TAAGTTTAAAAATATACTCAGTTTCTCGTCTTTGAATTATAATGTTTCTTTTTTTTTTTTTTGGTAAAACTCAGTTTTGAAATATTGTTCTATAAATTTGTTTCGCCAGCCTATTTAGTGAACTGAATAATAATGATAACGCCATGAAACAATACAACATATCATGTCCCCGATCAAATAGGAAAGATAATAATCATCAAAAACTGTCAAGAAACACATGTTGCTAGAAACCCTTGTACAGATATCCGCCAGATATTATTCTAGAAAATAACACCCACAAGCTGTAATGGGACAGAATACTCCTCACTGATGAAACGATTCATCAGAATAGATCAGACATTACTTTGGTAAATGAGACTAATAGAATAACCCTATTAAAAGACATCGTTATTCCTAACAGCAATAAGAAGACATTCCGACAAAAACAAACTAAATTCAGAGATCTAGATTTGGGACTCGAAAAACTTTGGTTTAACAGGAAGATTTATATAATTGCAATTATCCTGTGAGTAATAGGTGTTATATCTAACTCTTTACATACAATACTCGATATAGCTCCAAATACCTGCATTGAGGTGCAAAAGGCAATCACTACTATTAAATATCTGTTACATTGTTAGAAAATTCATTAATGCCGCTGGTGAAAGTAAACAATCCGTTTCAAGTTCGAGTCCAGTCATCAACCCTTCCTAACCAACTACCGTACATTTTATACATAAATGGTTAATAATACACAATTACCTAATAGGTTATGCCTCAGCATCGCCATTTTGTAAGTACTGTATATTGTTTATAGATAAATCACTAATAATAATTACTTTGTTTACCAGAAACATTTCGGGAAAACTGTTGATTCGTATTTCGCTGGTTTTCTTTAGATCTTTTTTTTAACAGAACAAGAAACAGCTTCTAACAGTGGTTCCTAAGCTGGGGGCGCGAGTGAAAATGTTTCACAGATAGAAGGAAGCAGGGCCGTCCCTTACGATTGAGACGCCCGGTCAGGATAAGTTTGTGAGTCAAGTGCTTCGTGATTCCCAATTTTACAAAGTCAGATTGTTTTTAATATTTTCATTTAAATTATTGTTATTACTTCAAACTGTCTTCAATCATTTTATTTTAAACTATCTCATCTTTTTTTAGTCATTATATATTACATTTCATCCATAGAATTTCTGGACTTCCTCAGGTTTCTTTTTGAAAATAATAATAAGTAGATTTACATGTTTAATAATTACAAATATTTCAATGGGACTGTCTTAAAACAATTTACAGACATTTTCATTTTCATTATAAACAATTTATAACAATTTAATGTGAATTTGTCAATTGTTTAAAACAAAGACGGCATAAATATGTCTGTAAATTGTTTTAAGACAAAGTCGTATGGAAATATTTGTAATTATTAAAAATTTGAATCAATGTATTATTAATTTTGAAAAAGAAGCCTGAGGAAGTTCAGAAATTCCCTGGATGAAATATAGAATATAATGAATAAAAAGACGAGATAGTTTAAATTATTGTTTCTTTAAAAATGCTGAGTTGCTGATGTGTTTTTTTTTCTTCGAAACTTTTAAGTATCATGAGGCCCTATAAATTGCTTGATTTAAAAAACGACCCGCTCGCCCAACCCTAAGGAAGGAAGGCAGCAGGAAACTTTAGATTTTCATATCTAGAATTTTTGATTGTATTTCTTTTTACTTAAGTAGGTAGTGATTTCCAATGGCTATCTTATGATTTAGTCGAATGTTAGAAGCCAAGTGCAAATAATATTTATAAGAAACTTTTATGTCTGAAAACAATTTCATGGTTCAGTTTTTTTTTTCTTTTCAATTTTTTTTAATATAGTATGGCCTAAAACCGGAAAACTACATTACCGAAACATAGGCGCGAGTATAAAAAAAAATTTAGGAACACTGATTTACATTATAATAAATGATGATAAATAGGTTTGTAAATATTTACAATATCAGGCATGTAATCAGATAGAAGGGGGAGGGGGCCTGAAGCCCTCTCGAAATCTAAACAAAGAAAAAAATCTCTCTCAGAGTTGAAATCATAGGAACTCGGCATATCATTGTTAAGTTTTCACCTCTCACGACATCTACGAGAAGACAGAAAGTGAGATACTGTTCTTACTATGGTCGACCAACGCACGGCACTTTTTCTAGGAATCAGCCCCCCACCTCACCCCGAATGAAACTTCTGGCCACGGTCCTGCACAACATTATTTTACAGCAACAAGAAGTTCATAAAAGATCTCAAAGCCTATTTTCCTGTTATTTTTTTATCTGTGGTTCTTTTTTATAGAAGAGGAACCACAGGAAACATCTCCATTTTAAAAAATTAATTAATGCTTATTTGTAGATTGGAATATTTATCTTGATGTTTTTCTGATAATGAAAAGTAATTAAATCAGCATTTATTTTAAATATACAAACAAATCCATAATTCAGTGATAATAATAAATTTTAAATGGGTTTTTTAATAATATCCTTAATAATAAATAAACACTCATGGACAAAAAAAATAGCGCACCAAGAAGGAGTTGTCAAAATGAAACGAAAATTTACATACGTAATGACTACTTTGATATAAGTAAATGATTAGAAAATCAAAGAAAAAGGATAATTTATTTCAGAGAAAAAGGCAAAAGAACGGAGGAGTTAATACTCCGTTGGACCCCCTCTAGCGCGAATGCACGATGCGATACGATCGGGCATTGAGTCATACAAGTTCTGTATGATGTCTTGAGACATTTCGTTCCATATTTGCTGTAACCTTGCCTCTAGTTCGTTCAAACTCGTGGGATGCCCAACTCGTCGTCCCAAATGATCCCAGATATGCTCGATTGGAGACAAATCTGGGATCGGGCAGGCCAAGGAAGGGTAGTAACAGTGCGGAGACAGTCTTGTGACACCCTTGCCGTATGAGGCCGAGCATTGTCTTGTTGAAAAATGGCTCCTGGGAGCCGTTGCATGAGTGGCAACACATGTGGTTGCAGGATTTCATGAACATACCGCTGGGCTGTCATGGTGCCACGGAACAATACTAGGGGTGACCGTGTATTGTAGGCAGTGGCACCCCATACCATCACACCAGCTGTGGGAGCGATGTGTCGCTGTACAGCAAAGGCAGGATTGAAGCGTTCACCACGGGCTCTCCACACACGAACACGATTGTCATCACTGCCGAGATTGAATCTGAATTCGTCGCTAAAGACGACCTGGTTCCATTCCGCTGCAGTCCAGTTTCCTCGTGCGCGGCAAAACTCCAAACGGAGGCGTCGATGGGTGGGCGTCAAGGGCAGTACAAGTAATGGGCGCCGCGATACCAACTGTCCTTCAGCCAGGCGCCTTCGTATGGTTCGAGAAGATACAGCGGCCCCTAGTGAAGGTGCTACCTGTGCCTGGATGGCGGCCGATGAAGCAGTTGGCTGTACGCGTGCATTTCTGACTAGGTGGCGGTCTTCTGGACGACTGGTCTGTCGAGGGCGTCCTGAGCCTGGTCTTCGTGTACATGACATCTCTCGGGTCCACTGGTCCCAACCCCTCCTCACAACACAATCAGAGCGGCCTAATTGACGAGCTACTCGCCTAGTTGACCACCCAGCTTCCATCATCCCGACGATTCTCCCTCTCTCAAACTGCGACAACTACGTATACTGTCTTCGAACACGGCGTAATGGCATGTCTACCTCAGCTCTTCCTTTGTAAATGATTCAGCACACTCAAACAAGCTTTGGTTACCTGTTTTATACTCCACAGAGTACGATGTTCAACGCCCTCTACCGGCTATACGTAATGCGCAATCACGCTGCATTTCTAATCATTTGCATATCTCCCCGACATGTACCTTCATTGCAAGTTTCGTTACGATCCCGCAATTATTTCTTGCTGCGCTAATTTTTTTGTCCATGAGTATATAAACTACCGTGCCGTCGTGGCCGAGCGGTCTGCTGTTGCGGCCAATGTGCCGATACCCGGGTTCGAATCCCGGTCGTGGCATTGATGTTTCTTTCTTCTTCTGTTTCTGTCCGTTCCAGCGGGTGCCACTTGATGCTGCCTCCTATGGCGTACCCTGGGCAATGCTTCGTCGGTTAAAGGCATCATATCTCGCCCCTTGTTGTTGGCCGAAAGAAAGATAATTAATCTACGAGCCCAGGCATTTGTAAAAAAAAAAAAAAAAAAAAAATGTAAACTTAACATGTTTCGGAAAAATTGTTTTCCTTTTTCAAACTATTTAAAATGTTACAAAAATAGGAAGTTTCAAAATATAAGAATGTTAACAACATCAAAACTTACCTGTGAGATATATTATTTAGCTCCAAATCCTTAACAATTGAGAACGTGATAAAATTATTTAGCTATATAACACATTAACATCTAACAATTCAAATAGTAAAAATATTTCATGTTTCTTGTTAATAATTACTATTAAAAACCCATATCATTATTATTATCGGTATTTATTTATTCAGTTTGTCTAAATGTCATTTACTGGAGTTGCTTAGAAACACTCCTTATTATTCCAACTAGAAGATCTGGCCCTTGCTACCTCTAAGGCAATAGCCCTTGCTGTACACCTTTCCGATAGAATATAGGCTGTTATCGATACGATATGATGATTCAAACTCAATCAATATTTTCGCTTCGAATGTTTTCTTTGGAATTTCCATCACGTGCTCATTTCAATGGCAAGGATTCAAACTTATTAATTTTTAAATACAAGTTTTATCGCCTGTTAACCATAAATATGCTCGCTAAATTTCAAGAAGCACTTCAAATGTTATTTGGAAATACTTGATTTTGTGACTTCCCTGTCCTTGAAAAGGAGGCTAATGATATCAACCATCAATTTCTAAAAATAACTCCTTCAGCAACAATAATTATAAAAATTTCTTAGAGCAAATTAATGAACAACAAGAAAACATTTATAGATAAATCCTCTTTAAAGTATTTCATACAGGTGTTCCTTGGGGTCGTGGGAGGTGAAGCTTTCAGCGTTTCCTCACTAACAGGGAAAAGCTGAGCGCGAGTGATCAACCTAACATCTAACCCAAAAAACTAGTACCCAGTCATTAGAAGGCTGGATGGACCCTAGGGCTTGTCTGGAGGAGAATTCAGCTCCGCCAGCGATTGAACACGGCTCTTCCAGCCCTCAGGCAAGCGTATTACCACTTGGATCACCATTTGGCCCATACAAATCCTTTTTAGATTATTATTGATTTTCTAATGCCAATTGTATGTTTGCCAATACTTTTATAGCCTAAACTTAGAAAAAAAAAAGACATATTTAAGGCTCATTATCGTGGAGTGAGCATCGTTTACATATTGATTGAGGATCTTCTACGTCACTTATTGCCAATAGAAATGAAATACAGTATAAATGAATCAAATAAATTCTATTGTAATCTAAATACTCCCACAATAAGTTATATTTGTTGTTATCTATATAATAAGCACGAGTGTTTTTTTTTTTGTTTCTTTGTTTGTCTTGAAACAACGTCGCCATTTCTCAACGGATCTTTAGCAAATTTGGCACGGGGGTGCCAAATACACTTCAGAATAATATATGAACAACGAAAACCCGGATGCGGACTTACGGGTGTAAACGGGGGTGTAAACATTCTTGAAGGGTATGCACATATATCTCTGAAACCGCTTTAGTTGGAAACACGAAATTTGATATGAGTGTTCTTTGTCAAAATCTAAAATACACGTATTCTACTAATTTTCGAAATTCGTAAAGAGTGTAAACGGGGGGGAGGGGGGACTTTCTTCAAGGGTATGTGTATCTCCGATACATTTGCAAACACGAAATTTCACAAGAGTATTCTTTGTCATAAACTATGGATATTCGACGAATTTCCGATATTCGGATCCTAAGGGGGGGGGGGTTTCTTGCAGGGTAGGCGTATCTCCGAAACCTGTTGCGTTGCAACATGAAATTTGGTTCTTAATTCAAAGTATCAGTTTTTAGTTTCCTTGATGTAATTTGTTTTTTTTTTTGAAGAAATAAAGTTTTTTTTTACGTTACGTGTGCAAGGTTTCCGGAGCAAAGCGACATTAACAGGTCTGTAACATAGTTTGTAACTATGTGCCTTTTTTTTACCAACTTGGAAAAAATTCAAAGTGATCACACAATTACAATTTCTTCGTCATCCACATCAGGACAACTGTTTTTTTTTGTAACCTGCGCGAAATACTAGCATTTTTGCTAGTTAGTGGGTTGGCCAAAAAGTTCGTTCTGTTTTTAAGTCAAAATAAAAGACACATTTTTCATTGTCACCAATAATTTAATTGAACACTGTATTCAACGGTTTGTTCCATAACCTTCTGCCATCGTTCAGGCAAATTCATGCTTCCATCTTCCCAAAACTTTTTATCTTTTTGAGCAAAGAACTGTTCCAGGTACCTTTTGCAGTCTTCCAGGAAACTGAATTTTGTCCATTAAGAGAATTTTGTAAAGAACGAAAGAAATGGAAATCCGAAGGTGCAATGTCTTGTGAATACGGCGGAAGAATCAGAACTTCCCAGCCAAGTTGGAACAGTTTTTTCCTGGTCATCAAAGAAACATGGGATCTTGTGTGCTTACTGTCTTTCATCTTCAATATTAAATTGGCGACACAAAATCACCTATTTGAATAAGCTTTTTATTTTAAATCCACGCTGCTACGACAGCTGTCACAATACAATCTAACAAAATGGTGTCGAACGACGTTAAAGATACCTATAAGCAACCTAACCAGACATTGACTTTGACCTTGGACGAGAGCGGTGATCTATTAATCATTCCAGGACAATAGAGAAACTATTGACAAAGGTTTGCCTCGCTTGAGAGTCGCCAATCAGAAGCCATAAACTTTCCCGCCATAAACACTGACATATACAATCGATTCAAATTCTACCATTGCGCCATCTGGTGCCCACGGTCGACCTTTCGCTGGGAGGACTTTAAGCACTACTAGAGTCAACTTACGTAAAAAAAAAACCGACAACCCAATATATATATATATATATATATTGTTATATTATGTAATACAGTAGTTTTAAAAACTTTATCGAAATTGTAATCCTAATTATTAAAATTTGGAATATGTCTTACGATTGCTGTATTTCGTATCTATTTTTTTTTTTTTTTTTTTTACGTAGGCTAGTTGTCTTCGGGGCTTAGGCCTAAATAGAATTTTAATTTGGGAGGCCAAGTTAGAGAACCGACCATCAACAACATTAAGCTTACTTCAAAAAAATTTTTTTGGGAGGGGAGGTAAGGATGGTCTCCTCAACCGGCAATACAACCAAAAAAAAAGCGGTTTTTCACCCTGAAAGCCTATGATTACACCAGTGTTTTTTCCTTCTGTAAGTCTCCGATTTCGCAACCTCTTCCCTCCCATCCCCCTCTCGTTTCCGCTTCATACTTTGAAATTGTTATAACTTAAATAAATGCATAAATGCATTCAAAAAATAATAAAATTATATTTAAAAAGCATTTTTCTCTTCTTAATAATTGTGGAATCTCCAAGGCACTGTCTATATCTCTAAGATCGATCGTGATCCATTCTTTGAGAAACACTGTTCTACAGATTTCTTCAATATTATTTTCAACAAGATCAGAACAATTACAAAAACGATTAGATCCAATATTTCTATCGAACCCAATCGTACAATTAATTAAAAGTATTCATTACAATGAAATTAGTGATGAAAAAGAGATGACTAGTTGCGACCCGTGAAATATTCACGGAAGTAAAACAAATTCCACATTTTTGAAAAACACAAGATTGAAAAAGATGTTCTAAGCTAATTTTTTTAGAAGCCATGACTTCCACAACCGCCCATATGTAATTTGAATATCGGTTTATTTGTTAAAATAATATTATAATATTGTTAAAATAAAAAAATAAAAAATTGATTTACCACTTTCGTAGTAGCGGTTTCTCATTATGAAACATAATGGCAACCTACTTCCCTAAAGGCCGTCTTACATGTACCATTTCACAGGCCATAAGCTCGCCATGAGTGATGGCGACCACATTGCCACATATAGACCCTGCCCTATTTTCGAAGAGATGGCGAGCAATGGGATGGCTGGCTATTCGACACTAGCGCTCCTGGTGACGAATTGTAGAACTTGAAATCCAATCGATTTGTATCTATTTATTCGAAATTACCGATTACAAAAACGATATGCACGTACGGAGGTCATGTTTTTCTTATGTTTTCGTGGATGCTTTCAGAAAAAGTCACATTAATAATCAAAATCATTACAGAATTTCGGCCTGAAAATTTGAATCGGCGAGCGATTGGAATCTCGAAAATATATCGTGGGATGGTCGAGATTTAACGAGAACTATCGAAACTGAAAAACAAAGAAATAAAAAACGATGAAAAATGAATATTTCCTTTTTTAATCAATTAAAAACATTCTTTCATTTATTCGATATAAATCAATGCTATTTTATTGGTCAATAAAACGTACGTATGATGACAATTGAGAAGTGTAAATTTTCCGTGGGATGGAAGGCGATAAAACAAGAGAATAAAAGCTTGCTTTTCACTGGCCATCTACCCTGACATGGCCTGCATTATGGCATGTTGAAATGGTACATGTAAAACGGCCTTAAAAGAATAGGCTCGTCGAAATTGAGGCATTAACGGAAGTAAAACAAATGCCACATTTTTGAAATACCCTGAAGTTTTTGAAAAACACAAGATTGAAAAAGATGTTCTAAGCTCATTTTTTTTAAAAGCCAGGACTTCCGCAACAGCCCACATATAATTTGAATGACTAAGCCAAATTTTGTTAAAATAAAAAAAAATAAAAACTTGATTTACCAGTTTCAACAATAACAATAACAAATGTCCAACAGCCTACACCAATAATCCTGTCTGGGCAACAATGACGGCACGTGCTTTGTCATTGTCCCTTATTTCGTTGAGTAATGAGCGAGCGACTACACAGCCGAAATTATGTAAAAACCGAGGTTTTACAAACTCTCTGATAAATTTTGACGCAAGAACTTTATTTATGTGGGAAAGAAAATCTCAATACGCTGATAATATTTGTGTAATCGCGATCCGTCGCCGTGAAGTGGGACGAATATTGGGGACGCCATCTTTAAAGATGGGCGTGACGTCATGCCTGACGTGTTCAACGCTGCACTGTGATTGGTTATTTCAAATTTACAAAGATCCGTACAATTTTTGCCTATTAATAGGATGATTTGCTATAATTATAGTGTATTTCAGTATTTGCTCATTGTTTTATATTTACAGGAATTATAATTGTCATTGAAGAGCTACTGTTATAAACACTGTCATAGATTATAATGACTAGACAAAAGACAAATAAGCATTGTTTAATTCAGATTTTCATTCATCGAAGAACATCTCTTGATATTTATCAGCCCATGTCTTCCTGAAATCTCAAAATATACAGTAGGTGGTATTTTCTTTGGTTCACTTTAGTTGTACTTTTTGCCACTGGATGATTTCTTTGATCGCCTTCCTTACTTGGCTGTCTTCGGAATAAAATCTTATCTTATCTTTCGGATGAATTTACCAAATGTTTATGTTGTTCCTGTTTACAATTTTGATTCCTATGATCACCACCAGACTGACGTAAAGCAATGCACTCGATTCATCGGGGTTACTTTGTTTTACATAATCAATAAATTTTAGAATATTTCATCCCTTTCTTTATATAACAGCTTGTTCTTTTGAGAATTATATCTTGACGCCGATGATAATCTGACTTAATGTAAAGTTACTCGAAGCTGCCAGGTATTCTGTTGGTTTGTTTTTTTTTAAATATATATGTACAGTCCGACCTCTATTTAACGAACCTCTATTTTGCGAATTTCTCCATTTTGCGAACTTTTCTTTGGAACCAAGAACATTTTGCTAATTTCTTCGTAAAATAACCTCCAAATAGCGAAGTGCATTTTCTATTTAACGAACTTTTTCATGGTATCTATTTTTTTTTATTTTTTTTTCATCCTTGAAATGTTTTTACAAGGCGCCAATCGCTGTCATTCTTTGCATTTCAATCAATGATAATTCGGCAAGTATGGCGGACGAAGACGATATTCCCTTAGAGGAAATGAAAGAAATGTGGATACAGCTGAGGTAAAAAGAAGAAATTAACGATGATGTGCTGATTGATGATTATCTTTCACTTGATTTTTGAAGTTGAGACCTCGGAAACACTAACTGAATCGGATATTTTAGACAGTGTGAAAAATAAAAACAATACAGCAATGAATTGCGATGAAGATGAGACGATGAAAATGGAAATGATGCAGAAATTAAAAAAAACCATCGTATGATGAAAGGCTAAAATCATTTGAAACCATCCGACGCGGATTATCATTTGAAGAAAATACTTCTGAAGGGGTTTTTGGTGCATTGCAAAGATGCGAGACGTACTAAACTTTTTCAAAAAAAGAGCGAAAACACTTTTTCAAAAAAAAAAAAAAACTCGGACAAAATTAACAGACTTTATTAGTAAAATTTAAGTATGCATGTGGTAATGTATGCTTTATGTCATTAAAATTATTGCTTTATTAATAATATTTATTGTTTATGTATTTTAAATCTGTTTAAAGTAATTTTAAAAGGTGAATCTCTATTTAACGAATTTTCCACATAACGAACTTTTTTTCGGGATTTAGCGACTTCGTTAAATAGAGGTCCGACTGTATATATATATATGTGGTCGAAGGAATAACATGGTACCATTATTCATTGGATGTTATCCACGCTTCATAGGTTAGGTTTTTAAGATGTAAAACTAAATTGTTGTTTTATTAAGGATAAAAGTAATCTTTAACAAATTGAAATCTAAATTATCTTGAACAAGAGAAATAATGTAACAAAAAGTCATTATATCAGAATCCTTACTTTTCATGATAGAAATGGATAGAAATGTCTGTGAAAATGTACAGGCATGTGCTGGCATTCAGATCAGCGCTCTTAGTGATAAATACATACAACTATACATTTAACTTTAATAAACAATGCAAGATGACAGCACTAGGCAACCTGGTCAAATTATCTACCCTATCTTCTAGTACATTCAGGTGGCATTTGCGGACGTACAATATGTACGTCCACTATGAATGCTGTTTGTTTTGTATTCCCGACCTACCTTTAAAGTATGTACAGGGAATTTTGAATCACCCTGTATATGCTATTCATTTTATAGGAAGCATTTTGTTTCTTTTCTTTTGTTTTCTTATTGTAATTAGATCAATTTCGGATGTTTAGCAAATAATAATAGAGCATTATCTGTAGTGAATCTATCTATCTATCTATCTAAATATTTGATGCAAACATATTTTAATAGTTACAGACATTAATCCTTGGATATTTTTTTTTAATTTAATTTATTATCGCAAAATCCTTGATAATTATAAAATTAATTAGAAGAAAACTTAATAAAATAAATAGTTAGATGGAATATGGATTAGTAAATTTTTGAACAAAAATGGAAAATTGATATGAATATATTTTGATGTAAATAATTTTTAGTTGTTTTGAGATTAAATTTTAGAATTTCTAAAAATATAGTTTTTCTGTTTGTTCTTAAAAGTTGCTTATATACAGTGTGTATACAGTATATATATATACACTTATATATGTTTTATATATAAGAAGTTAATGCAATTCAGTTCAATTTCTATTCTTATGTTGTTTTTCATCCTTATTTCTTCAAAATGAAAATCTTTAACCGAATTCGATGAATCTAACAAAAAAAAATAAAAATAAAATAAAATTGCGTATTTTTTTTTTTATTTGTTAATAACTTAGACTGTAAAATTTAACCCTATTCTACAACTACCGTATTGGCCCGAATATAAGACGGCATTTTTTTCCAAAATCCCATCCACGAAAGTACTATTTCGTCTTATATTCGCAACCAAACTTGGAGCGCGCACGAAACCGAAACCGAAACCAAGCGTGCTTTGGCGCTGCAGCAACGCCACCTGATGGCGTTGGCTGAAGTCGATCGTAGGCCTAACCAACATGCTCCAAAATAAAAATATATTCTACTACGCTTAGTGGTGTTGTACTTTTTTGCAAAAATAGTTTAATTTAATTTCATAAATGACATTTCGCCTAGCTTAGAAGTCACAGATTTAACTAAATATTATTGACATTAAGCCTATTACTGCAACCAAAAGTATTAACGATTTCATCATGAACTGGATGTGGGAAGATAATTTGTCAACAAACTTTTTTTTTAAATAATTTACTAGAAATATCTGTCGAATTACGCCTCGTTAATAGGTATAACGTCTTATATTCGCGACCAATAATTTTTTATCAAATCGGAGCTCAAAGAACGCCATTCGTCTTATATTCGAGCCGTCTTACATTCGGGCCAATACGGTAGCTTATATTTAAACTATAACCATTTTCATTTGATTGATATTGTTTTTATTTTTATTATTTATTTTAGAATTAAGAGTAATTTCGTTCCAATTTTGAAGAGTTACCAAAGGATCACTGAAGAACAATTTTCTATTTCCTGTTTGATGAGATACGAAAACAAAATGGTAAGTTACAAATTTATTCAATAGGTTGGAAATAAAAAAATCTCAACAAAATGATTATATAAAATGTATATAAATTTATACAAATTAGGAATGGTTACTTTGCTTTTTTTTGTTTTTTTAAGAGCTTTTGAACGATTTGTAATATATTATTTTACAATTTCGCAGCTTGAATTTCTTTCTTTTTTTTTCCTTTTCTTTTTTACTCTAATTACAATTTTTTAATTATTATTGTCATAAAAAAAACTATTAAAATACAGTAAACTCCCGATTATCCGCGGACGTCTTCTGTTTCCAGTTTACTGTACAAATAAATTACGGAATTAACAAAAAATTAAATCTATAATAAGGTAAACAATAAAAGAGGCACATTTAGCGACCCCCCAAGTAGTGGATTTTCGTGTTTCGACACGAAAAACAGACAATTAACCGATTTTTTGGTTAAAAAGTAAGAAAATAAAGTAAAATAAAATAATTGTTTGTACTGTCATTTTAATGTAAATAAAATGTTAAAAGCATTTTTGTGTTGATTTTCGTCCTGTTTCGGATTATCCGCGGAATTCACTTATCCGTGGATGCCGCGCCACCCAATTCCGCGGATAATCGGGAGTTTACTGTAGAATTATAATTACATGACAATGACACAACAGCGCCTCAGTTTGTTATCGTTTGGTACATGAGAAAAAAAGTATTTATTATTATCATATGTTAAATAATAAAACGACCGTTTTAAGTACTAAAATGCTTAACATATTACATGAGCTTCGTTAATTATAATAAATAAATAAATATGCAGTGTCCCAGAAGAAAGATTCCATTTGGTCCCTCCGATGGAAAAACATCAGAACACAGAGCCTCCAGACCTAGCAGAGATGGAAAGCATTATTAAAAACCTAAAGAATAATAAAGCCCCAGGAGAAGACTGTATAATACCGGAGATGTGGAAATTGGCTGATATTGGAACAATCATAAATCTTCAAAACTTAATTAATAAAATATGGGAGGAGGAAAAGATACCGGTAGACTGGAAAAATGCGATTATACATCCAATACATAAAAAAGGAGACAAGACAGACACCAATAATCTGAGAGGAATATCTCTCCTATCGACAGCATATAAGATATTTGCAAGGGCACTTCAAAATAGACTGGAGCTTCAACTGGAAAATCAGATAGGGGAATATCAAGGCGGCTTCAGGAAAGGGAGATCGTGTGTAGAACAAATTCTAAATCTTAAATGTGTGATCAGATATAGAAAAATGAGAAACAAGGACATATTCGTTACATTTGTAGATTTTAAAAAAGCGTATGACTCCATAGATAGAACATCGCTTCTCAATGTCCTCATAGAATTCGGAACCGACGATAAATCAATTTCAATTCTAAAAGATATGTTAACAGACACGAAGTCTAGTGTTAAATTCATGGGGGAAATCTCCGAACCATTTGTTGTGGAAACGGGCGTAAGACAGGGAGATGGTCTTTCACCATTGCTTTTCAACTGTGTGTTGGAAAAGGTTATACGAGAATGGAGGAAAAGGACTGAAGAAGAGGGAATAAGGAAAATAAGAATTGGCAGGAAGAAGGACAATATTGAAGTTGATTGTCTGGCATTTGCGGACGATTTGGCCATCTTCGCTGAAAGTTTTGAAGATGCAACAAAACAAATTAATATTCTGAAGGAAATGGCAGAGAAGACAGGACTTCAAATTGCATTTGAAAAAACAACCTACATGACAAACAGAAAGGACTCGCCGAAACATATGATAACGAAATATGGGAAGATCATTAGGGTGGAGAAGTTTAAATATCTGGGAGAAATCATACAACCCAATGCACTCGATAGAGAGGCAATCATGGCAAGAAAAAGGAAAATGGAAACAGCATTTCACTTGACAAAGGGCAGATATAATAAAAAATGTCTATCCATCAATGCCAAACTGAGACACTACCAAACCGTGATTAAACCAGAAGGACTATATGCATCGGAGTGCCTAACTATGAAAACAAACAATCAGCTGGAAGAATTGGAAAAGAGGGAGAGAAGAATAATTCGAAAGATATTAGGGCCGAGATATGAAAACAATAAATGGAAATTAAGAACTAATAAAGAGATATACAAAAAAATAGAAAAAATTACGGACACTATGCGGAAAAGAAGACTAACCTTCTATGGGCATCTCAAAAGAATGGAGAAGGGAAGACTGACCAGACGAATATTTGATTATTTCGACAGGAACCCCAAGACACAGCTTACTTGGATTAAGGAGATTAGAGTGGACCTGGAGGAGATTGGTTTGACGGAGAAAGATATTGTGGATAGGGGCAAATTTAGAAAAAAGATCAAAAACTTTAAGGGGTTCCGGGAAAGAGAAAGGAGAAAAACGGGAGCTTTATGGACTGATGAGAGAAGGAAAGAACACAGTGAAAGAATGAAAAGATACTGGAGTGAGAGAAATAAGAAACGTTGAGCTTCATGGGCTATTTCACGTGGTCCTCAGATGGCCAAATTCGAAGAAAGAAGAAGAAATAAATAAATAAATAAATAATGTAATTACATGAGATATTATTGAAGAAGGTTTTTCTATTTTCTTCTTCAAAAATACAAGCTGAAGTCGAACGTACATTTGACGGGACGCCCTCTACTGTTAGAAATTGAAACCACTGCCTTCTCCTAAGAGATTTGGAAACCTCTGGGATTATCATGCAATTAAAACGAGCTAAAATTAAAATTCAATTTAACGCTAAAAGCAGAATTAAATGCGGAATTAAAATTCATTTTCTTACAAAGATTGTTAATTTTTCGTTTTTCTGACTTCTGGTTTATCAGATTGGGCATCTTAATATTAAGAATATAAACAATTCAGAAAATTGAACTTTAAAATTATTAAATAGAAAGAATTGAAAAAAATGGAACAAAAGAAACTATTGATAGTACGCAAAAATAATAATAAATATTTGATTTTTGCGTTGAATAATGTAAGTCTGCAAGTGTGTGAAAAAAAAATGGAATACAAATAAATGAAATGTACAAATATATGATAACCAATTTAGTACAATAAGTTATTCTAGGAAATAATATAAATTAACATGATTAAATAATGTTAATACATGTATTAATATTACATATTAGTACCTTTTAAAACACATGTTTTTTTCTTTATTTAGCAATTTATACTATTGTACAATAATAACAAAAAGAAAATCATTAAGATTTTTTAAATTTTTTTTAGGTATTTTCAATCAGTCATTTTCTAATAATTTTTTGATAACAGGTATTTTTGATTTTCGAAAAAGATATTTACATTCATATCATTTATAATTCTGCCCTCTTTGAAATTAATATTTTCTTTTTTTTTCGTAACTATTAAAAATTGGAGGATAAGATAATAATTTTATTTTGTTATTTTGTCTTAGATGATAATTTTGATTCCTATTATTTTTTTATTTCTAATATTTTGTAATAGAATTGTATAATTCCTTATGAATAATTTTTTGTTTTTGTTTTGGAAATAAAATTTTAAATTTAACAGATTATAATTTCTTTTAGATAAATTACTCCAAACTTTTCTTGAAAAAAATAATTTAAATACTTTAATTTGTAGTTTTTAAATGATCAAGGTCCATAGTGTATGTATTGGTCCAAATATTTATCCTATAATTTATAATAAAAAATCAAATAAAATGTAGTAAATAAGGATTTTTGTTTGTGTTGGTTTTATATTTTTTGGGTGAAAAATAATAATAATAATAACAATAATAATAATAATAGTTACATTGCATAAATATCAACATATAAGTCGTTGATTGCTCTATTTTATCTAAATAATTGTATAAATCTTTGAATGGACTTAATTTAAAATTTAAAAACAGGTTTAATTAATTAACTTTTATTTTTTTATTTATTTTTATATTTGAATTTTAATTGGAATAAATAATTTGGATTACTTAATTTAAGATTATTAACACCTTTTCTAAAATTAATAGAAAAAATATAAAGAAATTCTTAAAAATTAAAAGCAAAAAAAAATATTTTTTTTTTTTAAAATTAAAAATACAAATAATTTAATTGCAAACGTAATAATTGCTGATAATTACTGTAGGAAATTGGAAGATAATTTGGTTAAGTTAGCAGCACTTTTAATGGTTCTATCAAAAATAGCTTTGGGGAAGAATTTGGAACATATAAGGAATCTATCAGATCTTTTTAACAATTGAAACTGAAATACATTTGTAAATTTTGAAAGTATTTATTTAGAAAAAAGAAATTTAGAAACAAAATAACGAATTAAATATTGATTATATGGATATTTGATTCGAAAAGTCAATCTTCAGTATCAATATAATTTTTAATAATTTAATGAAAGAAAATGTTCAATCTCGTTCACAATAATAGAGGGGAAAAAATCTGCTCTAAGTAGTTATCTTATATTTATATTTTTTTAATGTTGTAAAATTGAAGTGATAAGAGCAGAGAAATACTCTGAGATCGGAAGGAAGCCAAAAAGGAAAAGAAAAAGAAAAGCCAATAAAAAACAGCTGCACTTTCATATGATTTTCGCTTTCAGACAGCTCCTGACGATGGCGCTGTTGTCAACATCGATTGCCTGTTATTCCCATAATGCTCCTGTTGGCAGTTTCACTCGGAACTGAGAGCGAGGCTACTTACAGGTCACAGTTGTTCAGAGTTTGCTTTTGAAAGTATACATGCAATCTACAACAATCGCGTGTCATCGCCGTAAATACAATTTCAGAAACCAGTTGTCTTCTGTGCCAAAGACTTTTAAATGTCCGTTAGGCTGAAGTTTACCAATATAAGTCGTCAGTGCTCACGGCAAATATTTTCCGAACAGCGGTGATCAGTCCCAGAAAGTACTACCATCAACCGTAAGTAACGGAGCAATTGTTTACAAACATGTGACGTACTCAATCAATCATCTCCCATCTTCATTCATACTCTCGCAGAATCAATAATAATCAGCAGATTACTCCAATGCCTATTTTAACGATTAGACAGTGGGAATTAGTTTAGAATTAGGGTTAATCGAAGCTGTGGGCTTTTTCTTTTCATACAATACCGTCCAGCTTCGACGGGGGCAACGCCGCTGCCAAGTGTTGTTCAAAGGCTCTTGTGTCGGGTTCACTTTTGAGCAGCGAAGGTAGGTTTTTTTGGAGGCGGATGGGCGCCCGTTTCGTCTCTTCTTTATCGTATTTTCACCCCCGAATCGATTCGTTGTGTTCGGCAGCGGCTGAAGGTGGAAATCCAGTCGCTTTGGGCGGAAGAATAGCGAAGGATTGCCGCGAATTGTGTCGGCGACAGGACCTCAGCTGACGGACAAACAGGTTCCCTTGGCAGGGATCGGATTTACCTACTGGAATAACCTGTTGGGAAACACACGTGCAGACCCAGAAGTATTAGATTCATGAGAAGGTTGACATTGATTGTGTCAATTTACTCGCGGACAACATTGTAATGTGTCGAAAGAGATGCGCGTTAGGCCTTTTCATTACTTTTGGCTAGTTCATTCCGTCAAGTGCAGTCGAACTTCTTAGAAGGTGAATTTCAAACGCTTAAAATAAACAGAAATTTTCTGTACTCCGTTGGATTACTAAGTATTAGATTAAAATTGTAATTTAACCTAAAATATTCTATATTTTAGATTTTTGAACAGTGTAAGGATTCAGGATCTGGGTGTTTACATCCTTAATTACTATTTTCACATTGTAATTTGAAATGGGATAATAAGTGTACACTTCGCTTGAAGGAAGCAGCGAGCAAGCCATTAATAATTATTATTTTGTATTTAAAAATTGTACTAAATCCAAACAACGAAAAAGTTGGAATCTTTTATTTTGCAGAAAGTTTATGACCAGGAATTGGCGTTTTAATGTTCAGTTTGGATTTATCTTGGACTGTAATCTTAAAAATAGTTCATTTTATGATCGGAGTAAATTACTAGTTTCACTTTGAACCAAGAATATTAAAAGTCAGTAGCCTGTTTCTCTCGATAGACTTTGACGGAAATATTAATTACTTGAAGAAAATATTCTTGGTATAGCAATAAAATGGCAGTTTTATGACTTATCGTTTAGGAACCTTGTAACCACATAAGAAATTTTATTTAAAAAAAAAAAAAAAAAAAAAAAAATGAGAGATATATTTTATCAATTTCTCAATATGAGGATTTTTTTTTGAAGCATTATTAAAAAAAACCTATTAATCTTATTAAATTGGGAAAAATAGAATTACATTTTATTTTTTTTACCTTGCAGCAGTTAATTTTATTAGCCTTTCACATCCTGTTTTAAAGTTTTTTAAGCTATTATTAATTTTTCATTTTCGTATAATTTTTTTTTAAAATTTTGTGTCTATTATCAGAAAATGTTTTTTTCCGTTTTGCAATTTGAGAAAATTTGTAAATTACTGTTGAACTGTTCATAGAATGTATGTGTGAATAAATTTGTCATGTATAGTTATAAAAAAAAATAATTTTCTATTTTATTTACTTATTTTTTATGTGGAGAGGAAAAGTTAGAAAACTGTATCATTAGTAGATTAACATGTATAGGTTGTGGTTCAATGGGATTAGGAAAAGCACAGGAAATTTTTAAAAAGGAAAACGAAATGGAATTATTAAAAATAAAATAATTATGTTTATTTACTGAGTTTTCTTTGTAAGATTTTGAACTTTTTTTGTTGTTGAATTCCATTCTCAGTAGGTGTTAGTGCTTTACCTGTTCTTTGTACATATTAAATATACATATTTTTTGTTTGTTTTAGGTGCCATGGAGAATTCGGCATATATGCCAACATCACTTGCATCTCCTGCTCTAATGGTGTTGGCATCAACTGCTGAAACAAGAGATGCTCTTCATTTACAAGGAACTCCAGCCTTTCCAGGACAGAGTCTGGACACGAAGGACATGCACATTCCCTTCACTGCAAGCTCCTTTTCTATGCGTCCCATGTATGGTCAAACGGACGGTTTCTCAAGCTTGCCTGGACATCTTTTGCATCTTCATTCCCCGTTTCTGACAACTAGTATGGAAAGAAGCCTTGGCTTCATGAACGCAGGCGGTGCCTTCCGACCTGTAGCCCCTACGCAAGGCACCGGCGAAGAGAGGAATGGCTTCCATTCGGCCTTTATGCCCGCCTCCAAAGGGCCCAAACTGGAGCAGAATGTGTCCGGTTTCTCGCATTCGTTAAACAATGATGGATCGTACTCGAGTCCTGCTGGCAGGTCGTCGCCCCTGGCTGTCAAAGAAGAAAGCTCTGACAAAGACACTTCCTCAAGCCTAGACCTACAAGAAAGACTCACAGAGACCCCTGCATCGGACATCACAGAGGGGACAGAGCGGTCCACTCCAGAAGAAGGGAGGACGCTCCGAAGTAAGTATCAGTTTAGGTTACCCTTCAGTACATGTGATAACCACCCCCACTTCCAAAAAAGAAAAAAAAAACAACAACAGTCATTACATGAAGATAAAGGAAATAATAATAAAAAGATAGAAATTTAAATACATGAATAAAATATAAATATATAAAACAAGTCACAAAACCTGTGAAGGTCTTCAGGGGTCAAAACTAGGATCAAAGCAAATAAAAATGAATAATAACATTGACATAAAAGTTGCAGAAAAACAATTGTTACTGTTCAGTAATATTTTTTTTTTTTTACAACAAAGTGGTGTTTTCTTTTTTCTACGAGACCACTCATTTATGGTCCTTTTTGTACCAAAATCAGAAGGTACAAAATTAAACTGGATATCGAAAATTTCAGCTTCCTGAGCTAATAGGTTTTAGGTTATGATAAACAAGCGATACATCATTGTTTAATTAAAACAGGAAAACAGTTTTCCATAATTTATAAAAATTACTTGCAACAAGAGAATGGAATCAAACAATGATTACTTTTTTCATTTTCAAATTAAGGAATATTTTTTTCTTCTTTCTTTTATAGACAAACCAAACATTTAAACAAACATTACATTTCCATTAAAACATTTCCATTTTACTTTATTAAAAGTTAGCAAAGAGTTAAGTTTTGATTATTTTAATATTTTCATGTTAATTATTAATGAATGTTAGGGTTTTGTTTTTTTATTTAAAGGATAGAATTTAAAAAATATTTTTGTCATATTTTAATGAAATATATTCCATGAATAAATACTGCATTATAATTAATGGAAATGGTTGAAATAATTTACTGTTAACAAACTTGTGAAAAGAGTTTTATCTATAAATATTTTACTTTTTATGTTCATTTGAAACCTATTATAATAGCTTGAAATAATTTTTAAAACAAGTTTGACATCGGCATAATTAGTTTAACTTATCGAATATTAATATTGGTAATTGAATGCGTTGGTCAGTTAATTAGTAG
This sequence comes from Thereuonema tuberculata, assembly GCA_023159025.1. Taxonomy (NCBI): domain Eukaryota; kingdom Metazoa; phylum Arthropoda; class Chilopoda; order Scutigeromorpha; family Scutigeridae; genus Thereuonema; species Thereuonema tuberculata. The sequence goes on from JAFIDM010000179.1 coordinate 4,534,534, forward strand.
AGGATTAGATATTTGTTAATATATTAGTTTTTTTAAAATAATGTTCATTATTATAATTTCATTAAGATAATGATAATAAAACAATGAAGATTTATCTTAAGGTAATCACACTAATCTGGCAAATTAATTAATTTGAATTTCTTTAATTTCTCAATTGCAATTCTAATCCTTAGACATTTTTCTAAGATTTTTTATATTTAAATAATTACAAAATAGACGCGAATTCACCTCATTTGCGTTTCTTTGTGTTATTATCAGACACCGATATGATTTTTTTATTATCCTCTTTTAATTGAAATCAATTTCTTTTATTAGTTAGGTTACAATAAAAAATGGACGGACCTTAAAGGAGGGGTTTTTAGTTAAAGAAAGAAATAATGAAAACAAAATCACTCCCCGTCCAGTCTAAAAAAAGGTAGACAAGTTTAGTCCATTTCAGAATGTTTTTCAATTATTTAGAGGGTGTTCGTTTACCTGTTTTAAAATAAAAAGTTTTTGATTAAAAGTTCAGTAGTTAAACCTCGCCATGGAGTGGGTGAACGAAATAAATGGATAAATGGAATTTACGAAATAATAATGACTTAAATTCCATTGTAATTTCATGAAGAAATAATAGTGATAAGGGTGTCCCTACACCCACCACAAACTGTGACTTTTTATTTGGCGCTGAATGTTATTGACTAAATCTATAGAAAGCACTGGATGAGGATATGTAAGCATTGCAGAAATATTGGGCATTTCTTTTTTCTTTTTCTTTACCTTTGTAGCGTAGAATGATAAGGATATTCTGGGTATTTCTCTTCATAAAGGGAATCACGTTATTTTTTTACGTTTTGAATTCATTCACATTAATAAAGGAATTCAGTTATAGGTTTCATTTAAAGAACATAACGTCGGTGTCAATGTAAATTATAAATTTATATCAAAAATAATGGAGAAAATTAACTACAATAATTAAATTATTTTAATGTTATTAATATTAATTGTTATTAAAAAATAAAAATAACGTGTTTTTATATTTGAAGAACTTAAATTAAATATATATTTATAGTATTGCTTGGGAATGATTCTATTTGTCCTTTTACATCAACAATTTCTTCTATTAGATAATATATATATATTAGTGAGAAATTAAAAAAAAAAATACAGGTAAAGAATAGTTTGAATATTTGAATGTATTAAAAAACTTTTTGAATTAAAAGAATTACAAAATATTAACTATTAATTATGTTTAGTGAATTCTGAGGTTCCTTTTTAATTATTTTGGATTTTTGAATGTTAGTTTGTTTTCAATGTTTATTAAAGATCATATTATTATTATTCGGTAGGAGATAAGTGTTATTTTTGAGTTAAAAAAATTGCTTAGAATTGAAAGATTGTTTGGAACCAGTAAGAAGGATTAATACTTTGTTTAAAATACGTTTATTTCATAACAAAATAAGAAATAAAAACAAAAGACACCTACACACTTATTAAGTATTTATTCATTTTAAAAAACTAACGTGAGTATATATGAACCTTTCGAACGACGATGCAGGAATACTTTTGATTGAAATGATTTGAAATTGATTTGATGTTTTCACTTTTTCCTGACAAAATATATAAATATAGAACTTTATTTTTTTTGTTGCTGAAAAAAAAAGAGTCTAATAATAGTCTGTCTAATAATAGAGCAACGAATGAAAAGTGTTTTAAATCACTATGATTTCACTTGAAAGAACAATGTAATGTTTTTTTAATGTAACTATTTTTAGTAAAGATTTTATTTTAACATTTAATTTGTTATTAATTGGTTTAACAGAATTTTTTTGTTAACAATTCTTTTTCTACAAATTTTATTAATTTCGGCGGTTGATCAGACTGTTAACTATCTGTTAATAAATATATTAAGAAAATAAAAATAAATAAAGACAGACCCACACCCGCGAAAACATTAAAATTTGAAAGTGCGGCCAATTCCCACGAAATACTGAGAATTTAAAAAAAAAAGTGAAATTTCAAATTTTTCAGTTGTGTTCGAACACTTTAGGAACATTTAAGTGAAATAAGAATGGAGTGACGTACAGAAAAATAGTTAATATGGAATGGATTTGATTGGGAATAGATGATACCATGAGGTATTTGCAAAAATCACCATCTATGAGAATTGGCTTCGGAATATAAAAATATTTACACATTAGGGAAGTTGCGATGTGTGTTTTATTAAAATGTATGAAAAACCACACAAATCGTAGATTATAACATACAATTGCTACAATTAAATTAAGGTATATTTTTAATATAATTTTGCTTTCAACATAGAATCATTCAGGATGATTTTTAAAAAATGAAAATGGTAATTAAAAAAAAATAGGAATGTCCTATTAGAAAATGCAGTTGGAATAATATACGAGTTGGTTATCTCATTGATAATTTCTTCTAGTGGCGGATTAAGGCTTCAGCGAGGGGCCCGCAAATTATATAATTAAAAAATAGGCTACAATTAAAAGGTTAACGAAGAATTCGCGTGGGTGCGCATCATTTACATCACATTCGAATTGCGCTTACTGCAATCGAGTGCACATTGAGTCGCTCGTGTCCAGTCGGTGTTTTGGATAGGAGCGTCAAATTCGCCGCTTTCGAGTTCTCCAATTTTATTAACACTTTGTGTGGTTGTAAAAGTTACGTGATTCTGATGAGAATAGGATCCCTTTTTATTAGTGAACGGAAATCAGTTTGATTCAAGGGCCCCAACAAAATTTTCAGCCTGGGGCCCCATTGATTCCCTTCTTCGTAGACATTGCAAACAAATATCTAAGGAATGAAATGAGTATTATCATATTTATTTGTTGAATATTACTTGAAATATTTAACTTTGCTATTTTTATTGGATTATACAGTAAACTCCTGATTATCCGCGGATTTGGGTGGCGCGGCAACCACGGATAAGCGAATTCCGCGGATAATCCGAAGTAGGACGAAAATCAACGTAAAAATGCTTTTGACATGTTTTATTTACATTAAAATGACAGTACATACATTTTAAACAATTAGTTTATTTTATTTTACTTTATTTTCTTACTTTTTAACAAAAAAAAAGTCGGTTAATTGTTTTTCTTTTTTCGTGTCGAACATGAAATTCCTCTACTTGGACGTCGCTAAATATGCCTCTTTTATTGTTTACCTTATTCTAGATTTAAATTTTTTTTGTTAATTCCATAATTTATTATATATAGTAAAAAAAAAAAAAAATGGAAACAGGAAAGGTCCGCGGATAATCGAGAGTTTACTGTTTTTTCTATGAAAAAAATTAAGAATACAGTTGATTCAGATTTTCTTATAAAAGACTGACGGAAAAAAAAAAATCAATTTTTAATAAAAATTTTTTTAAAAAGACTGAAATATTATAGTTGTTGTAATAATGGGACGAATGTTGCTTTGGATGTCTTTTGTTTCGAATAGAATCACTCGATAGGGGTTTCTGTTATTGACATTTGTCATTGGGTGGACGGAGAAACATGAAACGTGCAATTTTAAAAAGTACGTACTCAAGGTTTTTATTGACGTACATCTAATTTACATTACTAAAAATATTACAGAAATACAAAGAGTTCTTTGGACACCTATCAATATTTTTGTAATTCCAAACTTTGTAAAAACTCCGACCGGGAACGCGGACAGTAAAAGAAAGACACGGGGTTTTCGATCTGTTCATTACGGGATCCCATTAGAAAATAATCTGATTCTATAAAAATCATCGCAAAAACTTATTTAATATTTAAACTTATGATCTGATAGAAAACCAAAAGGTAAAACAGAAATCGAAGCTCTTTTGTCAGTTACTTTCTATTCGTTGATTGATTGTTCATTAAGTTTTCATCAACAATATTTTGGTTGAAATTGTTCGGAAATAATTAGTTTTTGGGAAAACTTCATTAATTTATTTAATGGAAATGTTAAAAGAATTTGTAAGAGGTTTAAGGAAACTTTGTTATTACTGCAGAAACATTTAAATTGAATTTATTTTTAAAATAAATAACGTTTCTCTGACAATAGAATTAAGACTGACCTAATTAATGAAAACGGAGTCTGTTTGGTTAAGAAAAGAAAGTGTGTGTATTTCCTTTAAGGCTTGTTTTAATTCATAAAGTTAAAAAAACTTTTATTACCGTTTTTATTAAAAATATTTTGAGAAATATGTAACTAAAGAAAGAAATGTTGATATGTTGAAGATGTAATTTGAAATATTTGACGGATGATTCAAAGATGACGTTGATGTCCTAATTAAAATTTAAAAAAAGAGAAGGATATGATTTACCCTTTATTTAAACTTGAATTCTGTGAACTGTGAGACAGGGGGGAGAGGGAGAAGGGCTGCTCGTTTCCCCTCTGCCTGACTGGGGGTGTAAATCACCCTGGGGGGATCAGCTAGTGTCCAGTGCATAGATCAGCCTCTAGCAGATCGCCGCTGACAGATCGCGATATGTTGCCAATGGCCCAACTGTATCCTTGACCATCAGCAAATTTAGCAGTCAGTGTTTTTTGGAGGATTTAGAGGCAGCAATTCTCCGTGGAATGGTCAGCTCGTGACATGTTCCAGCAGTGATGGAATCCAGATGGAAGGCGCTTTTTGGCCAAAGCCACACACATCAGCGCTCGTCCGCCTGTCGCCCTTGATCTGGATAAATTCCCTGGTAACTGTAGGAGAAGAGGAGAATTTGCAGCGAATCTAAGTAATAGTGGACATTTGTTACCGCCTGATAAAAAGAAGTCCATTCGGTATCCCCTAGATCTCCCCCTTTTAAAGATATGCGCTCGAAATACAACCATCGTATTGTTACTTTTTACAAACGAAGAATAATAAAAGAGGCTGTTTGATTTTAAATTCATTTATTACGTTATCACTTACCTATATAATTAAACTTTTATTTTTTTTTTCTTTAAATAAAACTATTTAATTTTTTTACTTCAGATAAAGTATTTATATTTTAATTTTTATAAAACATTTAGAATTCATTTGTGAGAAATGGTTAATATGAAGGCAGTTTCTTTGATTAACAGACCCTCTTTTAATTGAAATGCGGGCGAAAAAACAACTGGAAAAGTGAACTTGTGGTACTGTTTACGGAGGTGATACTAATTTAAGTGATACTGCAAAAAAAAAAACGGCATTTATACTGGACAAAGAAAAAAATCTAATTTTTCCTTGTGTGGCACTTTTACGAAATTTGCGCGCGAAAACCACAAATGCTCCCACGCAAAAACGTAGAAATTGTTCGGTTGCCGATTAATCCTGTGAGCGTACAATGTTTTGATTATAATTAATTGGATTAACAACTTAAATATTTGCCAATTTAATTATTTTTTTATTTTTTTTGTAAAGAAGAAACTGATTTGTTTTATTCGATAGATATTTCGCCTATTTAAAAAAAATAAAAAAAAGATAGCACTAACGACGCTGTGCTGTTGGTACTTTTGGAGATGCTCTTTTCTTTCGAGTGTGTGTGTGTGTATGTTATACAAACATGTACTGAATTGTTGACTCGAAGTGATTATGATTTAAGTTACAATGTAATTAGGCAGACAGGACCCGGTTGGTCTCCCCTTTTGCGTTGGACCCAAATCAAGTCGGAGTTGGTTTTCTTTGACGTTTCTGTAGCAATTACTGTGGGGTCATGCATGAGTTCATAGCTGTCAGCCTGCGATTGACTACAAAAGTGTCACCGTTTGTGATCCACTGAAAACACCAGCAAAAGCAGCTGATTTATTAACGGAGTTGGGATTTTTTTTTTTAAATACTGGTTTCCGTTCCGGTTCTGTGAGAAGCGAAGCAGAAGGGGATGGGGGCGAGAAATGCCGCAGGAATTTGAAACAGATTGAAAGGAAAGAAATGTAAGCGTCGGTGACCCCTCTTTGGTCTTTCTTACCTTTCGTACCGTGGCAGGGTTTGTGTTTTTTTTTTGTAAAAAGATTCCCGTCACTTCCATTTAATATAGCATCATTAATTCCATATTTATCACAAATGAGGAACCTAACAATTGAGGAATAGAGCTGCGGTATCCAGGCGAATTGTACAAAAAAGTACCTCAAAAACGTTTTTGATGGTATTTAGCTGAAACTGAAAGATTCAGGAAAAAAAGAAAAAAAAAAGTTTGGATTTCGATGAAGGAAATTGTAGCCGAATTGAAACCAAAAATATTTAAAGAATATTAAAATACTAGGGTGTTTTTATTAGAGTAACTTAAAATACTTCACTGATTTTACTAGAGTCGTTTTGAGTCCGTTTTAAGAAACGATTCAGTGTAAACTAAATATTTCAGAAACTGAATAAATTCCTGAATTGCTAATGAGCTCCCGTTGCCATTCGCAGGGCCTAGAGGGCAAAAAGGAGAGGGAGAACAAAAGAGATGTCTCCCGTCTCGTGATCACTCTTTTGAGTGAAAGCTTTTGTTTACAGTGTTCCGGGGTTTTGAAATTCTTCTAAGAAGAAAAAGGAATATTGATAGAAAAAGAATAGAAATTTAAGGAAGTTCCTTTTTTTCTAATATTTTTTTTTAATAGAAGCAAATTGGGATGGAAGTTTTTCTTATGGAACGGTTTTTCTTTCAGTGGATGGGGCCAAATGGTGAAGGTGATGAACGTTCGAATCCTGAGTTGTCTGATTGTTTCTTCCAATAACTTGATTAGATTTTTGATGAGTCGAGGAAAGCGATGAAGTTGAAATATTTGTGTGATTTTGGATTTTAAAATTAGTGATAATTTGTCATTAAAATAAAATAAATCAAGAATAGCTTAATTATGAATATTTAGTTAATAACATTAAATTAACAAAAATTAAAATCTTAAAAGGTCCTTTTTTTGATATTACGTAACATTTAAACGACTTAAGTCAGGATTAGGAAATAAATTGTTTGATTTTTACCCTATTTAATCAAAAGATAAACGCCCTCTTTCCCACCAAGTACAATGAATTCGCTCACTACAAATTCGTTAGTGTAATAAATAAATAGATACCTGCAAATACGAAAGCACGAGAGAAAAACCTATCCTGCCTGAATGGTGCTTTTTTGTTTCATTTTTTTCCCTCTCTTTCTCTCTATTTAGTTCTTTTTTGATTTTGACAAAAACACTTCAGTTCCATTGGACAGGTGCTCTTTTTGTTGGTTGTTTTGATTTGTTAATAAAAAAACTAAAAAGCCACGTTACTTCCAAACGAGATTCAGAACAGGTTAAAATAACCGAATCTTCTTTTGTTTATTTTGATTTCTTGTATTAGGAATGTGTTTAATGCTAATCAGGAGAAAAGTTCTTTTTCTGTAGCCTAGCAATGGGTTGAAGCAGTGCGACGAAATGTCCCTCTACCATTACAAGGAAGAGTCTGGAACTTATTCAGAGCATAGATGGTTTAGTGGGTGGGTGGGGGAGGGTACTTCCCCTCTCATCCACTGGACAGTTGGGGGAGAATATATTTGCTTTCGCAAGCGATCCCCATTGAGAGAATAGAGCCGTGGCTGTAGAACGTGGTGAGCGTTTTGTTTTTAGTTTGTATCAGTCATTGAATGTCAGTTTATTTCTCTTTGGTTTTAATTACATAAGGTGCTTTGTTTTGCACCAATCACACGAGACAACAGTGAGGAGGCGATGTAGAGTCAGTTAAATAACAACCGTAATCCCATTCATAGAGATAATAAAGGAAACATCCAGTATAAAACGGGGTTTGAACCCATATCCTTGCTGCTCCACTGGAAACAGTTTTCTAATAAAAATAAACTTGATTCATTTTATAAGATCTGTCACTTTTGAAATCCTATGTTCTTATTAAAATATTAAAACAGAAAAGAAATAAATTCACGAAACTCAAGTCTTATCTCCTGTAGCTTTTTTTTTGAAAATAATTCTCGCGAACTCTTTGAACGACGGAAGGAGGAGGAGCTTAAAAACAATTTCGAATGGGAAAAGCGAATTGGAACAACGTCATCATAAGGACCTCATTGGAATTGGTTTTGTTTAAAAGGAAACGAAATTAAGAGAAGAAATGTCCTAATCATAAGAAAAAAGTCTCGTAAACCAAATAGAAAATATTCATTTAAAAAAAAAATAATATTTATCAAATAAATATTTTTTTCTTTGTTGTAATTTAATTTAAATAATCTTCCCTTTTATTAGATTTTGAAGTAAGTTTAGCAGTGAAATAAAAATCAAACCCACACTTGTCAATTTCTTTAAACGAACAATGAAGATAAAACTCTTCATTCGATGGATTTATTAAAATAAGAAAAAGAAACTTAAGACTAATTGGAAATGATTATAATTTGTGATTGTAATTGAATCCGTCACAAACAACCGTACAGCGCCGTTGCTAATTGTAAACGGGACTCCATACGAAACTTTGGCCGTTTTAGGGCACTTCTTACCCCTTTGTTTTTATCTCTTCAATTACCCCTTTCCCTTCAATAAATATTTGATTGAATTTCATTCTCAATTTATTTATTTTATTTTTTGCTTCAGATCTTAGTAAAGTATTTTCACATGAAAAGTTCAAAAGAAAACTCACAGAGTAAAGATACCAAGACTCCGGTACTCCATCAAAGCCATTGTCAGTTGATGAGCTGCTACTCGTAATCGATCTTGAAATAAAAATAGTTGTGCACCGAACACCGTTATACAAAACTTCACTGATGAGTCCTTGATAGCGTATCGTGTTTTTGAAAGTGGCTACGATTGGCTAATAACATTTAACGTAATTTCCGGATCACTTTTCGCAAGCGCAAGTACTTTTCAAACTGCAGCTTCCATGGAGAAGGAAAAATAAAATAAAACACACAGACCGAATTGTCAAAGGAATTAGCCGAACCTATTTTAAATTCGGAACTTTTAGTGGAATAATATCTCCTACATCGCCACAATCACAGGAGTCGATGTCAGCCATCTTGGTAACGGTGAACAATGCGGAGGAATGATGGAAGTTTCGAAATGATGTAGCAGAAGAAAGTTGGGCTGCTAAATTTTGATGATTCGTCAGCGATTTAGCGACCGATGAATGTAACATTGAGTGTTAACACTGCCCCCACAAGTTAAAAAAAAAATCATTAATTTAAGAGTAGATTAAAGATTTGAGAATTATTAGAATTTTATATTTTGTCTTTAATAAAACTTAAAAACGATAAAATACATGAGAGAATATTTTTGTAATATAAAATTAATATTTATTCTCAACGAAGAAGATAAGTGCAATGATCAGTTTAGCCCCTTTTCTATCAATTGCGGACATATTCTATAAACGTCCGGAAATGGTCATTCTCGCAGGAATTACAATAAACGAATTTTATCAAACCTATCAGTTTCACAACGGTGACTGTCATTGATAGGTTGTTCCTTAGACTCTTCCGTCGTTTTGGTAGTGTCTGTTGTTTTTCTCTAGTACTTCGGTGATGATTCCTTTGTATTATTAGGATTCAGTGAAAAACGTCTTTAAGAAATGATCCAATGAATATTTTTCTGATCAGTAAGAAAGGGTTGTACAAAGAATTCTTGTTGTCCTGGGATGTGTTTATAAACACCCCATTCGAAGAAGTTTTTTTTTTTAAGAGATATATTGCTATATTTCTTGGCGTATAATACGCACTCTAATTTTAAGAAGGAATTTTGAGGAAAAAGACTGACATTTCAAATAGAAATAGTATACGCTCATAACACGCAGGTAGAATTTCAGTCCTAAAGTTTAGGAAAAAAAGTGCGTGTTATAAGCACTTATGTATATGTGATATTTTGATCGCTGTATTGTAACTTGGAAGATGGAGATTTGTTTGTGCTTCTAATCTTAATTGTATTAATTATTGATGGGTAGAGAACGCACCGAAGTGCGAGCATCGGAATCGAAGCATCCGTGTTCCAGGGCGCGCTAGTGTTCCCAAGAATACGAACCCCTAGCAGACTCCCTAGAATTTCAAGGGAAAGATACTGAGGTGGTTTCCCGTTTGCCTTCCTCAGGACGCCATTGTATTAATTAATGAATAGAAAAATGATCCATTTCGTTCAATATCAGTCAGTGCCTGAAATATTTTTGAATGATATCTTAAGATAAAGCTCGGGTCATTTTTCTAAGTTGGATTAAATCGTTAGGGTTCATCAATTGCAATCTATGGTTTTATCCCAGGGACCCGCGCAATACAGTAAGTGGGGGTGGGGGCAGTGGATAATCGTCCAGCATTATTTTTTTTTTATTTTTTTGGCTGGGCGGAACTCCGTGGTTCAATGAACATTCATATTAAAAGTAATGAGGGAAGAGTAACTAGGAAGAGGGCGACAGAAAACCTACTGCCGGCCCTGACTTTGTCTATTAATAATATGAAACACATTAAACCTCGAAAAACAAAGATATACTTTTGAGGAAACTTCCACCCCCTCATAATATCTGTTTTCTTCTCTTTGTAAACATGTTTTTTTATTATTCTTTTTTTATAAATCATATTTACTTCAATATAATTTAACATAACTACAAGGCAGGTGATATTTCGGAAAGGTAACTTCCTTTGCTTCTTAAGGCTCCTTTTTACAAAACTTTAAAATAAATCGATTATTACAAAGGTCTTTTTATCATCTTACTATTATTCTTTTTTTTATAATTTAAAATAGATAAAATGATCAATAATGAATTTATTATTGGACCTGATTCGATTTCTGTTCTATTGTAAATTAATAAATGAATTAATAACCATTATGTTAATTATAATAGTCATATGACTAAAAAGCATCAATTTGATTGGTTCATTAAATTGCTGATGGTCATTTCCATGTATTATTAATTGCAATAATCACCAGCTTTGCTAAGGGAAGGACGACTGTACGTGAATGGAGACCACAGAGTAGGATCTTACAGGGTTTTTTTTTGGTTGGAAGATAAGACCAGCATGACCCTCACAATGACGACATGTTGATAGATCCGAAATATGCCACGGGGAATAATGAAAGGGACGGAATTCTTGGATCAAAAAGAGGGTTAAGAAATTTAGTGGAAATAAAATTGAAAATCGGATTTTTTTTTTCCCTCCAAGTTATTAATAGCGTTATTACAACTTTGTTAGTTTATTTATATTTGTTTTGATAATCATAATCAAAAATTAATTTGGGTGAAAGAGACTTGTTTAAAAAAATTCCTTTTCTTTCTTATCCTCTTTTTTTTTAAGTGTTTCCTGTTTCTCTTTTTAAAAAAAAGGGGAGAAGGGAAATAACATTTGATCCCCCAATGTTTTCACGTAATTCATTTTATATCTCGAGGCTAAAATCATAATAGCAATGGAACAACAGATTTTCCCATATTTACTCAATTGTTATTTACGTTTTTCCGAAACGTTCAATCCAAATAAGACGCTTCATTGTCTTGAATTGAACTCAGTCTAGACTGGGGTTCTCAAACTTCCTTTTATAATTGTTGAAAAGATTTAAAAGGACGCTTGCAATCCATAGATATAACTAGCCAGTATATTAATAAGAAAATCGAATGTACAAGTTCTATATTATTCTACGAGTTTTAAACAAAATTCTAAACAACTAAGTAAAGCCCCTGTGACAAATATAAGCGAAATTCACTAAAATCTGATGAGTCGTTGGCAGCAAATTAGAAACCCACGATTGACTTATTTTGTGTCACTCGTAAACCTTTTGTACTAATTTCCCACGTGGATTGACTCAAAACAAGGAAGGAAGCTATTTGAAAATTCGATATATTTTTTTCCCTTTATTCTTTAAATAATAAAAATAATATTTAAATACCTTAGAGGACCTACTAAATAGTAGAACATGTTGTTAATTTATCAAAACATTCAAATTAATTCAGTGAAACGTCCAAATTTAGATAATGTTCAAATTAGATAAAAAAAAATTATGAAACACTTTGTCACTTGTCTGTTTCGAAGTCGATTATTCGAGGGAACGATATTAAAATACAGTAAGAAAAATATCCTATAAATAGTTAAACCACAGTCTGTATCCAACCCAATAGCTTTTGAACCTGTCTGTTCTTGAAACTTAGCAGATATATTTATGAACAACATCTTATTATTTGTTTGAAAGTTTTCTGGTGTTGATCCTGGATGGAGAAATTTGTGAATGAATAGGACGTTAAATTCTCGTTGAAAAGCTTTTAGGACCAAGTGAATTCATAAATTGTCTCCTATATTCATTGGAGACAATGAATAATTCATTTTAAATTTACGCGTGTTTTGGTCGAATTAAAATGCCTTTGATCTAAAGCCAATTAACGTTTGCCGATTTAATAATTTTTCAGTCAATGACGGTGTTTGTGTTTGATGAATTTTAATAAAACATCAGGAAAAGCTTTATTAAAAAGAAATCGGGAAGTAATCTTTAATTGTAATCAACTCTGTATCCTAGGAGGCTGAAATCTTTTGAAAATAGATCATCTGTTAGATCTAAAGAAGAGCAGCACAGCAGCGCCCTCGAGAGGAGTTAAAGCGATCGAAGGATCGGATAGTCTCTGGGAGTTTCGTATTGATTGTAATCTTAGCTGAGGATTTAAAAAATACAAACAATCACACGTAAATCGCTGTTATTACATCAACCACTAATGATCTAGAAAAGCCGAAGGTTGAATGGTACGAAGAACAAGGGTCGTCTTGTGGTATTTTTCACGGCTATGTCTAATGTTCATGTTAATCAGGGCTTTTCAGTCTTTTCCATCTCGCGGCGCACTTCAATAAACCAGACTTTTTTTGCGGTAACCAAATTATATAAATGGAAGGTCATCGTAATGGCTTTTTTTTTTTTCCCTGTATCTGTGAAAGTTTGGCGAACAGTTGTAGTGTATGAATGGTTGACCGATTGAAGATATATTACTCACTCGTAACCAGCAAATGTACATTCTGTGTTTATTTACAATAGTAATTTATTTAAACTTTTTTAGTACGGTATATATAAATAACTTGCAATAAACTGAGTAACTTTTTAAAATCCTATTTTGGACATTACTTGTATGCATTCTTTTATAAATTGGGTTATAAAAATAATAAAAAAAGTTATTTTTTTCTCAAATGTATGAATGATCACTTTGTATCCATTCTGATTTGTTGATCAGTGTTTTAATGAAGCTGATGAGTGACACGGCATCTGTTGTTGTATTTAATAAAAACACATTTTGCTCCTTATTTATTTTCTTTTGCAACTCTGTCGTTTCGTTTTTAATTGCTAACTTTAAGAAACATGTTAATAGTAAATAAAATGATAAATTATAGAATTATTTTTCTTTGTTGAAACATTATTGTTTTGGATCAATCGTTTTCATAAATACTCACGGAAGTAAGAATCACTCAATTCATTTGGGTAGGACGGGACAATTGAGTTGGTAATGTGGGACAGAAAACTATTGTTTTCCTTACATTTAAGTTTGTTAAGAATTCTTTGTATTCTTTCTAAATTAATTTTAAAAATAAAGCTGCATTCAGTTAAATAATCTTGTAATAAATAAATAGACAAGGTTTTTATGAATGGAAATAAGTTATTTAGAATGTAGTAGAAATTGGTATCTACGTCAAAAAATGTTACAAAATTATAAAATGTGTTGTTCGGAAATGTTCATTCACAGCTTGTAGTCTGTCGCCAAAGAAAATAGCACCATATCAGTCTGGAGATTAACACTACGTAAAGGAACGGGTTTTTGTTTATTTTTTTTTTGTAAAAAAAAATAATAATTATTGTTCATTAGTTGTTTAATAAATCGAAGGTGATTCTCCGCCAATAAAGAACAAGAGAAGGGAATAAAACTTCACAATCTATTTTATTTATTTTTTTACAGTTCCCAGGAGGAATAATTATATTCTAATGAATATAACATTGTGTTCGACATCAGAATAAACCATAAGTTTTTGAATTCGATAAATGCATAAACTCAAAACGGGAAATCGATCTAATGGATAATTAAGATAAAATCACAGAATTCACTAACATATCTTTGGAAAAAAAACCAGAGTGATCCCGATTCGTTGGTTTTGGAAATTACACGAATTTTAAATAAAAAATTCATATTAAAAATTTTTCTTTAGAATGTGGAGATCATGGAATAAATGGATCATCTCCTATAGGCTTCACCTGAAAGTCAAAACGTGTTTAAATTATTTCACAGATTTAGTAGTTAAATGGTTTAAAAGTAGCTCCCCTTTGTTTTGTATGCAGACATTGTTGTTTCAGTAATGTTTTGTCTTTTCTGAAAATAAATAATAAATAAATATAGATAACACTTCGTATTCGGAAGTCATTTTCAAATGTCAGTTGGGGATTGGGGAATCATAAGCAAAGGATGTGATTAAATCACTTAAAAGAAAAACATTTATTTTAATGAAACCTCAGATAGTCATTTTTTTTATATATAATTGCTTGAAAATAAATTATTGAGCTTTTCGTATAAGCTTATGAACGTGTTTTGTCAATCGAAATTGCGTACTATTGAGACTGTCCGCTTCCCTATATGGTCGGGTATTCTAACAAAGTAGATTTCATCTGATAAATAACTGTCTTTAGATTAGATAATCATGGTGTTAAAACAAAACGAAGTCTATTGGAGTGATTCCCATTGGGGGAGGAGGGGATACGAAAGAAAGACCTTGTCGTATCAACACACAACCCCCACACACTTCCCCCACACGATTACATTGATTTTTATTTTATTCTTTTTATTTAAACCAAATCCTAAACCTATTTATTTACCTATTTACCCTTGACTAAAAGAAAATAAATAATTAATTAGTAAGAAATTTATTAAAATATTTAAGAATCTTAAGATATTTTATAAAGATGAAAGGATATTTTATATCAAACGTTTTGTATCTTTGAAAAATAGTTTGTTTTTTAATAAGGCATAAAAGTGAAAAAGAAAAGAAATAATAATGATAAAATACTGGGTGGAGAGGGGGGGGGGCGGAAAACTCAAAACACTGTAAACGATAACTACATGTTTCAAAGAGAAAAAAACCAACCTTCTTCAATGCATTCAAGAATAGAAAAGAAGAAAATAGGAAATAAATAAATAAATAAATCAGATTGTGACTCAAGTACAGAGGAATGAAATTTCTTTGAAAGGTTCCTTCGAAATTAGGGACAAAGTTGGTTCTAAGATAAAGAAAATATTTTGTATTTTTTGTATATTTCTGAGTTAATGTAACTGATCAAAGTTTCAAAAAAAAACAAAGGTTAAAAGAATTATTTGATGTTTTCATTTAAAGGGATTATTTTTAAGTGAATTCTTGATTCAATAAATTTCTAATCTTACAACAAAGAAGTTTTAATGGCGAGCGAATTTATTAAAAAAGAAAGTTTACATTTTTTTGTCACGATTATTAATCAAAGGAAATATTAAAAAGTGTTAAAAATGTACATAATTCATAAACGAATTTCTTTCACCTCAAAAACAAAATCTTCGGATTAACGTAATTTGAGATATGTTTTTTATTTGCATTCGTAATTCTAATTATTTATTTATATATTCGCTATTAACGACAGACGTTTCCGATTTACGATCTTTTATTTTTTTAGCAGTGTAATGTTTCTTTGTATAAATCTTTTATGTAATGTAAAATAAAACCGAGATTGTTTATCTCAGTATTAATATTCAGATAGATATTTAAATATATATTTATGGGAGGTTTTGAGAAAGGTGAGGTGGCGCGTGAGGAGCTGTACTTGGTGGCTATAAACCATTTGCTATCCATCAGCGAAAAGTCGCCATTCATTACAGGACAATTTGCTTCGTATTTGCTGTCAGGCTGCGGCAAAAATCGTAAAAGAAAGGGGAAAAAAGGCAACCCAAGAGCATTAGAGAAGTTTGACAGCTTGTAGGATGATATAGTTGGCAGGCGTGGGCGTTGCAATAGGTGTTATTCTTTGAAATATAGCCGTTTTAAATGAAATAGAAAATTCTTATTGCGGGCGGGTGTTGCACTCGACTCGAGCACTGCTTCATCGGAAATTCAGATGAGACCGACTCCAAAACGTACTTTTCGAACGAGAATATTTCTTTGATGGCCTTCGCCTCGTTTTATTCGCCGGTGTGGTTTGGGTCACTGCTGTCACCAACAGATAAAAACTGCGCGATTTGATGTCGGGAATTGTATTAGTGAAATAAGACGCCGGGGACGATTAGGACGGTGCAATATGCGCGAGATGTACGCAGGGGCTGTTAAGTTTTGCGGTCGTTTTGCAATGAGTTACGAGAACGTCTTCTGTTTACGATAGCCACTAGCGGCGGAACAGAGGAGTCTTTGGCGACCCGTACTTTGATTAAAGTTATCCCTACTTTACTGGCTAGAGGCTTGGGTTTCGTGGAAATAAAATATTATTAAAAATGTACATTATTGTTGTCATTGGTCGAGTGCGTGCTCTTTTCTAGTCCAATGTTTTTTGTTTTTTTCCCCCCGACCTCCGATATGAGTTCTGGGATGTTGTGGTGGGTGGGGGTTGTCGTTGGAGGGGTGCCCCCAGTGCAATTCACATGCTAAGTAAATTTTGCCGAAGCATCGTAACGCGTGCAATATCGAGCTAGCGGGGGCGGCGGTGTCGGCCTCGCGGGCCCTGCATCAACAGCCATGATTTGCCATTCAGAGGGAATCATAGTGGCTCATTCAGCATGCTGTTTCATGCTTGCGGGGCCAGGTATGCACATATTGAATGTGCCTGTGCGCAGCTGAGGCATGATTGCGGCCCCATCCATCATGCATGCAGCTTGTGGCGCTGTCGCTTCTGAACCACGAGAGGAGGAGGCCCATCCGCCCGCCCGCCAAACTGTCAGAGCGGCCGCATCCCCCTCGTTTCGGAGGTCGGGGGTTGGGGGTTGTAGCGCGTGCACAGACCCCGGCACTTGTAAATGTCAAGAGCTACACCTACGACCAAAGCTCCTTCGGCTTTTGCGGCGAGTTCGGCGTGACAAGTGTGATTTATCCTCCGCAATCCGCGTTTTTGCATGTGGCTCCCATTCCGGAAACATAAGAAAGAATAAATTGACAAAAGATGGGAACCAACTGCGAAGGCTAATCGTCGACGAAAAATCCTCCTTATAAATAATTGATGACAACTTGATTTTTAGAAATTCTCTCTTGTAACGGTTCTAGCATAAAAGATAAGGAAGAAGAAGAAGAATAAAAAAATACCTCTTACATACATACATACAGACTCACTCACTCTTGACTCTTCGCTCTCATTTTTTAAAAGCTTTAAACTTTATTCTCAAGTTTCGTGAATAACCTTTTCATTCATCCTTATTTTTTTCTTTCTTTTATTTAGTTTTGATCATTGGAATTAAGTTAAAAACGTTAATTTTAATGGATTTCAATTAATTATCTGAAAAAAGGAAGAAAGCTAATTAATATTATTAAATTGATAATAATTTAATAACTTAAAAATTGGTTTTATTATCTATTATCAAATAAACATTGAATTAGCATTTGAATTGAGTTTAATTAACGAAATTGATACAAAATAATGTTTTATTGAATATTCCTTAATTTACAAAACATTAGATAATTATTAGATAATTTTTTAATTATCACTAATTGATATTGGTTTTACTTTTAAAATTGAATTTAAATTAACTTACTCAACTTAATAACTTTTGAATTAAGCTTAATAAGCTTTATAATTTTTGTAATAATTTCGATTATTTAGAAAAAATTATTAAATTTTATTTGTAATTAGTACACATTTAAATTACTTTTTTATGTATTTTAATAATTAAAAAATACTCATTGGGTTCAGTTTCACACGGTGATTAGAAAGAAGGGAAAAAGTAAAAATATTTGTTGTTACTCCTACGTGTTTCACTACCTCCCTCTCTTTATAAGGAAACTAGAAATTATATTTAAATATATAAGAAAATTGTAAAAGAAATCATTACTTTTGCTGAAGTATCAGCGTCTCATTGGCCCCCTCGTTTGAGAAACACTGCTATAGACAACAACGAAAATATTTAAAATCAGAGATAAAACGCATCATTAACTGTTTAATTAATTTTACGTTTTCTTGTTTAAGGATTAAAAAGGTCAGTTGCCTATAAATGTTTACTTAAATTTTAAAAATGATAATCAATATACATCATTTCTCACATCGCTTGATTTGTCTGATATAATTATTTTCTTTTAATTACAATGTAATCTTTATTAATTAATCTTAGAATAAAATCCTGGGCATTATAATTTTTTTCTATCAGATTGCATCAAATGAAGAATAAAACGGAATTTCATTTAATTAATGATTTTTTTAAAAAAGTAGTTCTATAAAAAATACTAATTCTACGATAAACAGAGGCCATATAAAATACAGCATGCATTCCAACTTTCCAATATTTGCATTGCAAAAGCAGGAAAAAAAAGTTATTCAGTTCGTTCTATTGGTACAACACAAATCCTTACCTACTGGTCCGATTTTGTATCAAAATGAATAGGACTCATCTTGAATAAGTATTTGAACACAAGGTGAGAACTGGGAGATAACTTTTGAGTCACAAACGGACGGAGGTGGAAATTTCCTTGTTCTAATCTTTTTTCCCTGCATGTAAAGGTAGACCAAACCTACCTTTATTTTTCTATTAAAACTCTTCCCAGGCGATTAAAATGGAAATCAAACTTAGAATCCGAACATAACTTCACTGCTGCAAAGTAAGAATTAAAACATCCCAAAACAAAAGTTTGAAAAACGTGAATTGAAATTCAACAATAGAACAACGAAGGATTTAAGATTCACTGAAATGATAAATATACATAAAAAAAAATTCTGTATTTTTTTGTATTATAAATATCATAAACAATGCAGTGGTAAGAAAATTACAATTAAGTGAATAAATAAATAATAATAATAACAATTACCTGAGTTGTTTTTTTTTTTTTTTGTCATTTTGGGGAAAGTTATGAAATAGTTGTATGTTGTCGTAAGGATCATTGTATTTCTATATTTGAATAATTAAGTAGTTGAGTGGTTTTCTCTTTATTATCCAATCGTCGTGTTTTCTAGGCTATCCTTGATTTGACATTTATGGAATTGTTCTTATTCTACAGACGAACTTATATTAATTCTTTTCAATGTAGGGAGATTCAAAAAACACATGAAATAAATTATCATTAACTGTGAGATTTCGAGCGGTGAAATCCATTAAAAAAAGACGAATAAAAAATGGAACTGTTTAAGAGAATGGATTGAAATTGTCTTTGTTCCTTGTTTTTTTTTTTTTTGTTTTTTTCACTTTGAATTGTATAATTGGACGCTTTCTTTATGGTTTCACTTTGTTCAGTTGGGTTTTTTTGTTGTCTTGAACTTTACAGGTAACTTACTGACACAGTCTGTTTATATATTTGAAATGTATTTATTAAAGTTGTAATTATTAATTTATATTTACAAGGAAATAAATGCACATTGTAACAAACTAATAATTGTGCTAAAAATTTAAACCTCATTTTAACTATATAACAATATTACATAATTTAAAATGATAATAAATTTGCTTTTAATATCTAAAAACAAAGTTAACGATATTTTAAAATAAATTATTGCAGAAAGACCATTATAATTATAAATAAGAATATAGCGTTGTTAAAATTGGAAATTAAGGGAGAAATTGATTAACTTTAAATATCACGGGTAAGAAAAAGTATTAAATATTATAAAATAAGTAATGTTTATTTTATAATATTTAATACTTTTTCTTATCCGTGATATTTAAAGTTAATCTATGTTTGATAATACAGTAGAACTCAATTGGGTCCCGAATCAATTGGGACCGGACCCCATTCGGATAATTGGATTTTTTCCGAAAAAAGGATCTATTTTAATTAACTGTATGTTGTAAATGGGAGAAAAAAAAATATTTTTATAGGAAAAGAGCTTTCAATTAATTAAATGAAAAGGCAATACTTTTACATGTTAAGCGTAGTTACAAGTGCTGTACATTAGTACAGTATTTACATACCGTACTGTAAATGAAAGTCATTGCTTGCTGAACATCAAAAATAATGTTCGCGCTGCGCCTACACTAAGTATGTACGTACCGTACTGTAAATGAAAGTCATTGCTTGCTGAACATCAAAAATAATGTTCGCGCTGCGCCTACACTAGCTTCGCGGAGGGAAGGACAATAGCGAGCCTAGACAGAATCATTATTTTGCAAATCGCAGTACGTTTCCGTCTTAATTTTTTTTTCTAAAATTCTGAAAGCGATTCGGATAGTCGGAGTTCGGATAATTGGAGTTGTACTGTAACTTGAAAAATTCCTATAATAGATTTACAATTGGTGGCTCCAGTGGATTCATCCGAGAATTATTTGGTTATCCAATTGATCCTCTTACAAATGATCCACATTGGAATTTGTCTTAAGAAATAGATGTTTTGCAAGGTTTGTAGGTGAATTGTGAAACTAAAAAAGCCTGATATTAAGATAATAAAGTTGAATTCCTTCGATTGTCTTATGTCATTCTTACAGTGAATGTCAATCCCCTGGAGAAAACATCGCACCTGTATTTCCAGGTTATTCAGAATCGACAAAAGATACAAACAAGATAATATCGTTTTAAACGGAACAAATTCACTTTAGATGGGAATAAAAATCTGAAATTAAACTTCAAAAATAGTTATAATTTGTAATTGTATAAAATGAAAAATTTCTAGTGACCCCGGACTAAGCCTTATTTCTTGAGACAGTATTTGATTAATCTTAATTCCCTAGAAATTTAGGATAGGTTTTCTTAGATCCAAATGCATCACTCTTTAAGACATTCTTGGAACCTTATTGGATTTTCAGGTATTTTTTCAGTTTTTGAAGAAAAACTTTGCCTAATGAAATTCTTAACATCATTAAATTACGAATTAAAAAATAAATTAAATAACAAAGAAGAATATTTGTAAAATTAGTTTGTTTTTTTAAAGGGAAAATATACATTTTAGTTATTTTTAATTTACTTTAACATTTTATATTGTTAAAAATACGCTGATGTCAATCAGAACAGAAAAAGAAGTCAATAAACGAGTCCTATTTAATTTTAAACATATAAGAGTTATTTTCATCCACCCACTCATCGAGTCTTGACCAAGTGTCCGTAACTACATAGAAGTATTTTTCATGCACAAATTAAATTGCTATTATGAAACTTAAAGTAAAAAAGATATTTTTAATTTGATAAATGGATAAGCTGACTGAAATGGTTTTGCTGTTTTGGGAGGGTAGCGGTAAAAAAAGGTGATTACATGTCAGATAGTTTGCAAGTTCTGAAAAATCTGGATTCTAACAGATATGGTGTTTATTTTATGCTGCTGCCATCTAGTAGCAAAGATTGTACTACGGCATCAGAGACTGTGAGATTGATTTTATTCAACCGATTTTATGTTATTTTTTAATATGAAAACATTTAAAATAAGTCT
Organism: Thereuonema tuberculata; assembly: GCA_023159025.1. Classification (NCBI taxonomy): domain Eukaryota; kingdom Metazoa; phylum Arthropoda; class Chilopoda; order Scutigeromorpha; family Scutigeridae; genus Thereuonema; species Thereuonema tuberculata. Next base: position 4,555,918 of record JAFIDM010000179.1, read on the forward strand.
TACCAAATTTTCGGCATTACTTTACTAACTTGTGCGAAATTCCAGGAAGTTTTGAAACTTGGGTAAAAGCGACTTAGGTGAGGGTGGAGTTTAATGTTTGTTAATAATTAAGTTGTTTATTAATTAGGTTTGTTTTTGAGATTAATATTATACTCTTATCTTAAATATGTGCTTATTATTTAGAATATATTCGATGTATTTCTCGTTTTGATGAGGATCATGTGTGAAAATTTGGATTGATACATTTTAAAAATAGTTAATAATGAAAATAAAGTACATTAATAATAATCGGTGTTATGTAAATAAAATTTTAAAAAAAAATTTCAATTAATTCTCTCAATAACTGATAGGATAACTATAAATTGATTATCACTTATTACTTTTCCTATTTTACATATAAATAATTTTTTGCGTAATATTTAAATTCGACGGAAAATTAATTAAAATTCCCTTTTGTAATTTACTTACATGATATCGAATTATTAATGTATTTTTTTTAATTACTTAATCTTAAAATATTTATTAATTAGAAAGTAAAAGTTGAAAATGAAAATTCTAATTTTCTGGCATAATTTAGAAAATCAAAAATAAATCGAATAAATTAACTTTTTAAATAAAAAAGTACATGTAATTAAGATATATATTCTGCCGAAAGAACTTTTGGATTATTTGGTATATCTGATTCCTTTCTTTTTTTAAATTAAATTAATTGAGAATGTGAATTTGGATTGTGGGTGGGTTCCATGTTTGTCTTTGTTTTTTTTATTTATTTGAACATCAAAGAAAATCCCTTTCTTATACAACAAAGGAAATATTTCTACCTGGGATTCTCTTCTGTTTTTACCTGTACTTTACTGTTCTTTTAATTCCCTCTTCAAAAAAATGAAGAATCTAATGAAGGATAGTTTGTCCTCTTTATGTAATTTTGTGGGAATATTTATAATGAAGGAAAATATAAAATAAAACAGCCCGTTTCATAATTTATTATTAAAAAGATACAAATACCGTTGACGTCATGACTTTGGAGAAGATCCGTATAGATTAATCGAATCTACTGACAATGTGTGGAGCAGGGAAGTGAACCTTACTATTGGTTTTATTTGTATTTTTAAAATCTCTGAATGTTAAATCACTAACAAATAAAAAGTTAAATTAACTTATAATTAAGTGAATAATAAAAATTAGTGGTAGGAATTTTCCTAGCTTTTATAAATACAGTCAAACTTGGATAATTTGAACTTGTTTAATTCGAAATTCTGGATAATTCGAATTTTTTGTTCGGTCCCTAGAATTCTGTATTAAAATAATGTTAGAAAATCGTGGATAGTTCGAATTTTTCGTACGATTGTTTTTAAAATGTTACGGTAAAAATTGTTCCTGAGACTTTTCTCAGCTAAGATACCTTATTTATTTTAACGGACTTTCAAAGGAAAACAAAAGCGAGGGTTGGAATGCATTTTTATATCAATTGATAGGTTGGAATCATATGCTATGATTCAAAGATTGCATTCAATAAAGTAATTAAAAATATCTGCCTTTTTTACAAAAAATGATGAATGATTAAGCTAGTAAAAAATGTTTGATTTAATGAAAAAAAAAAATGAAGCAGTATTCTTAGATAAAGTTTACATTAATACAAATGTTTGATCGTGGAGTTAATCTTTTTTATTTATCTCTTCTGTTTGAGAGAATATATGTAATTCGAATTTTTGGATATTTCGAACTTTTTCTCTGGTCCCTTCAGCTTCGAATTATCCAAGTTTGAATGTACTTTTTTTTTTATTTAAAAGATGAGATTTTGTTTTTATTAAGTTAATTTAAATAAAACGTTTTAACGTGTGTCTAGAAAACATTAAATAAAATTTCGTCTGAACACCCTTGACTATTAAAAAGTTTTTATAAATTAAAAATATATAAGAACTTATCTAATGTATTTTTAGTTTATAAAATTTTTTTAATTATTATTTTAAGATAATTTAAACTTTGTTAAAGTACTATCACTTTTATTTTGAAAATTATGGAGTTTTTAGGTTATTTGCTGTAATTGATTTCTCAAAGTTTTTTTAGTTTTTTTTTTTTTTTTTTTTTCCATTTTCATTTTGTATAAATTTATAGAAAAAAAAACCCTATTAGTTTGTATTGTTGTATTTGTAATGAGTCTTTTTGCTGAAACGAAAGTGACTTTTATCTGTACCTATATTAGAATTTTACTTTTTATAAAAAGGACAAATGGTGACAGTATTTGGATTTAATGTAAGATATACTTATTTCGATATAAAAGAACTGTCCGCCATTGGTTTTGTAAGAAATAAGGATTTGAGAATTCTGTCAACCCTTTGGGACTGACTTCTCCAGCCTAGGACATAAAATAAAAATATAAAAACATCACTCCTAACAGTTAGAAACAAACTCGTGCTTTTTTTTTGTAACTAGGTCTGTTTGTAAAGTTTATTTTAAAAGTTGGATTAATTTCTACTTCTGAAAATGAAGTAAGTTATCAGCTTTCTTAAACTTCCTGGTTTTAGTTCAAGCATTTTTTTGTTTTTACTTTTTTTTTTACCTCTTCCAGCTTTTGTGGCAAAATGAATAGAAATTTACTGTAATTTTACTTAACCATTTAAAATTTAAGCTTCCTGGTATAATAAAAATCAATGATAGAGCTGTAGGATCTGTTCGTATAAGAAGATTCTTAGTCTAATTGAAATTGTAGCTTCCTAAGATAAATTGTTGTTCTGTTGTAAACATGACTGTTTCTCAAAAGCCTTTTCTTTTTTTCTTTAAAACGGATCAAACATTATAAAAGTTTTTCCTACGGTTTTATGAATTTATAAACATAAAGATAATGAAAAAAGACAAACAGAATTTGCCAAATTGCCAGAAAACCTCCTAAATGTTGTTTTAATTCGACATTTAATTATATTACAACAGAGGAAGTTTTTTTTTTCTTTCTTCTGTGGAAACCTCAAAGGCAGCATCTGTTGTCTTTGCGTAGGAGGACTGATGGTACTCGTTCACTTGTGGCAGAGGTCCTCTAACTTATTCGGAAGTTCAATTTCCATTCTAGTCTAAAACTGAAATCTTTATCTGCCACGTAGCTGCAAATAAATGGCCGGGGATTTGTGTCAATATACGACGGGTCGATTTGGAGAGGGAGAGAGAGAGAAAAAAAGAAAAGAGACCAGTTGGCAGTAATGTATGCAGGCCATGTGTGGTGTCCACACGCTGCTCATAACGATGTATCTGCACCGGCAGACGTGTCAGATCACTTTGTAACCTAAGGATTACGGCACTCAGGAATTCTCGGACAGGCACTTGATGTTTTTGCCGCGTAATACCGGGTATCTGCGGCATGGTAATGCGAACGGTGGCAGATGTATTCGTCGGGCTGAGGAATGAGAAGAGCCGGTGGCCGTGGAACCCCCACCCGCTCTATGCATCACTGTCCCGTTTAGCCTTCAGCGCATCAGCGACAAAGGTGGACGACGACGGAACTGCACAAGAGAAATCGACGGATTTATTTTTTTTCCTTTTCTTTTCATTCGTGGCACCAACTTAAATAATGACTTGCAATAACAATGGTCGGGGCCACAAAATTTGATTTTGCCACATCGCAAACCACGGAAATTCATTCCGTTTTAGCAGGAGGTGCAGCACCATTGTGGTGGTGAAACCGCAGATGTGTCAGTTTGATTGATACATATTTAGAGCGATGAAATTTGTCAGGATCTAGAATAAAATAATGGCCTCGTTAATCCACGAATCTGTCACGTGCAGTCCTCTATTAATCTCTATCAGAGAGTGATCAAAATGCTATGCGTAGAAATCTCTAATTTAATGGCGAGTAGTTAGGGAACGAGTCAGGTTCTGGCTGTGCCTCAAACGAGGTTTTGATGAGGCCCCCTGGCTTCTGCCATCTGCTTCAATTAACGGAGGAGCTTTGAAGGCCCCCGGAAAACATTTGAAAGTAGCAAACAGACTGAGAACAATCAATCGTAGCCAAAGGAAGTTACATTATTCAAGATTAACATAGGAGCCTCGTACGCGCGTGGGGGTTTCGGAAAAGCTAAGCCAGCCAATTTGTCGTCGGAGGGTAGAGGTGTTGAGTTGGGGGTAGGGGGAGAGCGGCAGCCATTAACACCACAGCCCCCCTCCCCCAGAACAGTTGCAAAGAACCAACACTTGATTACAGCAGCAGCAGCCGAGGGGGCCGAGTTCAATATAGCTGTTCGATACCCAAAGATGAGAAGGACCCCTGCACCACAGATGGATGAGAAAATGCAGTCACTGATACTCAATTAAGCCAGTGTTATCCAACCTCTGTTCCCCTTCATTTTGTTAACCTCATATATCGTTCGATCCACTAAAAAAAGGAGTTTTATACACAACGATCAGTTAAAGAATCTTGAGATTTAAGTTGTTAACAGAACTCATTATTTAATTTTAAACTGTTAATTCTAAATTTATTATAAGATGAAACCAAAAATAAGATCTAGAATATTCCCTTTTACGTTTACAGTAACGTTGAAAAGTCTGTATTTATTTTTTACATTGAACTAAATTCCTTAAAATTAACGATTGTTCGACTTAGTTGAAAAAATGAATATATGTAAAGAAAATCACTCCATTTTGCGAATTATTTATGTTTTAGGTAACGGAATTACTGAAAAGGTTCCAGGAATCTGGGCTTCTTTAATTGTTCTTTCAAGTTTTCTTGACAGAAGAAAAAAAGTAAAACTAAAAAATATGGTAAAAAGATTGATATTCGTTTGTTGATTAAAAAAAATGCAAATGAAACATGATTAAAAAAATTCACGTTTAATAAACATCTGTTTCGGAGGCGACAAAACAAGTGTTGTATATTATTTTTTAACTTTCATTGTATTCACGTGAAACAGCGAATAAACGAAATTAAAAGAAGAAAGTTAAAAGAAAAAAAGACCATTAGATTCAGGATCTATTTTGTTACTCTTGCAAATATTTGATGTTAAACATTAATAAACAATTGAAGATCCACTGAGCTATTTTTGTAATATTTGTACCAGGATTCCAAAACAGATTGTTTCAACTTTCCTAGGTCTCATCAATTGGATTCGCCCAGTACTCATAACTCAGTGGGAACAAAAGAAACATACAAAGGACAAGCATAAACAACATAATGGCCCTTCAATTAAAAACATCAAAATACAAATTAAGAATAAAAAGGGCAGTAATTTAATCCCCGCTAGCAAAACGCTTAGCTTATAAAGGATTAATCTATAAAATAAATATACACATAATGGCAAAATTTAACGTGCATTAGAATGATACTAATAAAAAACTATAAAGATAAAAACGCACAACAATAAAACATCTACTGAGCTATTTTTGGCGTTTTTGTACCGGGAATTAAATACATATTGTTTCGACCTTCCCAGGCTAGCCCTTTTTATTCATTTAAATATTTTAATGTTTTTTTAATTGAAGGGCCATTATTTTGTTGATGCTTGTCCTTTGTTTATGTTTCTTTGGATCCCACTGAGTTATTAGTACTGGGCGAATCAAACTGATGAGACCTGGGAAGGTCGAAACAGTCTGTATTTGATTCCCGGTACAAAAACGCCAAAAATAGCTCAGTGGATATTTTAATTGTTGTGCATTTTTATCTTTATCGTTTATTACTAACTCTTATGCACGTTAAATTTTTGTCATTAGATGTTAAACAGTATAAGATGAGAAGTGAATGGAGGATTTAGTATCAATAGATTCTAATTACAAAGCCTGTCAGTAAATGATTTTGAGATAAATTTCTTTTCTTTGCTTTTAGGAAATTAGTTCCTTGTCTAAATATTGCATGGGGGAGGGGGAGTAATCCTACTTCGAACAAGTAAAATTGAGCTGTTTTTTATTGATTTATAGTTAAGTTATAGTTAGGTTTGTTTTTTGTTTTGTTTTTCTAAGAAAAGAAAAAAAAAGATTGCAGTTTCTCCATTCACAACATTTTTAAATTAACTAATAACATTTGGAATTTATTGTTTAGCCAATCAGAGGAAAGGAATCAGTAATTTTATAAATATGATTTAAATAATAGAATTATAAAAAGAAATTAATATGATCAAAGAGAAGAAGAATCTTAATCTATAAAAAATAATAATTAGTATTAGTAAGAAAATTTGATTATTTTTATCAATTGAAAACGAATGGAAATAGAGAGCAGTTAAAGAAAGACTCCCTCGTCAATGAAGGCAATATTTAAGTTTGGTTCATTTGAAGATGCAAAGATTCTTATTTTGTCATTTACTTACGATAGAAAAATTATAGGCGAAATGAAAACAACCATTTTTACGAAGAAGAAAAAATTGTTTTTGAGGAATATGTGGCATTGATTGATTTTGAGGATTGATTTCAATTAACATCGAAGACACTCTTCAATGAACATCGTCTTTTAATGCTTCGTCATTTGGAAAACCTTTAACATTCAATAAAAATCTAAAGCCTCTTTAATCTAAAGACACAACCTCTTGTTTATTGAATCACAGGTGATCCAAGGCGGAGTGAGATTGAAAATACAGACAAAACAACTTAAATCATTCAAGTAAAATATAAATAGTGAAATATTTTGTTATGTCTAAATCTTAGGTCTGTTGCGAGAACGAAATTACATGAGTTGTATGAAAATTGAACGTTCTTCGGGGTTTTAAGACAAATGTCTCCTCAATTGCCCGTAAATGAGAACTTAAAGGTTTTTTTTTTTTTTTTAACAATTTCACTTTTTACTTTATTAAGGCTTAAACGATTACAAAATTCAAATTAAACTGTACGTTTTAAATTAATGAGATGTGTTGTTATCTGCGTGAGAATCTTGTGGATTATAAAATCTGAAACTATATTGTTGGAATTAAATTGTTTTTAGTTCTTTTGTTTTAAAACTATTTCATACGAAATAAAAACGAATGTGGTTACGAAGTTTAGAGTTTTGAAACCATTTATTTCTTGAAAAATGTATTTAGTTCCAAAATGAATCATGAAAAACAGACAAGGAAGAGATAAAAATGTTCCACTACAAAACTTACTTCAATATTGCATAATTAAAAATACGAACGTAAATACTGTATAGGAATTCATTTTCATTTTAAATTAAGAAAAGAACGTCTTCTATTAAATCTGTTTTGTTTTTAGTTGCTTTTTTCTCTCTTAGTTTTCGATCCGGTCCTTGTTGCTCTTGCGCAGACACCGACCCGTTGTGTCTGTTTCTCCCGTCGCTGTCCTTTTTATTGACTTGTTTAACACCAAGTTTTGAAGAGCATTGATTGGCGAATTGAAAAGCGGAGCCCCTTCTAAAACAAGGCTGTGTGTGTCAACAGCGACACAGAGTAACTGACAAGTAATGCTGTTGACATATGCTAACTTGTCGACTCGCCACATCATAATTGGCTCTAATGGCTATCAATTTATCTCCCTTGTGGAGAATGTGGTGTGGAGATGTTGATGGGGAGCTGCATCAAGTAGGGTGAGGAGTGTGTCAGCTGTTGGCTGGGACTGGCACCATTAGAAGCGAGGGGGAAACCATTTGGCCCGGTCATTATGACGGGATTATGGTAGCGCATGGTTTTCGCCAAATCTGTGACACCATTACACAAGATCCGGGAACTTTGGAGTTAGAGGGAAGTGACCAAGTCTCGTAAAATGGCTGGAACTAATGAAGTGAGCTATCGTCACTTGAATAATTCTGTCCCTCACAACACCAATATTGTTCAGCAGCCTTTCACGTCATCCCTGCTTTTGTGTTGATGATAATGTGGGCCCTTGTGTCATTACAGACTGAACAGGATTTTTTAATTTATTCTCATTTGGGGGCGAAAATATTTAAATTAATCTTTGCCTAATATTCCCAGCAGTTTGGAATAACAGATAAAATAAAAACAGAATTAATGGAATTTCTGGAAAAAAGTATTTTAATGAACTAAGAATAACAATAATGAAGTAAAAAGCCAATGAAGACTGTTCTTTTAATTCTTTTCTTCAAATTATAATAATAGTAGTAATATTAAAACTATTACAGTATCTTTGCTTTAAAAATCAAAGCCAATTAAAATAATTTATTTAAAATAGGAAGAAATAATAAAACCGGATTAAAATAAAAAAATTAAAAAAAATCGTTTATTTTGAGCGATATTAATTATAAAAAAATCGTGTTGCGTGATTCCGAAATCTCCAGATAACAATTTTCATCAAAATAAGACTGAAATTAAAAATGTCCCCCGTAAAGGTAAAAAAAAACACCAAACCTCCGCCTTTTCCGTCTCCTCAGAGGTTGACTTTGTGGCTTTTGAATCGAGTGATGTCTCTACATAGAATACGTCCACATTTCATAGGTCGTCATTGGAATCGTCTGCACAATTAATGTCGCGTTAGGTTTCATTACTTGCAACAGATAAGAACAAAGTTCTAAGTTAGGTCCACAGATGAGGATTCTGATTAATTAGATCCATTAATGGTTGAGTGCATTTCAAGGAGAGGTAGTTTTTATTGAAATTTGAGGAATGTTAATGAGAGTTATAAAGAAAGTTATTTGAAAATACAAGAGAGTTATTAAACTAGAGATAGTTTGGGGTCGTCCATTAATTACGTGAGGTCAAAAGGGGGAGGGGGGGTCCGGCAAAATCTCACCAAATCTCACCAAGGGGGAGGGGGGGATCCAAATTTTTGAAAAAACACCTCACGTAATTAATGGACGGCCCCTTTTGAAACAAAGGACCAGACACAAAAATTAAGAAAATTATATCTTCATTATATGTTACGAGGTTTCACTCTAACCTCCTCTTCAGATGATACAATAAAAGGAAAAACTTAAGACATAATATGAATTATAAACATATTGAAATAGTAAAAAGAATAATAATAATAATAACCAAGTGTACTATTTACAATGATAAAATGTTCATTTGCATAACAATATATTCAAATGCTCACCGAAGATTGTAATGCAATGCCTTACTTATTGAAACATCAGTGTTGTAACATTTTTGTGATTTGATTAACTCAAAAAAACTCAAATTAACTCAAATTTGATTAATTCAAAAAAACTTCCTTACATAATGGTCTTTTTCGGTACCGTAAATCTTTGAGTTTTCCACTAATAATCGTTGTCCTGTTTCTTGGTGATGTACAGCTGTCAAATATTGCTTATTCTGTTGTTTAATAGCTCTATTGTGTTCCTTCATTTGAATTTGTACATTACGTTTAGTTTCTCTAATATTTTTGCAACCTACAGAGAAGAGGCAGAGGGCGGAAATTTTTCCACGCTCCATTCTCCTCCCAACGGGTCCTAGGGCCTACTCAGCCCTCTATAGAATGGGTACCGGGTTTTTTTTCCCGGGAGTTAAAGGCGGGCGGGCGTCGGGCTGACCTCCCGACCTCATACTAGTCCCGTTGGTCTAGAAACGTCGGGAGCCTTACCTCCCGCGAGCCCTTGGGCCTGCATAGTCCTGTCATGGTGATCTTTACCTTTTTAAAGAGAAGAGGTTAGATTGGAACCTCGTAACATCTAATGAAGCTATTTTATTATATAATTTTCTTAATTTTTGTGTGTCTGGTCCTTTGTTTTAATCTTTTATCACACAATGAGGACATGAATTAGAGATAGTTTTAATTAATAGTTATTAGTATTTTTTTTTTTACAGTTGTTTATGTAGAAATTGAGTAAAAAAGATAAAATATTTTGTAATTGTTGATGAAAATAATGAATAAAAGTTAGCAGTGAACCTAAATTTTATTTTCAGAATAGACAATTTTTTTTTTTAATCTTTTACAACAGAAGCAGACCCCGAATTAGAACAGACTAGTCAAAGAAATCCTCCATTTAATAAAAATGTCTTTTATTCTCGTTGATGTTATCTAATCCAAGGATCTTTATTATAAACATTTCTAGATACTTGAATCATCCGGATAAGTTGCAAATAATAAATATAAATATATTATTCTTAAATAATTTTTAGAGAATTTACTATTCTCTTAATCTTTGGGAGGAAAAAAAACAAAACACTATGATTTAAATATTTGAAATTTTGGAAATATTTCTGGAAACATCTCCTTTAGACGAAAGAAAATATCTTTTCTGCAAATTAGGTTGTTTTTTAGCGGCCCCTTTGTTATAGCTTGCCTGTAAAACATAGGTGACCTATCTTGGTTTTATGTCTGCTAAACTGTCTCACTATGTAGTGGCCAAACGGTGAGATATTAGTGAGATATTAAAATGAAACCTTCACCATTGTGTTCAGCTTCAAATAATAGGTGACCACGTGTAAAAATTCAGACGTCTACGACCACTCCCTGACCCCCCTTCCCCCCAAGGCATGTTTTAGCTTGCCTGTCACAATGAAACTTGTCATTGATATTGTTTCAATTTCATTACTATTTTTTTTTTGTTAATTAACATCTTTTTAGCCTACTTTTCCTAAGGATAGTAGTATGTGTGTGGGGGAGTGAATTCTTTGAAACCAGTGAAAAGATTCTTATTTTTAAAATAAGAAGGAAAAAAAAAAATCATAGAATGACAAAATTCCCCAGGGAAGAATGAACTAAATAACAATTGACAATCCATTGACATTTGTGCGTGCTTTCAAATTAATTTGGCTGAATGGATTGACGTGATTTCCATTTGTGAATTTAGTCTATTTTCTAATGGTCAACTTGAAACTACAGTCCACCTGGGAACCATTGTTAGACGGCTAACATTGACGTATGTTTTGTTTCTATTGGGTCGCAGTGATTAGTGATAATAAATTACAAGGTACACGTGACCTCACAGAAAGAAAAACCAACCCTGCATCAGCGTCGTCTTATGTTGAAGCCACAGGGAGACGAATTGTATTCGACTGATGATACCATTGTACAAATAGGAGAGACGTTTATTTGTTACTGTTTTTCACGAGATGAAATAACAAGAAAAAAGGTTTCTATTTCTTTTAGGAACTTTTTTTTTTTTTAATTTTCTATTATGAAAAAAAAGTCTTAACAAAAAAAAGTAAAGTTTTAAAAATTAGAAATATTCTATATCCCGTTCGTTTATTTGTTTATTTTAGAATTGAGATGATTGTGAATTGGCTCTTGTATTTATTAAAGACAAAAATAAGAATAACAAATACGTTTTTAAAAGGAAAAAAATGTTATTTCTGTGGGGATTTTATTTGACAATAAAAATTCCATTTGAAACACGAGACGTTAAGAGAAGTCGTTCTCTTAATTTTTATCCTGAATTTAATTTATATAATATTGGTTTCGTTAATGGTAATTGCTTTATTTTTCTTTCAAAATAGTGTCTTAATCCTATGTCTGAAAGTGAATGTTTGTCCCTTTTGTTTCACTCACAAAAGACAGGGAAAAGAGTGTCCGTCTTGAAGACATAACACCAGGGGGGGTTCTTTGTATCTTTAATAAAGTGACCCCCCCCCCCTCAAATGAAGACTTGTAAGTTTACTACATTGAGCTTAATTGAGTTGTTCCTTTTCCCTTTGGTGTCACTTATTGCGTGGGAGGCATCAGAAGCTGTTATTCAATTGAAGGATTTGATTTTTAAATTTTATTTTTGTGTCGATTTGTTAGTTTGAAGGGCGTGGAAACGAGGCTGTCTCGTGAAACAGTGAAATTGATGGAATGGGTGGGTGGAGGTTGTTGGTAGTCAGCGGGGAATCGTTGAGCGTCCACGTAACGTTTACCTGATCGAAAGGATTGGAGACATGAGTAAGCAGGTGGGATTTGAAAGCGAGCCTGTCACGTGACTATATACAAGCAACCCTCGTCGTCGTTGGGTTTTTTTTTTTTTCTTCCTCCTCTCGTTTTCTTTTAACTTCGAAAGGAAAAAAAAATATCAAACGAAAATACAAGTGAGATAAAAGAAAAAAAAAAAAAACCACGACGAAGGGAAGAGATGAGAAGAAAGAAAAAAAAAAAAAAGGCGGCCGCTAGAACCAGTCACTTGGTATTCGGATGGCACAGGTCATCAGAGACTTTATTACAACTCTGGTCTGTGCCGGATTCACCGGCAACAGTGATAAATTTCTGAGAGTCCCAAAAGATTTGGATGTTGTAAATTGGTGCCACCATATTTCACCCCTGCTTTATTGTATTTGTTCCCCTTGTGGCAGCCAATTGCGGGTGATGCCCTGAATCGGCTGCTGCTACAAGCAATTGGACGGCCGAGAAGTAAACGAGCGGCCCTGCCTGGATTAGTGGACAAAAATGAGCTAGCAAGTGGCTTAGCGCAGGTGGCAACGAAACAAGGCAAGGATTGGATGTAGAAAACAAGGCGGTGGGTGGGTGGGGGTTCGTCTCCTCACTTGATAGATTGTTGACTGCCTGTCAACTCACCACCACCTACGATAGAACTTTTTCTTTCTTTCCTTCTTTCTTTTTTTCCAGCGCCTGCAATATAATGACTTCGAAAATACGATAGAAAGTTGAACAGCGTTCGAGATACATTGGATTCGATTTCTTTGTTTTCTTTAATGCGTGGATTTGGCATTGTTTTAGTTTCAGTTAAAACAGTATTACTAAGTATTTAAAATTTGCCTAATTTTGCATAAAAATACTTTAGAGAAAAGTTTCTTCAACTGATAAAAATACCAAGAAATGCAAATATTTGAAGTTTAAAAAAGTTATGTAAATAGAATTCGGAAAAACCAAGGGTAAATCCGGCTGATGAGTCTTAATAAGGACGAAACAGCTGTCCCTTCGATGAAGGCAAACGAATAGTCGTAGTTTTTCCGTTTTTTTACTACATTTAATGCACGTTAAACTTCTAATATCTTAAATAAAATTCTAAAAATAAATAAATAAACTTCAAAGACAAGGTTTTAATAATATTATAGCTAATATTATTAATATAATTTTTTTTTGTCATATCTTAACAAAATATCTTAAAACATATCCATTTTTTTAAGTGTTTTGTTTTACTCGAATAGTGCTTTTTGTTATATTGAATTCGGAATTTTTTAATAATATCTAATATCAAATAAGAGCACCAATATACCTACGTAGGAAAACTGGCTGTTATAATAACAATAATAATAATAATAATAAGTGTAGAAAAGATTATTTATTCCATTCAGTTTCGTCCCATTCATTAACAAACATTTGTATCCATTTGTTGTTAGGGTATAAAATTAAAAGTGTAACAAACAGTTACCTTCGTAGCACCCACGGAAGAACCACAGCTAGACCAGTGCTTCTCATCCTTTTTTGCATCGCAGTGCACTTTTATATTTATCCCGCGGCAAACCAAACTTTTTCATTGCTTCTCTTTCTACAATGGAATCCTTTGAAAAATACAAGTGAACCTAACAGCCTATTTGGAAAGGGATCATTAGAGGCCTTGAGGTATATTTTTTATGCCGATTTTATTAATTTTTTTTAATTGTTATAAGGAAACTGAATTAGTTGCCATTTCTGTTTGCCCAGGTAATAACTTGACGTGTAGATGTGAGCATTTAACAGATGTTAAGGTAAATGTTGATTATAGATACACTCAGTGGCGTATATAGAATATATTTTCGGGGGGGGGCCCAAGATCTGTTCAACCCAAAAAAAAAAAAAAAACCCAAAACCCTATGTTTAAACCAAAAAAAAAATGGGGGGAAAATACTTTCTTTATTTGGGGGGGGGGGCCCTCGGCCCCCCCCTTATATACGCCCTTGGATACACTGTTTGAGAATTTTCCCTCATTGCACCAAAGGCATCGTCAACGTAACAGTGGTTGAGAAGCTAAAACCAACACGGAGATCTTTTTCTCGAATTTAGACAATAAAGAGAACGATTATATCTATTCAATAATTTGCTCTATTAGGAGGTGTAAGCCCAGAATTTTGCGGAAATTAGGAATAGTGTTTGCTTTATAAAAGAAATAAATAAATTAAAATTTCTGGCTGAACAACAGAAGAGAATGGTTTTTTTTAATATTTTTTTTAAAGCGAATTTATAATCAAATAAATCAAAAAGTAGTTTGAATCGACTTTTTCTAACCATTGGTGGAAAAGATTTCTAATTATTATAAACAAATAGTTAGTTGAAACCAATGTGTGTGAAATGAATATTATTATACTTAGGCTTTTAGTATTTTGTATTATTTCATTTTCGTAAATAGGTATTACTCCAATTCGGTGATGTAATTGTTTTTATAGTAAAAAAATATTTTTTAAGTAATACTTCACTACTTTTGTGTTGTTGCTCTGATGTATTTTCTCGATTCTTTTTTGTTTTAGATTAAACTATGACACAATTGTTAGAATTTGTAATGGAAACGGAATTTTGAGAAAGTTATTTATTTTAGTGATAATAAAACATTGTTTTAATTCCAAAATGGAAGATAAAAATCACAAGCATTGTAGTTTATTATATTATCAAGAGCCGCTAACTTTAAAGTATTTTTTAATATTTTGAAATACAATATACATGTATATTTAAGTGTGTAATTCATCTGAGGCCATGTGCATTCGAATTATATACATATACTTTATAGTAGAAAACTAATGAGTGCTTGAGGTGTCATTCATAGACTGAACCTTAATTATCCAAGATATTATATGAATTTAGAACAGTTAAAAGTTTTGAGTTATTTATTAGAATATTATAATAAACTAGACGGGTACCGTCGCTTCGCTCCGGAATCCTTGTATGTATAGCATTAAAAAAAAACCACCTTTATTTATTTAGCAAATTAATATTGAGATCGGAGAATACACGACTTCCCAGCTCGTTGTGACCTTCTCCGCTTAACTCAGTTGTATTGCGCGTTGACACTCACACGGGGGGTTGCAGCAAAAACACTTCATTTTTGCATGTATCTTGCAAACGCAGAAACGTTTGTGAATGAGTGATATATCATTCGATAGAACTTTCGAATACCAACATTTTCTCAATATAATGTTCTTTTCCAACTTTTATACTTTTTGTTTAAATTGAGAAAAAGTCAAAATTTGACCCTTTAAAAGACGACATCTTGGAAACCAAAAACTTTTTTCGAAAGATTTTTGTAGCATTTTGTTTGTCTTTAGAAGATCTACATTTTATCCATTTACATGACCACTCTATCTCTTATAGTTTGGCCACAAAATTTTGAAAAATCTTATGACAATGACAGACAGAATAACGGTTTTATGTTATTAGTTTGTTTCTTTATTATATTTGTTGGTTTAAGACAATAATGTTGCATTTTCTGACTTATGTTGTGTGAATTTTATTAACTATTTTAAATTATATATTTTTGTTATGATTCGTGATATAAAATTATACTTCGAATATTTCGTTGTGTCTGACAATGGATCAAAAAAATAACAACGGATCATTCCTCAAAGAAATACTTTTTAAATAAATTGAAGAGTTATTTTTCTGGGAATTATTATTTATTCGGATTTTGATTTTTCTTAATTTAATTTCCCAGATAAATGAGACGCTCCCTTCCCCCCATTGCTTTTGAAACTACACATGAATCTTCTTGGAATTTTGTATGCCTATTTAAAAGAGACTTTTATATTTGAAATCATTTCCCAGTGGGTTTTTGTCGAAAAGAAATTCCCACAGAAAGTCATTGGAATATAAAATAGCAGGCGATGGGTTTTTAATCCTAATATTTGATTGTCTGAAACAAGGGGAGTTAATCCTCTTAACTAATCCGTTAATTAGCGCCAGGCTTGATGTGATTAAAACAATCCCATTTAAAGAAGTTACGTAATACGGATTATTTAACTTAATTCTTTTACAAAATTTTACGGTTTGTATTGGGTGGATGTTAGACGAAGCAGGTTTTTCATTTCTGAAACTTTCACGACATTTTTAAAAAAAAAACAACAAATTAACAATTTCAAGGAAAGTGTGCTATATGTTCTTTATTTTCCTCCTTTTATTGCCTAGTATTTAACTGTTATTAAAACCAAGACTAGTAAATTGTTAGTTTCTATATTTAATTTACTTTTAAAATGTTGCTCTGAGGTTTCCTTAATCTGTAGAAGTTTAAAATTAAACTGAAAAGGTGTCTGGGATGGGTCTGGATGCAAAAGAGCGCTCACAGACTCCTACGTTAAAGCAGTGCTTCGCAATCTTTTTCGCTTCGCGGTCACTGGTAAAATCCTGCAGCAAACCAACGTTTTCGTTGCTTTTACACATTTGTAGAATCCTTTGGGGGAAAAAAAAAAAAAAGATTTCCAGATTAATAATAGACTATTTTAAATTTTTCCAAATTTTTTTCAAGCTAATTTGAATGTTATTTAATACATTTTTCAGTCTTTATTGTTGGAACGAAACAGACTGTGTTTCCTATTTCCCACATTATTTGACATCTAGAATTCAGTGAGTGTAAAACCAGATGTCACATTTTTTTTTACGCAACATCAGTGTGCAGCGAATACCACCTATTGAGAAGCTCTGATTGAAATCATTTGGTTTTTAGACGTTTTGATTTCGTAGAGTAGTGAAACTTCATCCCCCTCCCTCAAAAATAAAAATACAATTAAGAAAGTGTTGCTGAAACGACTGACTTGCTGTGGCTTTTGCTGAAACTAAAAAAGATGTTTTGGAAGAGAAGTCAGTCTCCGAGGTTCTTGTTCGATAGTGGGTGGCTAATTTTCTAAGATCATCTGAAGATGGATTTACAAAATAGACTGTGATAACTGTTTTCTTTTCTAATCTTTTTAAAGCATGTTCAAGAGAAAGGCATTTTCGTCTATCCCATCTCTTGTAAAAGGTAGTTCCTATTAGCAGCCATGTTATCAGATGGCGCCACTGTTGTTAATGCGATGTTTGAAAAATGGTGGCTCTGCCTCAGGAATAATGAAAAGCCCCCCAAAAAGATCGTCTCTACTGATAATCTGCTGGCCTCAAAAGTAGAATTTGGGTTTCACTTAGGCTTCTGGTTACGTAACAAAAAGATACTGAAATAGTTAGTTCTGGTACTTTTTACTCATATCTTCCCACATTGTATTATTTTAAACCATATTAATAAATTTAAAATTAATTTTGGTGTAATTTAGTGTTTTCCGCTCCTTTTTTTAATATAAACTTTGCCTTATTTTAAATACCTTTTTATAAGGTCTTTTTTCCATAATAATAATAATGACAGTTGAAAAAATATATATAAGGTATAAAGATATATATACAGCAATATCTGTAACAGGATACTGTATTCATATGTGGATGTTTAGTAGATAGATTATAGGTTTATTCAAATAGTTAATTTCAATTCACAAGTCAGTTTTGTGAAGAAGAAAAAATTAAAACAATTTGGTTTTTTGTATCGTGGTAAAGAGTCTTTGTTTTTCACTTGAAAAATCGGATGAAACTTGAAGGAAAGTTAAATAACTTACCATTGGCTTGTGATTAAAATTTCAGTTCTCAAAATAAAACTATAGGAATTCCATTTGACCTACATGACATGTTTTTCTTCTTTTCCTATTTAACATCTTTTTTTTTTCATTTCGTAATGCGTTGGTTTTTTTATTTAATGTTTGTTTTCTAAACATTAAGTAAATTTGGATTTTATAAAGTGATTGAGATTTATAGAGAATTTATACTTATAGTTTCTATTTTTCTTTGTAGACTATATTTTAAGAAATAACCCCTTGCAGACAAAACCCCCTCCCCTTTCTAAAAGACAGTAAAATAGAGAGGCCGCCTCGAGCCCAGCAATAAAGTCATTCTGACCAGTGTCCCTGACCCACCGTGACCTTGCGACATTTGCAAATTCTGATATTTTTATAGTTAAAAAGAAAATGTTTATCTTGTTATTTTATTGTTATAAAAATATTCTCTTGTGTTTTCCCGTAACCTAATTTTTTCTTTTATATATCACATTTTTAAAAAATTCTATATGGATGTGAAATTCTCAGCAGATATCTCAATTTATATTTCATAAGCCACTGTAATAAAATAAAAAAATCATTTATTGGCTTTAGAAATATTATTTTAAACCATAATGTTTGTATTATAACTGAAAAATACAAATCAGCTAATATCTTAATTTTGACAATATTATTATAAATTATGTGATCAATAGTTTAAAACACTGAATCCATATATTTTTTCTATTTTCATTTTTTTATTTAAAAAAATATAAGGTTTTGAAATTTCAACAAATTCTATTGAACGATGGATATTGTGTAGTTTAAGAAGCTCTGGTTTCCTGTGAGAGTTTTTCCCATTCATTTTGAACGAGATCTTGAAGCCAGGAAATGTCCTAGGGAAAATAAAGTGTTTGTTTCTTAACGTTGCTCTTTTCGAGAAGAGTATTAATAATGGATAAATCGTCATACTATGTAGTTACAACGATAATCTATAAAATTAATAATTCTCAAGTACAGAATTGTCGCAGCATGACCATTGTTGCTATTTCGCCATAAACCACAAAAAGTAAATAAAGTAAATGACTCATTGTATATCTTTTTATGTATTCTCAAAAGAATCTTTTACAAAATTCTCTGAAATTAAGGTCAGAGCAACATTATTGACAAAATCTTTCTTCATTTTTTCTTCTTCTTTTATTTTCGTTGCTCAAATTGAAATAAGTGAAGAAATGTTTTCTTATATAATTTAAGAGGTTATCTTAATTAGAGAAGGATCGGAATTAGAGCTACTATTAAGTGATGAAGCATTGGTAATAATTTGTTTCACGAAATACGGCCTCACGAGATACGAAGAACGCTGGTTCTTAGTATCATATCATTTTAATTTTAATTAAATATTATAATGCAAACAAAACAAAAGTATATGAAAACGGGAAAAAAAGATTGCTGTCGATGATTGCTGAATGCGTGAAAGCAAAACGACTTTAACGAATTTGTGCATTCTCGAGTTTTTTTTTCCCCGTTTTCATATTACATTTAATGCACGTTAAACCCCATCAGTTAAACAAAAGTACAGTTTTGCCATTTCATTCCACGTTTACTTTTCCATTTCCATTTTACTTTTATATTTTGTTAACAATATTAATTACAATAGCATTTAAATATAAGTATTTAATTCCGATGCAAAATCCAGAAGACCTTCAGAAATTAATCAACACCATTTCGCTAGGATGGTCGAACTGAAGGTGATGCATCACTTCAATTCAAGGAAAGTAGTAAAGAAATGAGTGGGTGGAGAGGTATTAATTAACTGCCAATCTATTACTTAGAGCTAAATAGTATTGCCCTTTTTTAACTTATTCGTCAAAACAATAAAAAGAAAATTGTCTCTTATAAATTGCAATTCTTTAAGATTTATCTATAAGATAACTTTTCGTATAACAGTGTAATCTATCTTTCGATAAGATAAGGAGAAGTTGAAAACTTATTTTGTAATCAGAATCCGAAGTATTGTGAATTAAGCACGATTCATTCATTGTTGCCCTCAATGGAAATTAATAGCTTTGTTTTTTTTTATATTTACGAATTTTCATCGTCTTCATCGGCCAATTTATATACGAGCGATCTCATCCCTGTTGTAGTTCTAATTTCTCGTGAGATTTAGTTTTTGTTCATCACTGGTGGTCTCATTAATACCGGGTGATTCATAAAATACTGGAAAGTACGGGTGGTTTTCACCGCCCCATATCTTTTAAACTACTGCTCATAAAAATCTGAAACTTTTTATATAAAATCGTCAAACATATAAGAGTTATATTTTCATGTAATTATTTATTCATTATTATTGAAATTCATTTTATTTGCATTGAAACACCCCCAATATATCGACATTATTATCCAAAAAAATTATTCGACTGTCTCCCAAAAAAGTCATTTGTCAGAATGCATTTTCAAAAAAAAATACAGTTTTTTTTTTAATTAAACAAAGGAATTAATGACAAAAGTGTTTAGATTAAATTTTCTTAATTAGGTTTCTGTATCATTTAAATATTGGATCCAGACTTTTAGAGTTTAAACAACATCACAACAGTTATTTAAATAGACGATACACTGGGGGTGTTTCAACGCAAATAAAATGAATTTCAATAATAATGAATAAATAATAACATGAAAATATAACTCTTATATGTTTGCCGATTTTATATAAAAAGTTTCAGATTTTTATGAGCGGTTTAAAAGATATGGGGCGGTGAAAAGATATGAATCATCCGGTATAGAGACAGATAAAGTTAATATAAATGACGGTGTTTGCAGTAGTAACAAAAGTGGAAAGCGTAGCATCAAAATAGTTGACATTACATATTATTACAAAATATTTCTCATTTAAACTAGAAGAAATTCTTCGCTAACAGAATCTGTAGGCTAACGTCCGAAGGATGGTCCACAGGAAGCATTAAAAAAGAACAGCGCAATTTCAAATAGATTGAACTTGAGTAGGAACGTTCTGGAATGATTTAGTGAAGGAGTTTTGTCTGCGGCTAAAGAATGAAGAGAAAATCTACGATTGGTCAGTCAATTGAAACTATCAAGTTGGCTGAAAATTGGTTGCCAATACGGGGTAGAAATGGTTTCAAATCAATGGATTTGAAAGGGGAATTGGTTGAGACGAAACGCGTGATAGAATATTCTAGTAAATCAGAGCCCGTCCTTTTGCTTTAATACCTCATTCATTTAATGTCCGCTCTTATTACGTTATGATAATGCGAATTTAACATCGCAACGGCCTCTAGATCCTTGCCAACGATACACGCAATCCCGTTCTCGTATTATTTAAGTTACTTTGCAGTTGGTCATAGGTAATTCGTCACAGCCCACCCCCGCTCACACCTCTAATACGTCGGCTTTGCACTGAACCAATTCCCAGTCCGAAGCCGATAGCGAATTAATTACGCCTTATTATTAAAGCCACAGCCACAAATAATGGACGCATTGTCTGTAGGTCGCAATTCCAAGCTTCCTCTATTTTTTTTTTTTAATAAAAATTCTAATTTTGGTGAAAGATTAAAAAAAAAAAAGTTAACTTAAAGGGGTGTTTCTGACACTCAGTATTAAATATTATGAATAAGAAACAATAAGAAAGAAAGAACTTATTTCATACAAAAAATAAAAAATTACCACCATTTTTTTGAAGTTTGTTTCCGATTCTGATTTCTGGTTCAGTTTATTTCTACCAGACTCAGTACGGAGCTAAAATTGTAGAACTAAAGATTGCCATTAATATTTCAGCTTCCTAAAATAAAAAACGGTTTTTGAAAAGTACCATGAACCCAATTGAATTGACTGTTAGTTACAAAAAAAAAAATCTATAAAGAGTTTACATTGATAAGCAAAAGATTATTCACCAAATTAAATTTAGAATAAGTTGTACATATCCCGTACGGAACTTTTTTAAAATTATCTTCTACAAGTTGGTTTGATGGAACTCATTTTTTCCCTCTAACGACGCAGTTTTAAGGTTCGTTAATTTAATGTAAATTTTTAGATCAAATTTAGAATAATCTTGACTGCAAATACCAAATTATTTAACTTTCCGATTAGCAAAAATATAATTGTTTTGGTAAAAAGGAAATTTAGTATTTTTATAAATTTATTGAGGATTATCATTAAAAATATTCTTATTACATTTTGTTTTAATTAAATATTAGTTAAACTTAATAATTACGCCATGCTGGCGTGGTCGTACGGTCTCGGCGGCGGCCAATGCGCCAGTATCTGGGTTCGAATCCCGGCAGTGGCATGGCTGTTTCAATTTCCTTTCTTGTGTGTTCGTCTCTTCTTCCCTGGGGTTGGCGCCCCCTCGTGGTATCCAGCTAATATCTCCTATTGTAGGAGGCCGTCCAAACCCTGTATGGGTGTTACGGACGATAACTAACTAACTAATAATTACACTCCTAATTTAAAAATTGCAATTATGAATAATTTATTGTTATTTTCATTTATATAATGATTTGTTTCTATTTTTGATAATTCTCAACAGATAATTTCTAAAGTTTTAAGCCTAGATGATCAGAGAAATTGGTTTTGTTTATTCGCATTTCATACTTTTGAAGGTTTCTAGAAATTCTAGAATAGCCGACATCTTATTCCAAGATATTAATTTTTATTTTCAAGATATTTATTTTTATTTTATTTAGACTGAAGAAAGCTACATTATATAAGAAGAATCAAGTAGATTTCAAAAAAAAAAAATAACTGAAGGTAAAACTTTAATTATGATTTAAAGTTTTTCCGAAACTATTAAATATAATAAACTCTTCAGATGTAGATATTAAAACATCGAATTCTACCAATATTTCGTTCTTTTAATCAAAGAACTTTTTTAAGGTTTATATAAATAATGAAAAGAAAAAATCCTCCTTTTCCAATAATAAATAAATTGAACGGGAATTATTATCTAATCTAACACTAATAGATAATTTCAAATATTTATAACTTTAAACATCTTGACCTTTATCCACTTTAGCTCTATATAATGTTAAAGAAGTGTGTAAACAAAATAAGGTTAAAATCATTTATTATAAAGGCAATAAATTATTTAAGAAAATGATTGAAAACAAAGAAATTGATGATCTACACAGAATGGGGTTTTTATATATACAGTATATCTTAAAATGTAGAGATTGTTCAGGAGCATTTGAGGGCTTATAAAAGTAACAGGAAAGGAGTAGCAGACCTTTGCCTGAGGTATAATCATAATCTGGACCCTTTAATTAATATTTTGTACGAATCCCACGAAGAGGCAGAAATATTAAATTTGGAATCTTGTTTTATTAATTGGTGTCAAAGCTTAAACAAAGATAAATCTTTAAAAATTAACGAAATTTCGTTTGGGATCCTCACAAGATTTATTAGCAACAATATTAGATTGAAAGAATTACTGAATTTGATGTAAGGCTGTATTTCAATTTTATATTTTTTTTTATGGTTTACATTGTTTGTTATTATTTGGAGCCTGTATAAGTTCTTTGTATTCGTGGATGATGAGTTGTTATTGTTATTTAGATCATTTGTGTTTTATTTAGTTATAATTCACGTTTAATTTATTTGTTGTTATTGGAAAAGGGAGATTTTTTCTTTTCATTGTGTAAATAAACCTTGAAAAAGTTCTGTGATGAAAAGAACGAAATATTGGTGGAATTTTGTTGTTTTAGTATCTTATATCTGAAAACTTTAATTAAGCTGTTTTAAACAAAACAGGGTTTCTTTTGTCTTCTTTGGCTGACGAGAAAGCTCGAATACTGGAACTTTGAAACGTCGTCTTGTTTTAATTTTAATTGTTAATATAATGTGTAAAAGGTGCATTTATGGCGTTTAATTAAAGGTAAAACTGTTTGCTCCCAAAATTCGCCGCCTGCTATTCTATGCATCGTTTAAGCGTTTTGGCTCCAGGCAAAGGGTATCTATTGAACTCTGTACGGAAAAAAAATTCCTTTAGGGAATCCGCCTTTGATGCTTACTGTGATGTAAGTGCAGGAATTGATAGATTTTATATTCTTCCGTCTGCGATTGAATCCCTTGATTAATTGTGATAACCGAGAATGATTTTTTTTTTCTCTCCATATCGAAGTGTTGTTATCGACTGTCTTAGCAGCTGACATCGTATTCACCATTATCCAGATTTCGGGTGGGTTCTGTGTCGGATGTGATTTCTAACTTTATTATAGGAATGAGGGAATGACAGCTGGTTACTTCTGTACAGAGGCTCGCCTGGGAAGCGGCGCTCGTTGTTAAGGGTATTTATTGGTATAGTTGGGAGGAGATGCAAGCAGAATATGTTAGTGGGATAATGGGGATTTTATTGGAGTCAGGTGTGCTTGATCCCCAAGGTGCAGGGCTTGGTTGGTGTGTAGCCGCCAGCCTTTTGTTTTGTTCGGATAATGGCAAGCGGCTTGTTCCCACCGCTTTTACAACCAACCCTCTTTGCCACAGAGAATTTTAACATTTTATTTTTAAAATTTCCTTGTTTCCACTTGAGCTTAATCACTTCTATTTCCGTTTTTACTTTCGAATTAATAGAAATTAAACAACGAAATATATAAAAAGTTGATTGTTTAACGGCATCTTTTTTAATTAATCAATTTTTATTTTATAATCGTCTGAATTCACTACAGATTAATTACCAGATAGGATACCGTAATTAAATCTGACCACTTTTAGGAATTACTGTAGCTTCAGAGGTGACATTTGATTTTTATAGTTTGAAATTTAGTTGTCAATATTTCAAGTGAACTTCTAAGAAAGAATATTATTTAAAACTTCATGAGAAACAAAAGAACAAATAGGCTTTTTTTATTTTTAATACTAACTTTAAAAATTGATCAGAAAAGTCAATAATTATTAATTAAGTGAATTATGAAATTAATAATATCATTTATAAAGTAGTTTAATGGGGTCGGAAATAATTGAACAAGAGTTCTCTCTGAAGAAGTGGAGAATTCAAGCGAAACAGGCTCATTTTCTCTTGTTACAGGGCTTCCCTGTAAGGTCAGATTGGTCCCTGTGTCTTTAAGCTTCAAGAAAATATCCTTTCTTAAGATGTTGCTGAAGTTGATCTGATTATTTATAAATGAACTGTTACTGGTAAATGGAAGTTGATCTGCCTCCCACTGATAACTTATGAGTTAAAGAATATTGTAAACTAGATCCACACAATGATCACGTGACCGACTGCCTTAAGGATTAAATCAATAGAGAGATTAACATTTGGATTACAAAGAAACCTTTCCGAGTGCGAATTATATTCAATGTGGCTTCGATGGAGATTATCTTCTATTGTTGGATTTATTTAGGTTCACAGGTGTTGAGGAGTGATTAATGGGGGTTGTCTGTCTTGAATTGTATTAAACGAGAATCACCCTGTTTAACATCAAGTAAAAGATTAAAAAGATGGTTTCTACGGTTGTTTTTCAATAGGTTGACGATTCCATTATTCTGAAATGAGTAAAACCTTTAAATGAAATAATTTTTTTCCCCCGATCCATTAAAAAAATAAAAGTTCCCTATGATTGACGTCGTTCGTAATTGGAATGTCTTTGAATGGATTTGACTTTTAGTTAACGAAGTACAAATTCCTAAACTTGCCCAAATGTGAGTAAATGTCTCTTTATATAGCAGTGGTCCTCAGAGCTTTTATTTCCTATTTTGAGAATGTAATATTTGAGTGTCGAGGAATTCTTTATGGATGGTGTGGGTGTATTTGAGTCTTGCCTCCCCTACACTACTTTGAAAAGTGTGTAGGTGAGTCAGTTCAGTCCATCAATTGATGGTTGTCGTTTTCATTCTAATTCCAAAGTAATCTGCTTTTTGTTTAACGATTTCATAATAATAGGAGGAACAGAAATATTTAGGAAGCAGAAGAATTAAGTGTGGGAGGAGATAACAAATGAAGACATGGGATTACAATTTATATAAATTGATAGTTAAAATTAGTATTATATAACAATTATATATATCGCTTGCATACATAGCATATTAAAAACAAAACAAACAACTATTTATTTAGCGAATTGTGGCCTTCTCCGAATAACTCGGATGTATTGCGGGTTGGCGCCACACACCTACATATC
Source organism: Thereuonema tuberculata (assembly GCA_023159025.1). Taxonomy (NCBI): domain Eukaryota; kingdom Metazoa; phylum Arthropoda; class Chilopoda; order Scutigeromorpha; family Scutigeridae; genus Thereuonema; species Thereuonema tuberculata. Next base: position 4,581,350 of record JAFIDM010000179.1, read on the forward strand.
GATTAGGTAACTTTAAAGCGAAAATGTAAATCCTTTTTATTTCCTATCCCGCGGCCTTATTCCTTTTCTACATCATAAAGGGAACCTCTGTGCACAATTTCAGGTTTTCTAGGTCCAAAGGTTTGGGCTGGATGTTGATGAGTCAGGTTTGTTTTCTTTTTATATAGGTAGATATATCTGAAAAGTGTGCGTTTTCTGTTAGTGTTAGAAAATAACTATTCGAAAGAAATAAACACAAGCCAGAAAGAGTTGAATGAGAATTCTTATGATATATTTGTACAAACGTTGAGTTTGTCTAATCACAAGTATTGGGAAAAGGGATAAATGTGATCAATATATGAGGTAAAAAGGAAGACTTTTATAACAACAATCTTTAGTCTAACACCGATGTCTGTTTCATCCTTGGAGGGTCCAGTTCTTGATCCATCAACTTCTTTGAATGTTGCTTCCCAAGATAAATGCATTTACATTTTTTTAAGTAAAATACGAGGGAATTTTTTTGAAAGTCTGAGTTTATTTTTCTTCAACTCCATCACATCGATTTTTCGATTTTATTCGAGTGTCGTCTGGAGGTGATTCTTTAATTTCGCTCAATGAATAACATCCAATCTCAGTGCATCCTCTTAGTTCCCAACTCTGTTAAACTCTTTCCTTTAATATATTTCTATCACGAACCCCCAACATCCAACCAGAAGAAAATATATTATAAAACTTTCACAATTGAAGAAGAAACTCTTGATCTTCCACTAAAATGAAACTAATAAAAAACTCAATAATTCCTAACTTCCGTAAGCTTTAATTAACGATGGAGAACTAGGAAATTAATAATTACTATTTTCATTCTTCGAGCGAAATAATGACAACAGAACCCATCCAACGCAACGTCATCTCCTCATTCAGACACAGAATCTGTGGGGATGAACTTCGCGTCTGGCGTGGAAATTTTACTTTTTTTATTGTTTAAATGAAATCGTTACTAATATTATTAATTCAGTTTGTTAAAGGTATGAAATATTGTAAGCGCTTTGATGCAAGTAATGTATAGTTTTTCTTAATACACACAATCAAAATAAATATTCCAGACGAGACTCTTTTTTAAATCGGAATTTGATTTTTAATTAATAAGGATTTTGTTTACAAGGATTGTGAATAATATTGGATACATAGAAATGGAGGAAAGAAAACAAAAGGTAAGAAGAGAGAAAAAAAGAAGCCAGGTTTTGTATCGGAAGGGCTTTTGGAAGGCCACGAAAAATACAGGTTTTTTTTCTCCTTACAACCAATTTATTAGTAAATCCTTGGATATTGACGAAGAGCGTTTCTTTTCAGTGTCGATACGAATAGATGGGATGATGCCCAATTAATGGCTGACTTCCGGGTGTTTGGGGGGGGGGGGGGGGGGGTCAGAACGTGATTTCTTTTTGTCAGACCTCCTCCCATTTGATGAATGGCAGATGAAAAGATTTTCACCCTTGGCCCCCCACCCCATTCCTTTTTCTTCTTTTCTGCTTTTACAATGATGAAAGGTGTAATTTTTTCAAATCCCCTGGTTACACATGGCATCATATTTCACCATGATTTGCTCCTTGTCTTTTCACCAGTCACCAGATAGGAAGGATGGAATATTAATGCTCACGATTAATCATATGCAAATTTTCGCCTCGCAAAAAAAAAAGGGACATGAATTGGCGCGCGATTTTTTTCTTCCTCTTCGCCATCGACGGAGTGTAAACACAGGTTTTAAGTTTTTGGTTGTTTTTTTTTTTTGCCCCCTCTGCTCTCTTATTAATGATCAACGAAATTAATTGGAATAAAAAAAAATAAAATAAACGTGTTTTTATATTAAAGTTAGTAATGGCATATTTCAATTATCACAGTAGTTCATTTTATTATAAATTGCTTAATATCCAATACGGAAATTAGATTTTGACGGCAGTTTTACGATATCGATAATAAATTTATTAACAAGGCATTGATTGGCTTAATGTGGTTATTGAAATGATTAAATGTTGAACTGATTTCCTAGGGTTAATATAATAATCCTGTTCTTTTAAATTATAAGCGATTTAATTGGCATCTGTTTCATGTGTGGAGAATAATGATTTTCTGACGTTCTTAATGAATATTGCTGAATTTGTTTACATTTCTCCCAATTGAAGCGGTTGAGGTTCAGCAGAGTTAGTCCTGGTTATTATATTTGTGAATTGTCATCAACAGCTTTCATGTGGTTCAGGAAAGATATAGAATTGCTCTGATTGAGTGTCAATTTAATCAATTCAGGCAATTTTAAAGATCATTTTTTCTAAATATATTATAGATGGAAGGGTTATGAGTTGAGGAAACATGAAACCACTGAACCATAAGATATAGACCATCAACCAAAATACTAATTACATTTCTTTTCTTCTGTAAATTCTAGTTTTACAACAACCTCCCTCTCAGCAGGGAATGTATAAAAAAACACCATTATTTATTTATTTTCTAATCAATTCAGATTTTACAGTCCTATTAGGGAAATTTCCCTGTCAGTAGGTTCTGGAGATTAATGTTAATAATCTGATTAATTTACAAATACAGTCGGACCTCTATTTAACGAAGTCGCTAAATCCCGAAAAAAAATTCGTTAAATGGAAAATTCGTTAAATAGAGATTCACCTTTTAAAATATAAAACAAATTTAAAATACATACACAATAAATACTATTAAAAAAAGTAATAATTTTAATGACATGAAGCATACATTACCACAAGGGTACTTAAATTCTACTAATAAATTCTGTTAATTTTGTCTTGAGTTTTTTTTTTTTTTTTTGAAAAAGTGTTTACGCTTATACTATATCTCGCGTCTTTGCAATGCACCAAAAACCCCTTCAGGTGTATTTTCTTCAAATCCACATCTGCATAGACACATGTTTTTAAATGTTTTGAACAAGAATTCAATGAATCAAAAGTTTGTACTACCTTATCACGATTTTTTATTATGGTTGATAAGCTGTTTGCAGGAATAGCAAATTTTAAAGCAATATCCTTTTTTTTTCACGCCTTTATCTACCTCATCAAGAATTAATTTTTTTCTTTGATGCTCAAGCACTTTCGCTTTGACATTATCGAGCTACAAGAACCGAAATTACCAGCACGACTGATCAAGTTTAACAATCTAGAAAACGCAAGACGCGGGACAGCTCTATTGAGGAGCTCCACTGAGGGTGAAAGGGGGATATGGGGTGGACTGGGATTGCACTTCCTGGTTGAAATGCAAAGAATCACAGTGATTGGCGTCTTGTAAAAACATTTCAAGGAGGAAAAAAAAAATAGATACCACGAAAAAGTTCGTTAAATAGAAAATGCACTTCGCTATTTGGAGGTTAATTTACGAAGAAATTAGCAAAATGTTCTTGGTTCCAAAGAAAAGTTCGCAAAATAGAGGTTCGTTAAATAGAGGTCCGACTGTACTAATAATACGATTTACATATAAACTACATATCTGCAAAATATAATCTACAAAATTTTAAATACAGTGCAATTTGGATAATTCGAACGTCTTTAATTCGAAATCGTGGTTAATTCGAAGATTTCTCTTGGTCCCTTGAATTTCTTATTAAATCAATGTTAAAAAATCGTGGATAATTCGAAGATCAACTTCCTTAATTCGAAGTTTTTTATAAAAAATTTCGAACCATAACGACTTTTCGGCGTTTCATCGTTAAGAAATTCGACACGTGACAACTGAAATCTCCTACCCGCCACCATTCCACACGTGACGCCAATCGAGCTTCCTGCTGTCAGTGTCACCATGTCTTTCAGTAAACCACGCGTGTACAAGAATTTAACGTTCGCTGAAAAGGTCGCCGTCATTCGCGAGGTGGAAAAGGGTGTGAAGAAGAAATGCCAAATCGCCAACGAGTACGGGAATTTCGTCGGTACATTGAAGAACAAACCAACGTAAGTGAAGCTGTTTTCCTTTCACTAAACATGCTTGATGATTTTGCTAATCTTAAGCGACTGAATTCTACAAAACAATCAGGCATTGCACAATTTTTTGAAAAACTATAATTTTCTGTATTGAATGTAATATGTACTGTAGCTTACGTAATATAAATCTTATTTTGTTTACATACATATAGTGTTTAAGCCTTTCATACCATGATCTTTCTGAATAAATATTTACTTATTGACAGAATAATCTTTTCAAGCATTTAGTGGACCTAAAATTAAAGTTAAAAGATGTAACTTGTTTAATTCGAAGTCTTGGATAATTCGAAGTTTTGTAGTGGTCCCTTCAGCTTCGAATTATCCAAGTTGCACTGTACATATTTCGAAGTATATCCACTCCAATGTGAAATTGCAGATGCAGATTTTACTACATACAGTATATATATGTCTCTGTATATAGTATACATACATCAGCGTAAATACATATATGGGCGTGTTTATATATATTATTGATATACATTAATATCATAGAAGTAAGAGTAATAAAAGGATATGTATTAAATTATTACTAATTGCTACGATTTCCTGGATTTTTTTATAGTTAATTATAATACCTGGTGTTTTTACCTGGAAATTTTGTATAAATCGAGATATTTTCTAAGCCTTGGATTTCAGTGTTATGTAATTATTTAAACCATTTTATCTTATTCTCTACAATATAATGAGAGTTTTCTTTTTAAGTCTTTAAAAATTTTAGATCGTTTTTATTTTCGTCAAAAACGTTAAACTTGAATATCCAAAGCACAAGCAAAGAAAATAAAAGCCATAGAACTAATGGAAGGTTTTTATTCTTTGTAGAGGAATTGAAAGTAGTTTCAGAAAATGAAAGGTTTTATTCAGTTTGGTTTATAAATAAAATAACTCTTAAATAGATAAAGCTAATCATCAAACATGCTGTAAAATCCAAATTGAATTTCCATTATATATTAACAGTTACAAAAGAGCCTATTTCTGAAGGTTAAAATAAAGTGGACTCAAAACTTTTGGTTATTGAGATCTGGATATAAATTTTTAAAATGTAAAATATGATTATTCTTTGAATTCCATAAGGGCACTGTAATTTGGTCTTTGTTCAAAATATTCCAAATTTTAATAAGATCTATAGAGTAATTCTAGATTTTCAGGTGTGGAATTCCATGAATACTTTTTGTTATGTAAGGGTGAAGCATTTTATAAAACTGTAGCCTCCTAATCAGAACTTGTCAGTCAGTTTAAAATCTTTTCCGTTGTTGGCTCTAGTGTTTGATTCTACACAGACAGACCCTTAACATGAGTCTGCAAAAAACAAAATTGAAATTAACAAAGACTTTATAAGTACGTCGATCAATGCATTATTCTTTGATTTTTTTTTTCTTTTTTCAAAGGCGCATTATTTTGGCCCATTTTTGAATACTTTCCCATAAGTTAGGTTTACAGTAATGGGAAGTTTTGGTGGAAAATAATGTCCTACTTGTTTCGTTATTAAAGAGCGCATTACCCGGCCCCTCTTGTGAAGTGTCTGTAAACAGCAATTACCAACACTAAAACCGAATCAGGGCTGAAAAATAATGTTTAACTTTGAATAGAAACTCCTTGATGTTGATCATTGCATTTTCTTAGGTTGTTTTGTTTGTGTTTCTGCTGTTATGAAAAGTGGCCTTTAAAACGAGACCAACATATTCCAAAATCTAATCAGCTCTGAAACTAAACTTTTACATGTTGTACAGATCAGTTTAATTGGACGTATCGCTCCCACGAGAGTCTCAATAACAGACACCCCTACACCCATATACACCCTCCACATAGATAGACATCGGTCAAAAAAAAAAAATCGAAATTTATCCTAGGGAGCAAATGTCCATTGAAATGGATATTAGAATAATTAATGTCCAATTTTTTTAATTCTTAAGAAAATACGTTGTAGAAAATACGACGCAATTTTGTAATTAGTGAAGGATTTGAAGCTATATGGAGGCATTCTTTAAATAAATATTGTAATAATGACGATTTCGTTTCTCGATCATAAGATAAATGGAAATAAAAATTAGATTTCTGTATAAATGAAGACTTCATTATTAATTTTCATTTGCAGAATGTGATTCCCAAACGGTAACTCATTTGATGTCTTTTATATTATAAAAAATAAATAAATAACAAAGTAGGGTTTATATTGAACGTCAAGAAATTGTATAAATTTGTGTTTGCTGAAAAATCTGAACATCGTTGTTTTTTTATTTTTGGAGTCTTATATTTAGCTGTTAGGGGATTGGAGCATATTCTGTGTCATTGACTGAATAACTTTGTTGTGTTTTTGAGCGTCCATAAACCAGCGGCCATTACTTGGCGGACGAAGGCATTAGCTGTCCATTAGTGGTCACTATTTGGCCGAAGAGAAAGAAACTGCCGACAGAGGGCTTCTGTACACACTACTGTCTTTAGGGGGCGAAAAGGGTGACTGGCTGTTTCCCCTTCCCCCCACCGCGCTTCTTTTTTTTTTCCCCTTGTGCGGTGGAAATCCCTGTCGTTTTTAAGCCTAACCCTTGTTTCCAAAAGCGACACTTGCTGTGTTTAAGGCTGCTGTTATCGGAGACAGAAATTTTTTTCGCGTCGTGTCTTTCGTTGGGTCGTCGGCCATTTCGTCGCTTGACTGCCGTGCATATTGCCGTTTCTTAAGAGATTTAAAACTGCTCAGGGTTTTATTAGTTTTAGGGGAGCAGACATTGTCCAAATCCCCTTCCTGTAAAATGCGTCTTGCATTGAAGTTGGTCAACTACGTCTCAATGTAAATAGCAACTTAAATCCTTCCATTTCATGCAGAAATATAAATTTGTATTATTTTCTTTCAATAACAAACAATATTTACATTAAAAACAGATGGTTTCAATTTGAAGAAGCTGATGTTTTTTTTTTTTTCCAGTTGTATTTAAAAAAAAAAAAAAGAAAGAAAAAAAGTTTTTTAGTTAATTGTATTTGATGCTTTTTAATGAACAATCTAGAACTAAAAACTATCTTCAGTTGCGTTCACAATAGTGGTTCTTTATTTATTTATTGCTTTTGAGGGGTTTGAAAGATCTAATACATTAATATTTTATTGATTCTTTTCTGTTAAAAAAAGGGAGATTGAATGAATGGAAGTTTCTCGAAGCATTTACTTTTTCAAAAATAACAAGATATAGCCTAAGGTTGAAACTCACATGACAACTTCAATGATTGAATCGTTTCTATATACTGTAATATGTTTATTTAAACGTGGTCTTTTCACGTACAATGGTAAATTTATGGGTCCAATTTCTATCAAAATCGACAGGGAGATGAAATTCAAAACATTTATCTTTCATTAAAATTATCGTTAAACAGCAAGAAATAAAATTCGAATACCCTTTTGTCTTGCTTATTTATTTTCTTTCGGGGGTTAATTAATATTTCAGATTTATTTTTTAATCTACAATATTCATAATAAATAAAATAATTAAAAAAAATTAGTAGAAAAATAATATTTAGTTTAATAATTGCGTTGGTATCTCCCCCCCCCCTAATTGCATCCGAAAATTAAGAAACCTGGGATTTTGAACCTTTTGGTTCATCTGTAATCCCCCCTCCCCAATCCGAGAAAAGGGTTTGGCTTTTTTTTGTTTGGTTGAAGGACGACCATCAGAATACGCCTCTGGGGCTACATCGTTATTTAGAAAGGAGTTCAGAGGGAAGAGAAATATTCCTGCTTTGTATATTTGTGTTAAGAAATGATAATTTTTTCTAATATAATTCTTAAGAACTGAAGGGAGACTCGATGGAACGCTAAGTGTTTTAGTTTTACAGTAGAGCCCCGATTATCCGCGGGATTGGGTGGCAAGGGCTTCGCGGATAACGAAAATCGCGAATAACCCGAAAAAAGACTAAAAATGAGGTGTAAACACGAAAAAATATTTCACCATTAAAAACTACGTTTTATTGTACAAAAAACACAATATGTACAGTACAGCAGAAACCTTTGCTCCACGTTTGCATCCACAAATTCCGAGAAGGCCTATAGGATCACGATGCACAATAAACCTGTCAATAATTTTCGACATTCGCACTGTAGGGTCTGTTGTGTTTTCCCTGTTGTTGGCTTGGATTAAAATTGGTTTTTTTTTTAGGTTCGTCATTAAAAAATTTTTTCGCGGCACTCGCGGATAATCGGGGCTCTACCGTGTTTTCGTTGATTTCCTACTCTTTTCTTAATCGTATTTAAATAAGAATACTCGATTAGGAACCACTGTTTTACAACACCTTTTCTCTTTACCATCATCTGCAGAGGTATGTATATATTTTTAGTAGTTTTTTTAATTGAAGTGTAAACCAATCAATTTTCACCTACTGTAGTTGTATTTGATTTTAGTTTTGTTCGATTCTCTCCAGTTTTAATTGTTTTTTTAAAGATCTGTTTATTCGATTTCTTTCGTTTCTTTGCTATAAGATTTCTTTTCTTTTCGTTGAAAGACATTTATTTCATTTTTGAATTTAATTTGGACGTCATTGGCGAAGTTTCTCCCTAAAGTCCTCCTAGCGAAAGAATGACTCTGACCTTGAACTACAACAATGATCTCCTAATCATTCCAGGACTGAAGTTTGTATAGAGAAACTATTCACAATCGCCAATCAGAAGCCAAGCACTTTCCCGCCATAAACACTGACATATACAATCGATTCAAATTCTACTATTGCGACATCTGGTGGCCACGGTCGTTCTTTGGTTTGCCCGATAGTAGTATTTAGTGTCAACTCTGTAAATGGCGAAGACCAAACCTTTGACATACAATGTACGGCTCGCGAAAGCACATTGGCTGAGATCCTTTTTTGCATCACCAATTAATGTATAAAGTAAATAAAAAAATTGTCAAGCTTTTTAATTATATAATCGGGTATAAACTGAGAGTCCACTGGCTTAAAACATAAGGTTAGTGTTGATGTAATCTCCCTTAATAATATGCATAATATGTTAATAAAATGTAGATTTGTCTACGACTTTTCGTAGATGTTTCCGTTGTTCAGAATCATATTAATTTAGTTAAAACAATAATCAGTCAGGATTTTGAAAACGTTTGTTATAATATGTATCTATGTATATTTTGGGGTATTAATAGAATTAATAGAAATTAACTGTTCACATATAGGAATAAATATTATTATGTCAATGTATTTGTTAATATTGATACAAAAATTTTTATAAAAAAAGTTGCACACAACAATAAAAACGTTTTGTTGTAACAAGTTGTGATGAATCTCAAGTTTTATTAAGTAAGTTTTGGTCACCCCCGCAATAGAATAACATTGTCTCCTCGAACATCAAGGGTTTTCCCATTAAACAGTAGGTTTTTCAGATTCAGGCCAAAGGAACATTGTTTCGTTTTAGTTTTTATTCTCTCTGATTCTTACTTTAATATATAAAACAGATTTTGAATTTAAATTTATGATTAATAAACTTTGTTGGTTAATAGTTTATGTAAAACACCCCCATAACGTAAATGCGTATTAATTTTGGCGGAAATTTCGATTTCTGAAGTAAGTTTTTGTTTTCCGTCATCGTATTTCAATTGACGTCGATGAGTGACATTTGGGATTGATTGATTTATTGAGTTTTTTTTTTAGAAAGATAAAAGATTTGACTTTATCATTAAAAGGGAAAATGTTTTAAAAGAAGAACGGATTACATGAATTGCTACTGAATAATGAGAAATTGCCTAAAGATAACAATTCACTGATGTTTTGAATCCTCAGTGTTCGTCTGTTTAATATCATCAGCTTCTATTAATGATTTTTTTTTTTTACTTTGTTGTTGCTTTGGTCATTAAACAATCCTTTAAATCTTATTCATTGTGTTCATCCTTTTCTCAAATAACTGCGTCCTTTGAACCCCTTGACTGAGCTGATTTTTATTAATATAATAACAGTGCTTTGATCTCTTTAAATGTGGGGTTGGGGGGGTGGAACAACCCCATTGAATGAATGTGTCCCTCGCTCTCAAACAACTTTGAGTCTTTAAACACTGGCTAGACCTTGGCTGATGATGATGTAGCTCTCTCCGTAAGACATTGAAAGCTTCTTAGATAGAAAAGTACTAAATTTATTTATAATCCGTCGTAGATAGACCTTAAAGATTCTGGGAAATAAAGGGTAGGAAAACGTAATTAATTCAACCCCCTCATTGAAGAACTGTCGAGCTGTGATGTAGATTTTAAAGAAAAACTGAAAAACTTGCGATGTTTGGAAGTTCCTTCGGTTCGCGTCACTTGTAGGCGGAGATAATTAATTTCGTCATTCCATTGAGTTGCCATGACAACTAATGACAGGTAGACAAAATAATATAATTTGTAATGAAAAAAACCATATTATTTATATTGTAATAGTATTTGTGAGAGAGTCTTGTAAGAGCAAAGAAACAACGAGTCAAGCTTGGAGCTGAACTGAATTAATTTATTAAAACAGAAAACATGGGTTTTTTACTGAAAACCGTACAAAGTTGGATTTTCATTGAAGATTAATGAAATCAATATTATTACATAGTGATTGGACAAGAAATATAATGAATTTAAATTAACTAACTAATTAAACGGCTGCAACGGAAAATAATTTAAAAATAAACAGAACAGCAATAATTAGGAATAGAAAACGAATGATTTAAGATAAATAGATTAAAATGAATAAAGTACAGATATATACAAATAAAAGATTTCTAAAAATATATACTTTTAAACTGTTACAATATTTATTCTGATAGCCGTAGTATCTGGCGCTGAAATTCAAGTATTTCTCCGTACATTCTCCGTCGTTACTACTCTAAGGGCTTTTCTATCTTTTTTATTTTTTGGTACATTTATATATTTAATAAAATTCCGTGAAACACCAAACGTTTTCATTTCATTTATACTAGAATCTTTTGAGCAAAAACAAACTAAAACTAAAAAAACAAACAAACCGATTTTTATGAGAGATTGCTTTTATGAACGAAAACAGTATCTTTTAAATATTTAAAATGACTTTGCAAAATTTATGAAGATGATTTGAATGTGAATTAATATTTTCTCAATCTGTTACTGCTGTTTTCCCGAACTGTTTGATTTCTAGAAAGTGTGTGTGTGAGAAGCTAAAGTTTTAGTACAGATGCACTCGCGGCCCAGCAGTTGATAATCTCTGGTTTACTCTTACAAAGCTTCTCTGTATTGTTTCATGTCTTACAGCAACTCATAAACATTGAGATTGGGGGAGGAAAGGGTGAAAAGAAACACCCCCGAAATGAAAGAATTCAAAACCTTACGACACTGAAATGAAGTCACAGACAATAATTATTATTGTCGATCAAAGGCTTTTTTTAGACGTCAAAAATCAAGACATTGACTTTTCCTTTGGTTAGGAGAAAAACCCTATTAGCTCTTAAAAAAATAAAAACAGTAACTTTAAAATATTTATAAAAATGATCAGAAATAAATCTACTGTATTTCTCTACTATAGTCATCTCTTTAAAATTGTGTCAGAATCAGGTGATAATAATTTGTTTTCTCGATAAGTTACAAGAAATTAATTGGTATTAAATTAATTTAGTTTTTATTGAATTTAATACTTTATTAGGCAAAACGAACAGGAGTGGGTGCAGTAAATAAGATTCAATATCACTAAGAGGTCAAACGCACTGGCGACAGAAATGTGTTCCCTTTTATTGAACCTATTGTTCGGCTGTTACCCTCTTAAAGCCTACGGCAATGTAATAATCACCTTTCCATTGTCTAAGGGAAGGCTTTCCATTGTCTAAGGGAAGGGGTCAAACCTCAAGGGGGATTAAAAGAGGGAAGAGGTAATAAAAGGGGACACAAAATGTGTCCAGTGCGTTTGAGGCCTAAGGCTTAGCGCGCACCTGAGAAAATCAGCCACGCTGAGAGTAGTGAACTTCATAAGAGAACCCTTTTACTGCCTGCCTCAAGCAGTATAATGATCGCCTTCTATTGTGAGAATCCCCTCTTCTCAACTTCTCTGGATAAATCATGTTTTATTTTCCGAGCCTCCAGCAAAAAGAGGGTTCTCTAATGAAGTTCACCCCTCTCAGCGTGGCTCAGGTGCGCGATAAGCCTTACATAGTACAGGAATACCATAACTTAACATTATCCCTCCAAGGTGTGTACAGTGTGTTCTAAATGCTCACTGTTACGGTGGACAGACAGTTCATACCGTTTCTGCAAATTTTCTACCTTGGAATGACACTGCTAGGATAGTTATCATGAAACAGCTGTATGACAGGTAAGCACCTGTTCCAACAGACGGCCGTTTGTTGTTAGGGTTTGTGGCTGTCTCGTGCGTCATCACACTGTATTGTGATGGGGAGTTCTTCCGAAACGTAAGCTGTAATCGCTCCTTCACATAGGTGTCCGTCTTTTCTTACTTAACCATATGAACGTTTGTAATATTCAAGTAAAAATACCTTTTCTTTGTGCTCAGAACCATTAAGGCCTCGACTGATTCACAACCAGTTATTGTACAACTTGTATTCAAACAGACCTTGACGTCCAGACACGGCTATTATTGCGTGGGGATGTGGGTTGTTTCACTCACTGTTTGTTTTGCCCAATACTGTAATCCCATTATTCTGATGTTTTAAGGCCTTAAAACTAATCACAGTGTTATTTGTAAACAAAACTGATATCAGTTACAGCAACACGGAGATAGAATGGGATAAAGCATGCGTTGATTTCACAAGAGATACACTAGACACTGCACTTGACGCTGCATTTGCGTCTCTTGAACATATATGGATTTGTGGCAGATGATTTCCTGATTGTCTGAAATGCTTCGTTCTTTTCAGGGAAATCATTTAGAGAAAACGAAAGTAACCTGATTAATTGGAATTTCTTAATTTGCCAGATAAATAATAAAAAAACAAACAAACAATAAATTGTAAATTTAATTAAAAATAGCTTTCAGTGGATTTCTGTTTTCTTTTGTGTTAACTATATCATATAATTTATGTTAGGATGTAATTTATTTATTTATTTATTAGCTGTAATTGAAATTTTGATATTTTAAAATATTTCAATATTTAAGATAAAAAATAATAATGAAGAGACAGAACTAGGGATGGTTTTGTTGTAGAGCGACCGACTGACGTCATCCATTAAAAGTGGGTTCAGGTGGAGGAGAAAAAAAAAAGAAGTGCTGTTGAATTTGATTGGGGCTTTGAGTTGTCAGTTGGTTCTTGTAGTAGGTTTGTCGCATCGATGATAGATGGTGAAGAGACTCAACACCCCCTCACTTCACTTGGCATCCATTCCATTTCATAGAGGTGTAATTTGAATGCGATGATCCCTTAGCAAAATTGAAATGACACCTCCATGACAGACACCTTCTTCTTTTTTATATTAGAGTATTATTTAAACTGCGCATTTATTGTAATAGAACTTCCGTTCGAAAGATAATATTGAATATCTTCAATTATAAATTCCAAATACTGCTTGGATAATATTTGTTCTTAGCCATAATTTGAATTTATTCAACGCTTACTTTTTAATAATAATTCTCAAAAAAAAAAAATTAGGCTTAATTTTAGGTAAATTAAAAAAAAAAATTCCCCCAATGCATTGTTTCACTGCTGTCTTACAGCGAAGCCAAACATTTTCTGGAGTTATTAATTATTAAAATTGACTTCATTCCCAGACATAATACTGAGGATGTATGTTTATCCCCGTCCCGATTTTGTTACTTCAAAAACACCCTCAAACGGGGAAAAAAAAACCCAAAAGAAAACTATTAATTGCTGTTTAATATTAATTTCATTTCATTGTCATAAGAATTAAATTAATTGATAGTAACTATTTATATTGAATCAACACAAAATTATAAGTCAACTTTAGGTTTTAAATATCTCTGCCGCGCATCCACTGCGATAAGTGTATTTCCCAAAGGTGAAAAATGTTTAAAACTGCGTTTACAACTTTGAGGTCACGTCCGACTGCTAAGCTCTCCCCCCTAAAAACCTGCGAAGACATGTCGACTTTTGGGCTACTTATTTGTAGTTAAACCAATGTCCTATAAGCTCTAAAAAGCTTGTGGCAGAAGCTGTAAAAACAATGCCAGGATAAGGTTTTGAAGATAGGAAAAACGTGGAAAAGTGGAATATTTTATCGGCCGCCATTTTGAAACGGGTTTTCAACCGATTTGGTTGAAATACAATACTAGCTGACTCCTTAAGGGTATCTAGTAATTATGTAAGTTTTAGCTGAAAAGTTCAAAATTTATGGCAGTTATCCACATAAATTTTGAGGTTTCCCCCTTCTCCATTTCTAAGGCCCGCCCCCTAAAAACTCCTTTCAGATTTCGACTTTTTTGTTACTTCTTTATAGTTAAACCAATGCCCTAAAAGATCTAAAACGTTTGTAGCAAAAACTCTAATAATATTGTTGGTATAAGGGTTTGAAGATAGGAAAAATCGTCAAAAAGTGGAAATACAGTACTTATATATGTATCGTGGGCAGAAGAATTTGAATGGCGTCTACGGTATATTCGTGATCTACGACCCCTAATCGGCGCTTATCTTCGGGCTTATCCGTTCAGATAGGAGAGAATGCAATAGTTTATTTTTCCTTTGGAAAAAGCTAAAGTCGAAGACTTATTCGGGATTTACCATAAGTCTTCTTAATAAAATAAAAGAACGGGCATTGGAGCATAATTCATACATAAGAAACAAATTAGAGGAGAAATCGGAATTGGCTGAACACTGTATGAATAAAAATCATTGTGTAAAAAATGAAATCAAAATTGTATGTATTGAAAAAGATTGTAAAACGAGAAAAACCATGGAAAGTCTACTAATTAGAAATACCAAAAAGATAAATATTAATAGAAATGAAGGTGTTAATGTAAACAAATTTATTGTGGAAATGGCCAAAGAGTTTAACAATATATGTATTTCAAATTGTAAAAATAAGGTGAAAATTAAAGAATTAGGAGAATAGCATTTGTAAGTATTGTTGTAACAATACAATTTCATGAATGTCTCATATCTGTATCGTTTTCCTCTACTTGTTTGTAACGTATTGTTGTTGTTTTTAGGCTTTGAAAAAGAAAAGAAGTCATGTCTTTTCGAAAATTAAGAAATATTTATTTCAATAAATGTATGGTTTTATACGTTTATTTTTGTTTGATTTGAAGACTTTTATTCGGGATTTGTTTTTTCACTTTATAATTAATATCGTTTGTAGCATCTGTTGTCAATAGAAAAGCCACTGTAAATGATTGGTAGAATTAAACCAATGAATTTCAGACAAATACATATTTGCAAACCATTTTTTTTCATCATCAAAATAAATTTAAAGAAACTAAAGCTTTTCCCTGGAAAGCCATCTAGTAATAAATAAATACGGAGTAAATAAATAAATGTGTTGAAGAGGAGTTACGTGGAGGAACTCGAAAGGCTCCTAAGTATTTTTTAAATGTTTTTATAAATCTTTTTTTTTTTTTTTTTTAATGTATGTTGTTTTTTATTATATTTAGTTAAGTTAATTTCGCACACATTAAAAGTATTTTAAAATAAATAAATAAAAACAAACAAACACTAGAAAAGAATTGATATTTTAGGATAAACAAAGTAATTTGATTTGATAATTTTCATAATTTTCGTCGATCATTACTTGAAATTCGCATCAGAAATAATGATGTTGATCAGTTTTCTTTGCATTAATGCTCACTGTTGCGGATCACGTGATTTGAGGCCATTCAGTCAAATGACAAGACATGATTCGAATGAAAATCCCATCTTTTAAGCTAAGTTTAGGTTGATGTTTAATGTTTTGAACTTCGAAAACACTTACATTACAAGGGAAATCTTAGCACTGTTTGAAACCATTGTTTACCAGCTTCCGAACTTCATAAAATGTTTTCCAAATCTCAGATCCTATTTCCTCTGTTCTTTTGTACAATCAAATTGTTATTTAAACTATGCTTTAGCTTAAGAAGTCTTTATCAGTTTTAATCTTAGCTTCTGTCTCTTTAAGCCATTGTTCATCTAATTTTTATCTACAGGCTGTTCCTTTGATAGTGAATTATCCCTATTGAAAAAGAATGGTTAAATGATGAATTTTCTTCGTAATTAATGTAGAAAGCCTTTTTTTTTTTTTGTTATATGTATTTGAATATTTTTATTATTTTTTTGAGTCTAATAAGTATAAAAAGTAAAAAGTGCAGGTGAGTTTTAGTATCTTTTTTATACTATTTCGGCAAGCGCTTTTTTTAAGTTTTCAAAAAAGATCAGCTTTTTGCTGATAATTTTCTTTGTTTATTTTCCTGTATTTTTCGTTGTTATTTGAGGAATATTGAATGTTTTCTTTGTGGAGGAGGATCTGTAGGAGTTTCTGACGTTTGCGGTCGGAATAAATCGGCGTGAATTTATGAAGGTCGTCCTTGCGATATGTCACCACATACCGTGATTTGGCCGTTAAGTGTGCGGTGCTTCGGTAGCCCTTGGCTTGTCCTTTGCACGTGCATTCCTCAACACGAGCCGCGCGTTGACCGGCGAACGCCAACAGCCGTGGTCGCATTAAAATGAATTGGCTCAATTCTGCATTCAGTGCCACTAATTTTAACCACAGCTATGAGAGTCTAAACGGCCGTGGGCACCAACCATCTACAAACATTAGTGTGCATTCGCTCGGTTAACCCAAATTAGCATCTTGCTGCAATTTAAAGAACATTTATTTCTGAAAATTAAATAATGCCGTTGATTTAATTCGGCCAGAGAAGAGAGAACAACATGAACCGACGTCGCATTCCTACGGCCCAGATAATGCAGCAAATGGGAGTATTTATTGGATTAACGCTTGCTTTGGTCCATCATAAGACAACCAGAGCCCTCATTTTGTCAGTAATTAATTGATTGCCAGTGGCGTGTCAAGAAGAGAGAGGGAATTAAGAAAACACAAATTTCGTAGTTTTATTTCTTAAACCTATTTAAGGAATTGTTTATCAATTAACAGAATGTTTTTCTTGAGGAAGTGGAGCTTCTTATAGAACCAGAAAGCTTGTTTTGGTACTGTTCCAGACACACTGGTAATTTTGAGTTACCGCGTAATTGTAATGTGATATTATTAAGCTTTTCTTTAAAATAAGATGTAGGAGGGTTTGACACCCCCACCTCTCTCCGAATTGAGACACGGACATGAAGAACAAAAAAAAAAAAAAATAGACAACCACCCACGTTTACTCTGAGATGGCATCCAAACAGAAGGCACTGAAACTATTTACAGGGTCTTCATTTTTATTAAAATAGCCATAGTTGCAGGGAAAAAAATAATTTCATATTAGTTCATTCCCATTCCTACTTTAGGTCTCCTAGCAACAACTGTTTCGTGCTTATTGGCGCTCAACTATTTGGACTATTCGAACAGGAAACGATGCAGAAATATACATTAAAACTCCATTGCATAAAAGAAATACGGTTTAGTGTAGTTATGATGATTTCAATAATTTCATTGTTGTAGAATTGTTTTCAAAATGTTTTAACAAATTTGTGAATGAGCTAATGATAATGTTAAAAACACGTAGTGGTATTTGTTCTGCTCACTTAGAACAACATTTTGGCGTTAGGATAGTTATAGCTAAAACCTACATCTTCTGAAGACTATAAGAAATAATTTTTTTTTTATTTTTTTAAAGCAAAAAAAAAAAAACGATTGTGGATTTCGAAAGAAAAATCTGAATTAAATTTTATATGATTTTTAAGTAAGTTTTTAAAGACTCCCGTAAGGTTGCAATTAATGTGGATGCGAAAGTTTAAATTCTCAAAATTTCTTGCTTAAAATTTGCACTTGAGCAAGTGTAGAGTAATTCGATATTAGTAGAAATGTGAGAAGTTGTTTTCATCAAATACTAAATGTTGTGTTGGAGAATAATTGAAACATTGCGTTCCATCTGTATTGGAAAAATTAAAAGAGTTTTTTATTGTCATTTTATTATGATTGTGTTTTTATTCGAAAAAAAAATTAAAGGTAAAATTAAGAATCACTTTCTTTATTTTTTTCATCATAAAAAGAAAACCTTCTTAAATGATTTGGGTTCATTTCGCAGCGATTCAAGATTTGTTGCTGACGAGTTGTTTTATTGTTATTTGTTCGTCGATGCATTACGTTTAAGAAACGTGCGCAGGGCCTAGTAAGCCAGAATGAGCCAGAGATTGAAATGTTTCCTGAATAAAAGAAGAGGGAAAGATAAAAAGGATTCAAACCACGATCACTGCCAGTATTTATTATCACGGAGAAGAGGACACGGAGCGGGATTTGTGTTTTCGATTCGTGAAGATTTTAATTAGTTGGATTTCTTTTATACATTCACTCTTCATTGGTCAAATTTATATGAAATTTCTTGGACATTAAAACAAAACAAAAAAACAAACAAAAAAAATAGTTTATTTAAAAGATTAAATTAGAATGGTTTTATTATTACCATTCGTTAAATGTTGTAATAAATGTGGTTTATTATTCCCTAACAGGATGATATTACTTTTATGTTGATCTTCTGGTGTTTGAAAGTATTATGATGAGTGGCTGAGGGTTGGAATTCGATTTTTCTTTAGAAACGGATGGAAATTCATAAGAGAAGATTAACTGGTGAGTTATGCGACATTTGATTCGATGGAGACCTAATATTCGAAGGATTTCATATCGGAAGACGGAGGAGATTCCCTCCCCCGCCCAATGATTTATTGGATCCTGGTCACTTGAAATTATATTTTCAGTCAATTTTACAGAAGATTTTGAAATAAAATAAAGAAGACAAAATAGAAATTGTAGATTATTTAATATAATATAGAGAGGAAATAATTTCTATTACTTATTACTCTGTCGATATCTCCATGAATTGTAGCGTTGAACACCCGTTGGGAATTTTTTTCCACAGACTACTGGCCTCATTCCATCTGACATTAAAGAACTTTTTAAACCCATTGCTGTCCGCAACTAATTGACCTGAGTATTACTCCGGCCCGATGTACCCTAAAAGGCGCTTTACCTGATGTACCCTAATAGGCCAGTCCGTCTCAGTCATTAAGACATTTTTTAATTTTCTTATTTGAATTTGCATATTTGATACAGAGAGCGTATTTTACAATAGCCTGTTTAAGATCTCTGTCGATGTCCAATAAATCAAAATGAATATAAATAAAAAATATTATTAATAAAAACACATTAATAAACTTTATTTGAAGCAGAAGACTTCAAAAGAAAACGATTTACAACATTTGTTCTGATTTATGACATCTGGAATAAAAAAATATTTATTTTTCATGAAAAATTGAACCCAAGAATTACATTTTAGGTTTTTCATGTCCTACTTCTGTAAAATTGTGATGTTGATAATCTTTTTTTCCCCTCTTATTATCGTTACGCTGTTTTGGGATATTAAGAATAAATGTTTGTGATGATTGTAGGGGGGGGGGGGGGAATCTTACGGCCCCCCTCCCTCCCCAATCATCACAAAGATGATAAAAATACTGTTTAAAGTTAATTTTATTCCATTTGCTTTGATACGACAGATCCTTTCCATATCAGTTCCGTTGGAAATAGCTCTAGGATATAACAAAGACCTCTGAAATTAAACAAATGTTACAAATAAGCTGGAAAATCGCACTTTTTCTCTTTGAATCCGAATTATTTGTTTTTTGGGTGGAAATTCTTACGTGAATTTCAGATCAGCCGCCGTTAGAGCCTGTTCCGTTTTGCTCAAGAATAAAAAACAGAAAGAAATGGAGAAAATAATTAAACACGTCAGAGTAAGAACAAATTAGAAAAAAAAAAAAAAAAAACCCCACTCATTTTGCAAAATTAGGAAAGAAAACTGACACTTTCTAAGGGCTTGGTCCCCTTGCCCAGTGCCTCGCAACGCTACAGACAGCTCCGCTGAAAGGTTTGTAAAAAATGTTGCTAATGTAATCACTTTCTCTGTCTTGCTTTGTTTATCCCTGCCTTCAAATCAGCTCCTTTCTTTTCTAACAGTTTTAAGGAATTATAAATACTGTATTAAAAATAGTGAAATTGGTAAATTTGTGGCCCCATCTGTAATCTTTCCCGACGTAGAGCTTCCATGTAGCAAAAGAAGAACAAGTCAGTTTAATATTTAAATAGATTTTGAGAGCAAAGAAATCGTCCTCCGTGTTGTTATTAGTTTCGTTAACAATTCATCAAAATAAGTTATACTATTTTCAACATTGGACTTTCTCCAGGAATATTAAATTGCTCCAGTTCAAGAGCAAAAAATGATCGAAGATTACCAGATTTTATTATTTCTTATATTATTATTAAAATAATTAACAAAAAGAAAGTAGAAAAATAATCATGAGTTATTTCACGTGGTCCATAGTCGGCCAAATTCGAAGAAAGAAGAAGAAGAAGAAGAAGAATTAACAAGTTTATTTTGTAATTCTGTTGCCGGAAGAGAGAACAGCACAAGCTCTGCATTTTGAATCCTTTTCTTTTCTCCTTTTGAATTCTCCTTTTTTTTTTTTTGACCCATGTCTTGAGAAAACATTTCAAGAAAACCCAGACAACTACATAATATAATAAGAAAACCTGATTTTTTTTTTCTTTTTGTAAGTGAATATTTTTAAAGTTTATTTAACAAGTCAAAATCTGAACCAGGTTCTTTTTAAGTTTTCGTAACCGAATTTTACTAAATGTGAAAAATACTTCGATAATGAATTAAGACGATTCGAATTTCATCTGACCTTTAAAGTAATGCAATCTCATTAGAATACACGAAGGAAGTACTTTTTATCGATTTTTATGTTTTTATTTTTTAAATATGATTGTACAAAAGTTGTGTATATAATAATATGACCGCATGTTTCTTGAATTAAAAGAGAAGATGTATGTAGTTTGATTTTGGTTATTGAAATATATATAAGAAAACAGTTTTAAAATAACGTTGGAGGTCTTTGTGATTTCCTTGTGTTGAAGTGAGGAGAAGCCACGCTGTCCGCCGGTGTCTGTGGCGATGCGGTTCGGGGTCTTCATCGATTCCCGATGGGTTGGCGGGAGCCCGACCGAGCAGCGATGGAGCCGGCATGTTGTATTGGCGGTCGGCGGTGGTATCGGTCCCATTCTGTTGCTAGAAATGCCAATCAGTTGTGACAGATAAGTGGCTGAGCTGCCAACGGACCCCCTCCACTCCAAACACAACAAGCCAGGTATTGCACTGCTCTTCCCACTCGACAATCCCAAGAATGCCGTAAAACCACCGATAACCCTAGAGGTGTCCACTCATCCACGGTGGACTCAGCCTCAAGCACAAATAAACAAGTTCGCGTTTCATTCACTGGAGTTTAAAAAAAAAAAATAATCACAGAAGTTTCGAGAAGCGCATTTTTATATTTAAAACTTGCAAAGCGGACAACTACTTTTGTCAACAACTTACACCATTTATTGTTATTAGTAGAATTTAGGACAGCTGTTTCGTCCTTATTTCATCAAAAAGTTATAAGTTAATAATTCAGAAAATGCGAGAAATAGTAAAGTATTCATCTTTAAGGTCATCTTTAAATACCACAAGGAAAAGCGATTTACCAGAATTAATACGTTATTAGATTGAGGTTTTGATTCCTTTCTGTAAATGTATTTATATTTAAAACGTGTAATTCAAAGGTTAAGGTGATGATCTTTTTTGAAGATGCAAATTTCTTCCCGCTCTTTCGTTCTGACGTTTTTCTTTTTTCCAATCGAGAGAATGTTTTAATTTCTCTATCTATTTATTCTGTGGAATTTTTAAGTCCAACGACAGTCTTTTACAAATCCTACTCTATTCCGTTTTAGTTTTTGAGACGCAATTCATTGTAAGCAAAATATGGACTTTTGCATGGAAACATCATTGAAAATGACAGAAATGAAGGACTTAGGCAAGAGGATTGTTCTGGGTTTTTCTGTGAATATTTATTATACCCTCGTCTGTTTTCTAACACTGGAACGTTGGATAAAAAACAAAGATTTAGAGGGCAAAAAAAAGCAAATTTTATACCATTTTCCGAAATTTTTCATATCATAGAGACATTTTCTAGATGATTCTAAAACGATCATTGCTGATGTTGTTAAACACTCAAGAGGAGGAAGGACTGTTTTGTGTCTGAATATTTTCGTGAACATTCTGTTATTGCGAAGAGAACCAATAATAGTTTGTTTCAAAAGCCAATAACTCTTCTCCCCTCAATTGAATCAACCTCCACCACTTGTACGACGCCATTGTTGAATTAAAATGAAAGGCGACTTTGCAATGGGATATTTTATTGTTATTTTTTTTTTGTAGGGGTTTGTGTGTGTGTGTGGCCTTTTTTTTTTCCTAAATATGGTCATAAAGAATTTCATTTGGTTTTAGTTTTCCGAATGGAGGTGGCAGGGGACGTCAACTGACCCATCGTTGTCTTGATGGTTCTCGCAATGGCACCAAGAGGGCCAATGTTAACTGGGTAGTTTTCCATTGGTGTCTTTAGATAAAGGCTATTTCCCACCTTTTGGTCATCGTTGACCCCCATCGTTCGGCCTCTCATTTTTTACCGGCGAATTTTTAGTCGATTCAGAAAATTTGCTGTTTTCGTTTGGACTCAGGTTGGTTCTTTTATCGGAGTCACCAAACAAATGTAGCTAAGAAATGGAAGCGACAGAAGCAATGGCTCGAACCTATTCCGAAAAGCGCGAAAATTTATGTGCGAAGAAAGAAAAGGCGAATATGAATGTGTAACAGAGCCACCGTCCCTTTAACGGACTGAACAGAATAATTTGATTGTGCCCACGCACAAAACTGGGCTATTATTATCTCCTAAATCTGTCCCCGAGGGCGAATTTGACTTAAGTGGCTTCTGTTACACGAGCAAAAGGCCTCTTGGGTACCTGGACACTCGATCCACCGCCAACGCCACGAGCTCTTCCTCGTGCGTCTGATTTATCACAGCCATTGTCAAGAATTATGTGGGTGTTTGTTGTTGTCGGTCCTCCTTGAGGTTTTTGAGACAAATGGTTCCGATTTAGAATTGAACTGACATCTCTCGAACTGGATCTTTCATCATATTTATTCCAACAAAAGAACAAGGGACGTGGAATAGGTTTTGTTTGTTTGTTTGTTTCTTATTATTTATTTTTTACGTTAAAAAAGACTTAAATGAATTTGTCACACTTGTGTCTAAAGCAGTTTTGGAATTAGGAATAATTCAAGTTTTATTTATCTTTATTGTATGAATTTGATACTTACTATTATTTCATGAACCTTTTTTTTTTTTTTTAATTTCAGTAAATTTCATTACAATCTATATTACTAAAATCTTTTATTTCTCTGTCTGTCTGTCTGTCTGTCTGTCCGGCGCAATTTTCTGAGAGAATGGAAAATAGAAATAATTTTTACAATGAAACATCCGCGACAGGAATCGAACCTGCAACCTTCTGATCCGAAGTCAGATGCCTTATCCATTAGGCCATAGGGACTACAACTCTCTTCATATGGTTTTTTGACTTATATCTCCTTTCCTTTCCCCCATCAATAAGGAATGTATTCAATCTTTTTTTTGAATCTCAAGATTGTTTATTTATTTCACATCAGTCAGTTTATTTGTAATTCGAAACTGACAATTAGAACGATAATTACCGAAACGTTGCAATATTTTAAATATTCTTACTTAACCAAATCCTATGTGATATTGAAAAATATGTGGGTGTACACGCCAGATGTTGGAGTAAAGAAAACAGAGTCAAGAAAGAGAGAAGCACTCTTTTTTTGAGGTGGAATACCGAAAAAAATCACTATTTGCAACTCAAAAACCATCAATAAATGTAACTCAAACGTCACTGAAAAGTGACAATTATAGTTAAAATGAGAGTCGAAAAAGAATGAAGCGATACTTCTATTAGATAGAATACTGAAAAATCACTATCTGTAACTCAGAAACCATCAATATTTGGAACAAAAAAGCCACTGAAAAGTGCCACTTAGAATAAAAAAAGAGACTCAAAAAAGAAAGAAGCAGTATTTCTATTAGATAGAATACTGAACACTATTGTAACTCAGAAACCACTGAAAAGTATCATTTGGAATAAAAAAAAAAAAAAAGAATCAAGAAATAAGAAGCAGTATTTCATTAGGTAGAATACTGAAAAATCCCTATTTGTAACTCAAAAACCATCACTATTTCTAACTCGAAAACCACTGAAAAGTATCAATAGGGATAAAAAAAAAAGATAGTCAAGAAAGAAAGATGCACTATTTCTATTAGGTAGAATAGTGCTCAGAAGTTAGACGTCTTAGCCATTAGACCACTAGGCCTACATTCTAATCTCTGTAAAAAATAAAAATATATCATAGATATATGATTTACAAGGTGGTTCTAAAAGTAGTCGTAGATTGAGAGAATATAGACATCAAAAATTAAATTAAAAAAAAAGCTTTTAAAAAATTTTAGTTTTAGTTTTCTTGATGTAATTTGTGTGTGTGTGTGTGTGTGTGTATGTGTGTGTGTGTTTTTTAATAAATAAAAAATTGTTTTCCGTTACGTAAGGGAGGCTTCCGGAGCGAAGTGACGGGTAGCCGACTAGTTATTATTTAAAAGGGATCCAGTTTCGGGATATTGTAAATGGCGAGAATTTATTTATTTATTTCTTTGAAAGGTAAACCTTACAAAACCCTTATCACTTTAAGAGACCAACACCTGCATCACAGTTGAAACGATAAAGATGCCGTTAATGACTTTTTAATTGAAGACATTTAGAGTCGGCTTCTTTGATTTCATTAACTGTATTTGTATGTAATTGCCTTTTTATCTCAGAGATATTTATATATTTTGTTAAAAGTACTTACAAATAAGAATGAAAAATGTTAGTCGCCATTTAATTAAAACAAAACAAAAAAACGTACCGCTGAAGTGAACGAGGTTATTGCGCATGCTCTATGATTGGGTGATATCGTAAACATTTGAACAACTGAAGGAACTCTAGATTTTCGATGATTGTTTGTCATTTCTTAGTTTATACTTTTGACGACATAATTACATAGTAAAAATAACTGTTTTGTAATGATAGATATTTGCTGCTGACTAAAGATTTCTGCCGGAATCTCATTTTTGTTTGCCTTATATAAGATCGCAAGGAATATTCTGGAAAGCCACTTCTTTCCAAGCATGGTACGATTCAGATAATTCAATCAGCTTAAATTAATTTTTAGAAATGTTTACAGAATAGAAGAAAAGTTATTTCTTTGTTATTTAAGTATTATAAAAATCTTTAACGTGTGTTCTTTTAGTAATTAAAAAATATGTACAAATGAGACACACAAATAGTTTGTTTTAAAACTTATTATTAATTTTTTTTTGTAAATTAAGATTAAAGTTCAAAATATATATACAATACGTGAAAACGTTCCATGGATGGAAGCAATGATGATGGGGAACTTGCTTCCTTGAAATGGTCCATGGAATGTTTTAATGTATTGTATATATATTTTTATTTTTAATCTTAATTTAAAACAAAATTTTAATAAGTTTTAAAACAAACTATTTGTGTGTCTCATATGTATAGATTTTTTAATTTGTTATTTAAGATTTTAGATATAATTTCAGAGCAAAAACCTAATAACCAACATAATGTTTAAGGCAATATTAGTGAGTAACTATCTCGAAATAATTCACCCTAGGTTACGCCAAAATACCATGGAATTTTCTTGTCTGTTGCCATAATTGAAGTGGTTGTTGATTTCTCTAGAAACTTGTGTTTTAAGTGCTTTACGAGTTATTTGATTTCTGTCTGTAAGTCTTTGTAAATGTATCCCATTGTGAATTTGAAGGACCACCAACAAACTCTTGGTTCACCACAAACGGGGACGAAGACTCGCATTCGGATTCCTTTTAGAAGCAAACATCTTTTACCACAAACTCTACTGTTGAAAGGAACGTGAAGTGTTATTACGTAAATAGAAAGATTTCATTGGAAAAGCAACAACAACATGTCAAAATTTTCCTTATTCGCAATAATTAAAAGACAGTGGTTCAAAGTTGTTGTTTTTTTTTCCCCTCCCACATATCGCACATGTATTGAGTAAAATGTCGTTACAGCGAACATCACATCCGTTCCATTCTAATAATAATACTTCCAATACTAGAGCTTTTCTAAATGACAACTTCCTAATTTTATCAAGCAATAGGAGCTGACAGATTGAGTAAGTTTTGTCGTTGGTGAAGTTGAAGTGAATATCCCGGAGATTTTATTGTCGATTTTAAGTTGAATGGATTGTTATCAATAAGACAGGCGGTGAATTCATCTGAAAATATAGTTGTGAAGCATTGACTGTCTCCATTCAATAATACTTCTTATGTGCATTTTGAGAAACACAACAACATTATAACAAGTTACACATTATATAGTTTAACGTCTTTGCTTATCAAATTCATAGCTGTAACTTTTCATCTTTGGTACAATTAGTACACGTTGAGCCCAAAATATAGCCACAAATATAAATATCAATGTTTAGACACCATATTTACCATAAGAAGTTTACACAGCCATGTTTTGAGTGGCGCGACTTCAAAATCTTTGGGAAACACTTGATTTTGTATTGTAAGTGGTAATGTAAGTAATTTGGTCTTAATTTATTATCCTCGAAATTTCTGAGGAAAAAAAAAAGTTGTTGCTTTGAAGTGAAGCAAAAGATTTGATAGATAATACACTTAGGTTCCATTGTACTTGAAACAATTTAAAAAAAAAATGTAAATTCTCAATCAAATAAGCTTTAATGAGCAGAACGTACAAACATAGAAAAGAAAACAAAAACGAAGATTGCACAAAGGTTTCGCACCAGGAATCATCATCGTTAGGAATCTTGAGACGACCGTTTCGTCTTTATTAGAACTCAACAATCAGATTTGCTTTCGATGTACAGTCTTTGATTTTTTTTTTCTATTCTATGTTTACGTTCTGCACGTTAAAGCTTATTTAGTGTAAAATCACTTAATTTTGGTATTTTTTATTTTTAGTTTTAATTCCTTTTTTGATCCTGGAAATGTGAAGGAATTTAAACGATTTTGTTCATTGTATTTATTATTATTATTGTTTGGTTTTGTGGGGTTCCATTTCCTTAACCTTTCGTGTCTTCTGAGCCTATCATCGAGGGAATTTGGCTGATGAGTTCTAATAAGGACGAAACGGCCGTCCCAGATTCCCATCGAGGATGGTGCGAACGCAGAAACCTTTATAGTCTGATTTCCTTTTCTTTTGTAAGTAAATTCTCAGCTTTTTAAGTAATTTGTCAATCAACGTGTAAAATTCTTTAAAAATTTTATAATTATTTATTTTTTTAAAAAAATTGAGTAAAATTCTGTAGGCGGAGAATACAAGTTTATTGTTTACTAATCGCAGGCAAACGAAAATCCGCAATAAACCAGAGCCTATAGGATTTGTCTCATTTTTTTTTAAAGGAAATACAATTGATGAGAAAAATGTAAGTCATTCAGTCGTGTTTGGCGAGGTTTGATTTGTTTCTTCCTGTTGATTTGACTTAATTTTCCCAGCGCTGTTTTGGAAAGTTTGCGTTTTTTGTCTTATTTTGTCAATTGAAATGACACACAACGGAAAACCTGACAGAAAATGGTTGATGATAGAAACTTACTTTCTGAAATATCTTGGAACCTGCGACATAGATCTATACTTTTTTTTACTTATTGTTCGTATATTTCCTTTCTATTCACAAGATTTCAAAAAGTTCCCATTCTTAATTTCAATGTATTTTGTTTATTTGAAGAAAATCTTGTTTCTATGAATAACCTGTCTTTTGTATGAAATCTATTTTTAATCCCAGCATTCTTTTTTTGCCAAATTTAAATATCACTAAAGAGTTCAAAATCACAAACAAGGAAGTATTCTTTAGCATATTTGGATAAATGAATAAGTTTCTTTTAATCGCGAGATGGTTCTTTTGGAGTATCATTACCAAGGTCGTAAGATCTTTATGTTTTTTGTGTGGCAACTTCTTCATTGCGATTATTATAAGGAAGCGATGAAAGAGACCAACTTTTATTTCCTTTTCTTATAAAATACACAAAAGTAATTTCGATTTAAGCGCTTTACCTAATTATTAGAATCGATTCTGTTGACAAAACTCCAGTCGAGTGACTCAGAAACTTGATTTTGGCATCAACAGATAACGGAAATTAATCTTTGTAGTTACCAATTAATTGCTATAAGAAATATTAATGAATTCAATGCTTGTTCAGATGAAGCCTAGGGTCCACTCAGCCTTCTGAAAAGTTGGTACCTGCTCCTTTTCCCAGGGGTTAACGGCGGACCTCAGCTGATTCAAAGAACCTCTATTCATAATTCGTGGTTTAAGTCCTGTAGGTGACGGACCCTTGTCTCCCACGTAAGGACTGTTACGCAATACTTACTTTTTTTTTTAGTTACAGATTAATGTTGGAGGGTTTTTAAATTAGAAACGAATTTCAATATGAGCTAATATTGTAACAGTCCGTTCGTCCGTCCGAATGCATTATTTTCTAAAAACTTATTTTAGAAAGAATGATAATTTTTATTGGAACGATGAGTTTCTTACATCTTGATTAAGAAATGCCTCTTACCAATCGAATCACTTTTCTCCGTTTAATGAAAAGTTGAAATTGTTTGTAGAAAATGCGCTAACGGGGACTGCAAATCAATGGAAACAAGTCATCGAATGAGGACTTACTGAAAAGAACACAGTAAGTTTTAGTAAATTTTTGGAATTCTTGATTCCATTTGTTTTTTTGCCTCTAGGAAGAGTTTTTGCGAATGATTGGCTGATTAACAATAGAACAGCCTCTGGTATTGTTTGGCTAAATCGCTATCCAAAGGATCTGAAAGATTTTTTTCACTGACTGAAAATTCAGCCATAACTTAATGTACAGCAAAGGCTCTTTAACTATTTATTTATTTATTTATTTATTTATTTATTTATTTATTTATTTATTTATTTATTTATTTAATAGAGTTCTTATTTTCGTTTGTTCAAATTTTTTTACTAATAATTTTTGCTAATAGTTATCTGGAACTTTATATTTTAATTAAAAAAAAAAGTTTTTCTTTAAATTCTTTTAAAAACAAATAAAAATAAATAAAATAAAATAAAAAGCGTGCGTACAGAGGAGAGCAGAGTGGGCGGGGGAATTGGACAAAGTGACAAATGGTGGCAGAAATTGTCTGGCGGTAAAAGAAACGACAGACAAATTTCGGTAACTGGGCGAACGCTTAGTACCGAGGGGGTGTTGGAAGATGATTCTATCTTGTTATTCGAGTCACACGACAGAGAAGGAGTGGGTGCTGATTTGACAAAAGTACTACGCCAAGTTTCTCAAGTGAAACGAAGCCCCAACGCCAACCACCCACTTTTCTGTGCTTCGGGCGAATTGACTGTATATATTTTGTTCGGTTCGGGTCGTCGTTCTCCCCCGTGATTTCTCGCCGATAAGGTTCTTGCGTTTCGCCCTGACCCAACCAGATCCCTCCGTCCATCGAAAAGAAGAGAGGGTGGGTGGGAGGGCTTATCTGCAAACGTCTCTGTTTTACTCGGTGGCTTCTCTTGTTTTCGATTAGCCTCGTGTTCCACCGTCGTCATTAGAAATGAGGAATTGAATCTAGCGGGGTTTTAATCCCGTGAATCGAGTCGCCAATGAGATGGGGTCAACCAAGTGGCGGCAGAGAATGGGTTGCCAAGGACAATTAGCACTGCCTGATGGGACTCGATTCGCAAGTGATGGTTGTCCAAGTGGTTTTAATTCTTTCGTTTTGAGCCAAGATAGAGAGGGTGTAAACATCTTGGCAAGACGATTTCCATCCCTATTATCTTATCTTTTATTCTAGCGATCAGAAGATAGTGGAAAATAGCCAGTGTTTGAACATTGAAATCTGTTTATCAAGTGTAATTTGTTACTCCAGCATAGTGTTTTCTCCAATCGTTGATTACTATTAGCTTTGTTGGAATGACTTTATAAAATTTGATAATGTAGAATACGATGGATACATTTTCAGTGACATTTGAATATCTGTATTTGAATCTTAGATTGCCACAAAAGATTGCAAGAAAGAAAACAAAAGACTTATAAATTTAAAAGTAAAAGAAGGGTTGATTGAAAGAATAATGGAAACCAGTTTGATTTGTAAATTTTAAAGTCCTATCAATTGTTTTGAGATTTTTATTAACTATGTAGATAAGTTTAAGTGGAGCTGAAGGTGGATTATTAGTTCTTGTTTAATTTCGTCAGGACAGAAAACTGTTTTCCATTTCATTTCTCGAGTGCGATCTTTAAGTATTCCCTGGCTTATGGCTTTTTTTTCTTACTGTGGAAGACTGTGGGACAGAAAACGAATTCCTTTATCTTTAGGATCCTGATAGTATTTGCTACTGCTTTGGCGAGTGTTTGTTGGCCAGTATTTGAAATGAGCGGCTACTTGTTGTATTTATTAACATCATTTTTTACTTCTCTTCAGCATTTTTTGTGTCATTATTGGCATTAAGCAGAGAAAAGATTTCTTGTGAAATTAATCTTTAATTTGTATTTGGCCAAAGTCATGGAACAAAGTCCAATATTTTTCCTCCAAGTTTTCTGAGTCACGTGACACCAACCTACTTCCAGCACCAACTCCAGCCAATGAAATCGTTCGAATATTCCGTCGTTGCTTCTATTTTATGCGAATGAAAATATTATTCTTTTGGAACATAAATAACATTTCATCAATTAAAAATTACGAAAATTAGAAGAAAAAAAAACACATTTGTTTGAATTTGTTTAACGATTTACCCCATTTTTATTATTTAAATTTTTTTGTCCTAAATAAGAAAAATTGGTGCTAAAGTGGTTTTTGTTTATTCTGTAATTTCATGGCTTCTTTATTTATTTATTTATTTATTTTAGAGTAAAAATATCAGTATAAAGAAACTAGTTAAATATTTGAAAATTTTGCAAAATCAAGTTTCAAAATATTTCTTTTTCGGAGAAACTGATGCAAATAGAAGAGAATTGAAATGATTCCTTCGAAAAGGGCGTTACATTCACTGCAATAGAACAAGACGGTGGATTGAGATAGGGGTGGGACTTTTATCAATACTTCATTTTAACACCATTGTATTTGGCATTTTTTGTCAATTTTAGTAAAGAAATGTTGCGAAATTGGCCATTTACCATTATGGGGAATGTTTTGTAGAGGGACACTCCTCGATATACTCTCATTTAAAAAAAGCCTTCTTTCTTGCCTTGACAGATTGCAACTGATTGGGTATTTATTTATTATTTAATCGTAAATGTTCAGAAAAAAAAATGAGTAAATAAAATAATTATCGAGCAGCCATTGTTTTATTTAACAAACAACGCAGACGCAGTATTGTTTTAAAAAATAACGTAAAAGTATTCTATTAACATTTATTAATATATAAACATTTTTTGAATGAAGATAATACAAAATAAGATATTCTCTCCGACAAAATGGTAACATCCAAAGATTGAATTTTTGTATGTTTGAATGGATTCTTGGTTTAATAAAAACAAAATAGTTTTATCTTTGTTTGAAATAGGCTTCATTTGCATAATTTTAACTCCTTTATTTTATTTTACAGTATTTACCCATTGGCTGCATTCCCAGTATGTTTTATTCAGTGTTTGTATCGAACTTATTATGGATATAGCAAGTGTTTTATGTAGCACATTCAAATAAGTAATGTTCTCAAAGCACGGACTTATATCTCACATTGTTTTCTTTGAATTACGGAGTTTTCGACTAAAACCACTGAAGTATGATCAAAATTACAATAAATAATCAAAAGACAATAAATAAGGTTAGCAGATAGACATACTAGGCCTTTGGTTTCATTACTTTCCGATGCCATAAAATGTCTTTTCCTGTGGATACAGTTTAATACAGGATTTGAACTGGATTTTCGTTCATGTTTATTCGTTTAAAAATTAACCACGTTCATTATTTGGAACTCTCCACAATTAGTCTTAGGACAGTAAAACTCGTTTTTCTCACCACCAGGATCGCTGACATCACATTGAATGAATTAGAACGGAATAAATTATATCAGCAGGAATGTGAATCAGTCTTT
This sequence comes from Thereuonema tuberculata, assembly GCA_023159025.1. Classification (NCBI taxonomy): domain Eukaryota; kingdom Metazoa; phylum Arthropoda; class Chilopoda; order Scutigeromorpha; family Scutigeridae; genus Thereuonema; species Thereuonema tuberculata. Next base: position 4,613,419 of record JAFIDM010000179.1, read on the forward strand.
TTTTAAAAATGATTAAAACTTTTTTAATTGTTTACATTTAACTGAACAAATCTTATTTTTGCAAGAATTGATTCAAAAGAGAGATTCCTCCACTATTTCGAAAGTAAATGATTAAAACTAAAAACAACTATCAATTACTATTTATTAATATTCTTTTTTCAATTATTTAAACTTCTGATCTAAGAACAATCAAAAAAGGATTAGTAACAATAATAATAATAATAAGAAAAATAATGATTTTTTTAAAATTAGTTTTTATAGTTTGAAGCAAACATTCTATTTAAGAAAGTTTTGAGCTTTTTTATTTATTATTTCATTTAATAGATGTCTCAGGTGTGTTCGGTCCCGTTTCATTTGCAAATAGTCAAAATATTAATAAATGACAAAAATTTCATTTTTTTTCTCTGCTAAACTTCAGTGCTGTGCAGCAAAGATACCTTTTTATCACGTGATCTACCAGTGGCTCCTAAAACCTCACGCGTTATATTCCCATTCATATTTTTCGTTGCTTTATAAATCTTTTAAACGGGGCATACAAACAATTCTTATTTCTATATTGAAGAGCAGAATCCATTCTTATTATATAAATAAATGGTATTTGTTTGTATCTTCGTTTTCAAGAACTAATAAACCTTGGAAGATAAAACTGGGCTGGCATATATGTTTAGGAAACCTCAGGTGTTTGTGACTTTACCCAAATGAGTGGGTTTTTTCTTCGAATCACAATGAAAACACAACGGTTCTATTGAGTGACACAGACACTAAGACAAGTATTAAAAACATAAAAAGAGCTCGGCAGAGTTGAGCTACTATTTTCCGGTTTTATTTTGTATTTATAATAATCATACAGTGACTTTTTCAAGAAGTTTATAGGAAAGGAACCATCATAGGTGCTTGTTGTGAATGCTCCTTGTAATCTGTCTTTAAAAAAAATAAGTCTATGAATATTTACTCGTTTGTTTTCTTTCTGGGCTATAGATGCAGGTGGTTTTGAAGAGTTGCCGTCAGAAGTGTTTGGAAAAGTATAAACACTAACTTAATTAGAGGCGCCAAAGTAGAAGCGTCCTCCTCCTCTGATGATTCAACTTTATTGCCGAATCGCGAAGAAAAGAATTGTAGTGTTAGCGCCATTCGGTTGCCCACAAGCAGCTCGCGAAGAACACTGTTAAAGCTCGGCTCGAAATTGCTAATCAATACCGTGTTTCATCGAGATAACCTCAAAACACGACAGTGTCAGAGCGTCCATGTAACAACACTTGTAGCCATTGTAATAGCAGTTGTAAATATTGTCAGTGTTCAATAAGGGTTAAAACTGATGGAGAAGAAACTTTTATTTTTATTTTTAATTAATGTTACTGTATTAGTTAGTTAGGACAATAATCATAATAATTTTTGTGTATTTATTTTTTTAAAGACTAAGTTGCATTGAAAAAATTAATAAATCCGAAATTAAGAGTTTTCATAAGAAAATAGGTTTGGTAGAATCGAATTTCTAGGAATCTATTCGTATTGAAATATTTGTGATTTATTAAAATATACAAAGAAACTTTTTTTCTTTCTTTTTTTTTCTTTTAAGAATAAGTTGAAATAAATTTAGCTCTTCATTGTTTTTGTTGTTTTTCCAGGAAGGAAAATATGGAAATAATTCGTATTTTTATTTTTAAAATTTTGTTTAATTAATCCTGGCACTTTGAAAAGTAGAAGATTGCTATTATTTATTTATTTATTTATTTATTTGTTGAAACATAATCGAGTGTTGAATAGGCTTTAAATACTTACTCATTTTTTATCTTTGGTAAAAAAAACAAAAAATTAATCAGTGAGATTTTTTTTTTTAAAGCGTTTATCGTATAATGAAAAAGAGACGATTGTATTTGGGTTCTTTTTCTTCTCGATGTTTTTTGTTGTGGGAGCGTGATTACTTTGTATTGTGAAGGATCGCTTTATTCTGCCACCTTGTGAGGTTTCATTTTCTGCCAAATTACGAGGGGAGCTGTGATGGTAGCCCGAGGCCAGCGACGATGACGACGACGTCAAGGTGGTTGGTACGAGTTGCTCTGTGTTAGTTGCGTGTCGTGCTTTATTAATCCGAGGCGAGCGAAGCTTTTAATTATGCACGACAATGATCAAGGGTTGGCTGTGAATGAAATTATTTTGAGCGAGCATTATTATTATCATTCAAATGATGTGTTAAGTGATGAATTTGCATGTTCTACACGCTATACAAGCTGTTAGTTTGATGACAGGTCGTTATCTAAGGCCGTGCTCGCGAAACATCAGAATTTTCATTAGCTGCGTACATTGGCTTTCGCATATTGTGCAGCGCTTGTTCAAGGCGCAAGTGTGGTCTTAATTGAGATGATTAATTTTTCAATTACATGCACTTTCATAAAGCAATATTTTTATGGCTGCAGTTATTGAGACTGTTGGGAAATGAGCAAATTATTGGAAAGCTCAAGTAATTTCCACATCAAGGAGAAGTCTGCGAAATAAGACAAATTGTTTCATTATCCCTCTATTGATGGCTTGTATTTACTAACATTCTTTTGTGGGAGTAACAAAACAAAGAAAGACATTTCCCAGTTTTCCATTTCTCAACTCACTTTGTCTAATCTTTTGCTCTTTGAGAATAAAAAGAAAAGCTTCCAATTAAAATAAAAAACTTGTCTTTATTTATTACTTTTTTTTTTTTTTAATTTTTCCCCCTCCCAAAAAAAAACATCCTTTGAACCTTTTTTTATTGATTTTTTTTCCCCCCTTTGTTTTATCTTTTTTTTTAGCTTACTTTAAGGAAAGTTTAGTTTTAACATTAACTCGTTTAATAACATTTGAACTAGTGAACGGGTTTTTTCTGAAACATGGCGTCCATAAGTTAATTTTTGTATTTAAAAATTTCTCTGTGAGGAGTCGTGAAAAGGTATTTGCGCGTGAAGGGACAGACAGAAGACCATTCGAAGGGAATTCTATCAATTCCCGCGTGCTTGGATTTGAGCAAAGTTAATTATTTATTTAATTTAGTGTTTTAAAGTAAGTTTGTGGATTTCACTAATTACTAGCAAATGGAAAATGTGACGATAGGTTGTTGTTCGTGGCATTTATTTATAAAAGACAAAGTCATTGAATTGAAATAAAGATAAAAGAAAGAAGGAACTTCCTTGTGGCTGCTTTTATAAAAGAACTGCATTCTATTCATAAGTGTTTGACTACTTTGTTTTCAGTTGAATCCTGATACTAATTTTTTAATTAATTTCAAACATAATCACTTGGTAGTTGCAGGAAATGTTCCGTCATCTATTGATGAGTATCTCTAAAGCAGATCTAACTTTGCACTGTACTTCGAAGTGTGCAGATCAACACTCAAAATGAAATTTGGTTCCACATGTTTTTTGTCTCAGCATTTGGGAGGGTTTTCCTGATTGGTTCTTTTATTCGGGTTTTAGATCTGAGTGGTTAATTCATTCCCGTCAATCGATGTGGTCTTTAAATTAATTGTATTTTTTGAAAATGTAGATTCTTTTCAATAAATAATTAAAATCCGAACAGATTCTGCTTTAGAAAGGAAAACATTGTCCATCGATTACAGAAATAGGTGAGATTCAAAGAGATGATCGTTGGTAGTTGGAAGTTTTTTTTCCTTTGATTTCTTAGTCATTGACGCAAAAGATAGGAGATGTTGGCTTTGATTGTGAGGCTGGGAAGGAATTTCGTCAACGCTAACTGTAGCAGGGGATGGTTGCTAAATATTGTTTTTCGTAGCAATTGTAGACTTTCTTAACAAATTGAATAAATAATTTTATTATGAACAGATACAGGGTTAGAACGAAAATAAAAAAAACAAATTCATTTCTCTAGGATTGCGTAAATTGTGCGTGTCAATTGTTGTTCCTAGAGAGTTCACACCGCACGTTAAAGAAAGGTTAATAACAAATTCATTTCTTTAATTTATATCTCAAGGACAGACAAGAATCGAGGTTATGAAAAACCACGTGATTGGTCAACAATGAAATCCTTTTTATACTTAAACTGGCTTTTTAAACATAAAAAAAAAAGTCCATCCATTTTGCGTTGATTCCTTGTTGGAACCACCTCCTCCTCTACAGGTAAAGATCAAAGATGGTTTTTGTAAGCATTATTAACGTAAAGTTAATATTTTTATTGATTGATTGGCAACTTTCTTTTTCTACTGTGTTCTAAAGAGTGCATATTATAAGACAACAACAGGTAGAGGAGTTCTGGGAAATGAACAAGATCTAATTTTTAATTTGAAAAGTTTTGGTTTGACTGAGGGGCGAAAAACCAGAATGAAAAGATAAAGAAACTTATTACTACAATATGTGGTCTTTTACTGTGGTGTTATTGATAGAACTGCACTTGGGAGGATGAAGGGCAGACATCTTAAGAATGCATTTGAGATACTTAGTTACTTATAAATTCTAATCTTAGTTCAGAGTAAGAAAATTCACATTTTGTTAATTTATTCGAATTAACAAAAAAGAAATAGCAAGCAACCTGTCTCCAAAAAACTTACCACCCAATATGACCCCAATAGTGTTCTGGAACTGTAACAGAAAGCGGTTTTTTTTTTAGTAGGACTTATTTTAAAAGAAAATAATGTTCTCAGTAGAAGTTATTGTATTTCTTTACTTCAAATATGAATAATGCATTAATTAAATAGGATAGATTCCTTAGAAAACAAATCAACAGGAACCATCTGTTGAACGAACGAAATGTTAATATGTAAATTCTTAAAAAAAATAAAAACCGAAATCAGTAAGGCACAAGCTAAAAGAAGGAATTCGCACCCTGAGCTGTCATCGGGAAGAGACTGGCACGGACCGTTTCGTCCTTTTAGGACTCATCAGCCAGCCAAACTGCACCGATGACAGATTCAGAAGGTGCGAGAGGTTAAGATCCCTGGTCTCGCTCCCGAGAACGGGACCTCCCCCCGAAGAAATCCTAACCAAAAAATAAACAAAAATACAAAATACAAAAACTCCTTGTCCTGCATTCCGCTAGGCACAAAAGGAATTTAATGAAGGCATTAAAGAAAGCCACAAAACGATGTGTTACAAATGAAAGGAAATTGAACAGTCTCTTCCCTGTGACAGCTCATGGTGCGAATTCCTTGTTTTAGCTTGTGCCTTACTTTGCTAACAGATTTTGAATTTTTCGGGCACGTTAAATGTCCTTTCAAAATAAAAACCGCTTTTATTAAAACTAAATTTGCCTGAGTCGGCTGATTATTCAGTGGCGTATTTTATAATTTCAAGTTCTTTAAATAACTTTAGAAGCGAGTTTATTTCTATTCTCCAAAGCAGTCTTAAGCAAATGAAAATAACAAAAAAACATAATAATATTTTAAAAAGAGAAACGACTCAGAGAAAAGTAAAACCTTAAACTTAGTTTAATTTTAGTTTTGTTTAACTCCTTAGTTAGTGGAAAGAGGTTTAGTAGGAGTAGGTGAAAATACATTATTGACAATCCTTGTTTTTTTGATTTTTTATAAATCAATTTTTTTAAATTATTTTATTTATAAAAATAAAAAAACAAGGAATGTCAACCTTCATTTAAAATCTTCAAAATTATTTTAAGATTTTAAATGAAGGTTCACTTTTTAAACGATGAAATTACAGTAACTATATATTCACTAATTCTAACCATTGGTTATAAAACGATTTCCATCTTTAACGATACTAGTATAGAAAAAGCAGTATTTAATGAAGCTGACACTTCAGAATGTAACAGCAATAAAAATAAGAAAATTATCAAAAGAATGGATTTTTATTTAGTTACTTACTGTGTAAACAATTAGATTCCTACATTTATTAGTATTCTATCTATGTGTATGTATTATAATCTAGTGTGGTATCTTAGGTTAAATTTGTAAATAAGTTTAATAAAGCGCATGTTTGAGCTCGATGCGTTGTTTGACACGTGGTTATGTTTGGGATTTTATTTTGTCTTCAGTATCTGAATGGAAGACATCCACATGAGATTCATTGTATAAATGAAATCAACGAAAAGCAAAATCCCAATTGGAGGTTTACTGAAGTCTCTTGGGATAGTTTGTTTTTCCCGGGCAACATCGGGTTTTAATTTCCTAGTAACAAAATTAGATCGATAATTGTTTTTTTCTTAGTCGTTGCTTCTTGAAATACTTTTTTAGAGAAAACTAAAAGAAATAAATATATATAAGAGGCTTAATTCTTTTTTATTTTTAATATATCAAAACTTTTTTATATGTATTTTTATTCTTAATCTTGTGAAATTAAAAAAGAAAAAAAAAGACAAAACACCTTGACACCGTTTATGACAGACGACCATAAAACCATTTCTCGCATCTGTGCTCTTTAATTCGGCTCTTGTGTGAGGGTGTAACGCCAAAAGAAGGCGTTATTGACCTGTAATACGGTGACACGGTGAAAGCACACAATTGGAATCTGCATGTTGGGGCTCTTAAATCTGTTGTCAGCGCGCGCACAGCTTTCGTGTCGACCGGCGTTCACACACCTATTTTTGCCCGCAAACGGGAGGCGTGTAATGGAATCATAACTAGGAGCTCATGACTTGCTATTTAAATAAGAACATGCAGATTGCCAGGCCATATTGCACAGCGCCTCAATTAAAGTGAGTTATGAGCAACAACTCTGCCCTTGGTAATAGCAGTGCTTGGCTGCCAGCACGCCACCGCCTACCGCCGCCCAAGAAACCTGCTCTCGAACGCTTTTCTTTGGCAACCGCAGAACTGGGGGAGGCTACAATAACATCCACCATGTTTTCCAATCTAAGGTTTTATTTGCTGTGAGTGGTTCGTCGCTGTGCGCCACAGCTGCTCGGGAGCTTTAGATGGCGCGCGCCGCAGCCTCGCTCGGATTTTGAGGGTGCAATAAGCGACAGTTGTTGGGGGCGCGTACGCTCGCGGGCTCAACGTTCAATCATTCCGTTTCACCCTTGCCAGCCCTATTTAAATAAGTGCCTCGGGCTTTGATAGGCAATTTGAATTCATTACTCATTCTGTGTGTGTAAGTGGAAATGTAAATTTGCCAGTAAGGGGCACATATTATACATCGGTGGCAACTAATCAATGTCTATTAACAGTTCGCGTTCCATTCATCTGCCATGCAGCTTGCCTCGATTACTGTTGATATTTTTGCTTTGCTCAGACCCTGCTGGCGCACCAGTGTGCGATTGAGATCTGGAGGAGGTGTGTGGGGGTGTTTCGGAAGCACCTCAAAGCCGACGCGATTACCTGCTCGGGCGGGGGGGCTGCTTGCTTCGGCACCGCGGCATTTTTACGCCACTTTGCAGCCACTTGAGGTGTTGATAGGGGG
>JAFIDM010000179.1:4628705-4684279 GCA_023159025.1 Thereuonema tuberculata
GTTTGTTCTATAATTGACAGTGTGGTGGCCTCGATTTCATCCCATTAGAATCCTTTCAAATAAAAAAAATCTTAATTGATTCTTCTTTATAACTAAGTTTGAATTATGTAATTGGCTTCGTTTTCACACTTTGAATTAACATATGACTATTAAATACTAAACAGTTCATTACAAAGTAATTGATTCAAGTCTTTTTTATTTCTAATTGACGACTCCTAGTACTGCATTAGGTTTAATTCATCTCGATAGGAATTTCGTTTCAGTTAATTTTAATAATTATCACTTTCGCACTCTTTGAATATTTGATTGCAATGAAATTACTCTCTTAAATCCGTTCGGAAATTCTTTATTTATTCATTTTTACCTGAGAATGAAACTTCTAGAACTTGGAACGTATGTTATATCCTTTCCTCTTTTTGTCGAGTTGAAGCTTTTGCCTTTGATGAGTAATAATCCATTTTCTTTTATTTTCTCCGAGCACACATTTTAACTTTTTCGGAGAAAACATGATCCATGGAATCGCTTTTTTGTTGCTACGCCATATCTTTCTTCCTCGCAATGGCTACCAATTCTTCCCTTCAATTATTATTAATTGTTGCACGTGAAGCATTTGCACTCTCAATGTTGTTAATTGTTTAAACAATTGATTTGCTAATTGCTTCTCTTCATTTTTCTCGCTTTTTTTTTATATATTTCTTTCGTTATCAATCATTATTTGCTTTTGAATATTTATTTTTATTTATTCAGCTATTATACTCTTTTAATATTGACAAAATATCCTTTTAATATTCATATTAATTCATGGAAAAAACCAATTCCAGGAAAAATATAAGATCCTAACCATTAAAGAAAGATTTCCTGACAAAACTATTCTTAAAAATATCTTTGAAGTCGTTTGGGAAAAAATAATTTTAATGATGAAATTACAACATTAGAAACAATTAGTTAAGAATTTTGGATGTTACTTCAAAATTTATATTAGTAATATTTTCAAAAACATTATAAGATCGAATTTTAATTAATTTTTAGTTTGTTTAAAATGATGTTGAATGATGAGTTCGTTTTTCGAAATTGAAATAAAAAAAATAAGGATTAAAAGTGGTAGTAAACAAAAAAAGATTATATTTAATTCTAAATTTGTTAAAATTAAATATCCCTATTTTACCAAGGAAGAGAAATTGGATAAAAAAAAACAACATTGGTGGCAATTTGCATTAGAAAGATACTTCATTTCTTAAACTTAGTTTTTTAATCTCTGTCTTCTGTTTTGAAACATGACATGCATAGTTTCGGACATCTGAAATTCTCATAGAAGAGAATAACGATGTCTTAGACCTCAAACAGATGACAAGTAATCGTTAGAAAAGTGACTTTTATAATTTGCGCGTATTTTGACTTGATTGAAATTAATTAAATTAAAACGATTAAATAAAATTTTATCATTTGGAAAACTTTAAATTAAGATTTGTTTGTTCGACAAATTAATTTATAAAACTAGGAAGAGAAGTTTGAAAAACTTAAAAAAATAATAGGAAAAATAAAAATAAGCTTTTAATTCTTTCAGAGGCTTTTTTTATATATTTTACATAAAAATTATACATTTAAAATGGATTTAAAAAAATTCATGGATGGAAAAATCCTAAGAAGATATTGAGAAAACCATGGGGAAAAGAGAAAACTTATACAATTGAATGCCACAGAGGAAAGTGACAATATTAAACCTATATTTAACAAATATATTATTACATTACATATATTATTGGTTACATAAAAAAAAAAATTACTTCATTTTTAATTAATATTTCTTTTTATTCTAATGACGTACAATCAAGACTCTTGGAATTGTAATTGTAAATATTAGTCTGTTGTTTGGTAAGAAATTAACAAAATACTTATCACTTAATTTAGATAACTAAAATTAATTTAAAAAGGCTAGAATTAATAAGGTCGTTATTATTATTATTATTATTATATCGAAAAAGTTTCAAATCATGGGTTTCCCCAGCTAAGACAATATAGCGGGTCAAGGATCAAAGCACATATTGCCAAGTGTATAAAAAAAAAAGAGAGAGAGTTTGGAAGAATAGTTAGGGATGGGTGCTTCTGTCCATAAATTTCCTAACTATGCGTGTTGTGTTGAGTACCTCAGCCTTCTGGAGTTGTGCATAAGTGTTTTTGTGAAGTGTTTTGTGCTGAGGCTGTGGTGCAATGTGTGAGGCACCAGACCAGTAGCGGACAGGATGATGGGTACAACACGTACTCGGTCCTGCCTCCACTGCTTCTGGAGCTCGTGTGCTAAGTCTGTGTGAGTTTTCTGCATATTCTTGCTGATAGGGACTGCATTATCAATGAGATAGGTCTGTTTGTTGACCTTATCAACAAGTGTGATGTCAGGTCTGTGGTGATGTATAGTTTTCTCTGTGTGAATGGGGCGGTCCCAGTACAGCTTATGTGAGGTTGACTCTAGTACGCTTTGTGGTGTGTACTTGTAGTATGGGACCGTGTTCTTAATAAGTGAGTGTTTGTGTGCTAACTGTTGATGAACAATCGATGCTACCTGATTGTGTCGGTGGAGGTAGTCTGTTTGGGAGAGAAGGGGACAGCCTGATATTATGTGGTCGATCGTCTCATGTGTAGTGTGGCATTTCCTGCATCTGTCATAGTGTGTGTTTGCATCGTGTAGAATGTGTTTCTTGTAGTTGAGTGTGGGGATGACTTGGTCCTGTATTGCGATCATGAACCCTTCGGTCTCCCCAAACAGCTTACCACTCGTCAGCCATCTGTTCGACGCTTATTATTATCATCATCATCATTATTATTATTATTATTATTATTCCATATAAAAAGATGTAGAGTTATCGTATGCTTACAAAACCATTGGAATTTGTAAAGAGTGTTAGAACATAATGACAGAAATATTTACCAGTAAAAATACCGCAACAACAGAAAACATTGAATCAAAGCATTTGATTTGCTTTAATTGATGTATCTGACGAACAAGAGGAAGATCTATCTAACAAATACTGAAGTCTTCAGGGTCCTACAGATTAGCCGAGGCAGAACAATTTCAAAATTGTAATAAATAAATTTTGAATTTAATTTAATTGTATCAGTCAGGATTTGATCGAAGGATTCTATTGGGCTATGTATTTGTTGTTTAGTTGGTTGGTTAGTTGGTTGGTGTTTAATGGCCCAAAAGCAGCTGCGGCTATGTTGTTTAGTATTTGGTATTTCGCAGGTACTTAAAGATGTCATTTTTGGAAGTGTTTTTAGATTTTAAAAAGTAACTTTCCCTTCAAAATAATATTTTTTTCTTTTTTTATTATTATTATTCGAATGTGAAGAAGCTCTTTTGTCATCAATGTATGGAAATTGTGGCTGTGATAGAGGACGACGTCGTCTCACTTTGTGATGCGTTTGATGATTTTCCCCAAAATGAAAAACAAACAATTCGAAATAAAAAAAAACATTTTTTGAAATAAAATATTGTTGTTTTATTTTTATTTTTTAAATTGTAATTTCTTTTATGAATAATTCTCAAGGAAAACCAAACTTTATTCGAACTTGTTTTTTATGGATTAATTTATTTCAATGAAAACTTGTAAACTTTTTTTGATATATTTATAATATATATTTGATGGAAATATTTGTACAAGGTTTTTAATAATAATAATAAGTTTGTTCTTTAGAATTGACTGTTTTAACACAATTCAACTGAATAAATGCTGAATAAACAGTAAATTACTATTATTAGAATCCCATTCGCTTAACAAAAAAAAAACTAAAGAATTATCAGTAACTTTATATTTATTTGCCCAAAAGGAGGTCTTTTGCTTTGTCTCCCGTAGTATTAGAACAGGATTGATTAGACGAATAAATTGATTGTTTTTGAATAAAAAATATAAAAAAAAAATTCTGTTGAGAAACTCAGGTGATTCAGCTAAAAGGGATATTTAGTAAAAACATAAGAATATTTTATCCTCAAACAAAATGATATGAACTGCGATGAGGTTTGTCTTCGAAAAACGAGGGGAAAGAACTTAAAAAGTACTTTCTTTAAAATTCTTTATAATTGTTTTTCTTTTTTTAAAGTTTAGACATTTATTTTAAAATTAGAATACATGTATTAAAATCATAATACACAAAGAAAACCACACATTTTCAATTATCTGAAAAAATGATAATTAAATTGGCTTTATCGTCAAAATCGGATTAATGTTAATTGTATTGGGAGATTAATGGATTAACCAAGAGGATTAACACTCATTGTTCAAAAACCTTGATAGAAATCCATTGTTTAGGTTTTAATGCTTTTGCTGGGGAATATTTCGCGGGCTAATTCCTCTCCACGAAGAAATAGATCGTCTCTTGTCCATCAATAGGAACATCAAGTTTCAAAGAGATCTAATCCACCAATGAAACGTAGTAGACACTGACTGACTGATGTTAGGAGTCTGGGTTTTCTATGAAATGATGCGAAAAACTGCTTTCTATGTTTTTGTTTTGGAATATTCGAAATAACCGTTATTTTAAGAGATCCTAATGTTATTTTTGAAAGAACCAAGTGGATGATGTCTATTCTCAAAATGACTATTGTAACAATTTTGGTTTTGCGTTGAAGCCAAACAGACACAAGTTTCTTCTTAAAACCAAATGGAAAAAAATTTGGAAGCTCTTGAAACAAACCAACTCTGGAAATTGCGATTGTTTGAATGAAATTGAAATGAGATTGACGTCACAAGTGATTTGAATTAGAAAAAACATTCAGAGAAATACAGCAATTGATGTATTATTTTACTGATCTAAGACTAGAACATCCAATAAATATGAAACACATCATAGATAATATTATCTATTACCTTAGAGGATATTATCTATTTGGATAAACGTACTATAAACTCGATTCTTTTTTAGATGGCATTTATTGTATACATAAAATCCATAAGAAAAACATGATCAAAATAGGCTCTTACTCGGATATTTGGCCGAAGTGAAACACAAATAAAACCATATTATTTTTATCAGAACAATTGGACACTAGTTTTTTTAAACTCAAAAATTAAAATTAAAAAAAAAAAGAAAGACATCCTATGAAAATTTATCAATATTTTCATTCTTCATTTGATTTGGGAAAAAATCTGGAAGCTTCTTTCCATGGGAGTTCTTTAGAATCTCTCCTTAATTACGGAAGAGAAGAGATCCATTAACTTAACACGGATTATTTTTATGTATCTTATATAGAATTGAATTCTAGAATTCTATGTAATTCTGTAATTACACAGAAATACAACCAAGCGTTTCTTATTTATTTAAATACTTATATATTTGCATGGTATTCATCCTCCACAGGAATGTGATGTAATTCCTATAATGTGAATCGGAAAAAGGGAAATGTGCGTGTGTATGGGGGGGGAGGGGGTTAGAATAAAGTACAGCGTTTTAAATCGAAGACTGCCAGTGATAGAAATAACTCCAAAGTTAGTTATCCATGGAAGTTGAAATATTGAGACATTGTTTAACAGCGGATTTGGCACCAATAAGTACAGACTTAAGAACAACAATATTTCCAAACATAAAAATCCCAATAAATTCTAAGTTAGAATTAAGGGTTACAAAATGCGATAGATTTTGATTGAAATAGGAGTGAAAGGAATATCCAAGCGTCAAGTGATAAAAAAAACAAAACACATTTTATAGAAATTCTTAGTTTTTTATTACTATTTTATTTATTTAACGGTTGAGATTTTTGTAATTCGAAATATATCGTAGGATTTTTACTTATTTTTTTATTTTTAAATTGTTTTAGATTTTTACTAATAATTCCTACCTCAGAGTACTTGGACAGATAAGAGTCTTTGAAATAGTCTGCTAAATAAATAATAGAAAATATAGAACAAGTAAAAAAATGCAATTTTGATGACTTTTGTTGTTTTTGTTGGGTTTTTTTTTTGTGCTTTAAAAGATTCTTTTGAAGTGATGAAAATTATTCAAAAGAAAGTGAATTAAAAAGCTTGTTTTTTTGTTTGTTTTTTTTCTAATGACTTTAATCGCTGTGAATTTATTATTATTTTTATATTTAAATCCTTTTGGTTTTGAAGAAACAAGAAACGGATATCAAATACAAGTGGGTGTTAATAATTCGATGAGTAATTAAAGTTAAAATGAAGCTCAGTGGAGGTTTTGATCTTGGAATTTTGAAGTAAATAAAGAGAAATGATGTTTGTCCTTTTATCAGTCACGTCGCTAGGATTTTATTTGGAGGGGGAGGAGGATAGAAAGTAGGAGGAGAGACTTCTTTGGTTTCCATTTCCTCAAGACTTACATTAGTAAACAATTGAAAAAGAAATGAACAAAAATGGAATTACAACATCTGTTATAGCAAGGATAATTCATAATTATGTTATGTCAATTCATAATTTACTGATACTAATAGCTCGTACCCAAATGGAAAATGACTGAAATAATATATATATATATAAATTTTTATTATTATTATTCCATTTATAAGTATAAAATAACAAAAATAGAATTACATGTTTATTTTAACTCATAAATCCAGAAAATCTTACACTTTTTTTAGAATTATAGCTACCAACTGCGTATTAATCATTAAAACCTGTTTAAAATTAAGATATAGAAGTTTAATTAGAAAGTTTTTGTCTCTTTTTTGTGTTTTCTAATGAAATATAATTTTAATTAATGTTGTTGGGTCTTTCCTAAGAACATTTTCCCTTCCATAAATGATGTCAATAGGCTTTCGTTAGAAATAATAAAATTGTTAGACACTGGTTAATAATAATTAATAATTAGAAGGTATTTTTAGAAAGGAAACGAAATTTTCTAAAAGTCACAAATCATCGAGATATTAAAAGTAACTTATTTTAATATTCGTAGAGGAAATGGATGGAAATGGTTTGGATCACTGATGGAACAGTATCTTTGTTTGTTTGTTTCTTCAGTTAAAAAAGAGAATTGGACTCAGTTTGTGTCTTCATTGACCTCAAATGATAAAGACGCTGTGGACATCGGATCTCTAAGAATCCCAAAGCGCAAATGGAGAAGTTATAGAATTGGTTAAGATGGGATTTTGTCACAAGTTTAACAGAATAAAATTGTCATCCAAGTGAATCAAAATTTTAAACAAAGAGGAAAGTTGATTTCATTTTTCCATTTGTATAATTCGGAAATTTTCGTCAACGGATGAAAACAGAATGAAAGGGAAGAAGATTTCAACGAAGAAGAAGAAAATGTTTCAACCAATGAATCACCAGAAATTCAAAACCTACCATTCAATGAACAGCTAATTCACAGCAGACAAGTAGAAACAACGACGATGTTGAATGAAGCAAAAGGAAGGGTTAACGTGCTGACAAATTCACTGAAAAATGTCTGTTAAGCCCAGCACAGAATAAACAAAAACAATGAAGTTAGAAATTCCTACTGAACAGTTTAAAAAGAGCACTTTTTTAATTATAACCAACAATCAGTAGATTGTTAAGACTCGTTAGCATTGTTAGAACTAAGATTTTTTAAAGTAATAGCTTCTGTTTCTTTATTTGTTTGTTGGTTTTTTTCAAATCGGCAAATAAAAGTTAAAAAGAGAAGTAATTATTATTATTATTATTACTATGTAAAAGATTCAAACCATGGGTTTCCTCAGCAAAGACAAACATGGCGGGTCAAGGACCAAAGCACATATTGCCAAGTGTAAAGGCGATGTGCAAGAATGATTAGGGATATGTGGTTGTGTCCATAAATTTCCGTGTTGTGTTGAGTATCACAGCCTTCTGGAGTTGTGCAGAAGTGTTTTTGTGAAGTCTTATTATAAATTGTTGCTCAGTTTTTGACTGGTGGTTGTTTAATACGATCTCTCATCGGAGTTCTCTTTCTGAAGACGAAGGTCATAGGATGTTCTATGGTTTAAAATGAACTGAGTTCCCATGTAGAAATTTGCGAACTAGCCTATATGACATGTACTTTAGAACACTAGCTTTTTTGCCTTTGCTTGATTATGTTCGGATGCAGAGTCAATAGGTTAAGGCTGTGATGAAGATTCTTTGGGATTAGACCTGTTGCTGAGACAGTGATAGGGATGGTGTAAACTGTTTTCATGTGCCACTGTTTTTGAATTTCTGTAGCAAGATCGGAGTATTTGGATAATTTATTGTGATAACTTGATAATATATTGTTATCACTTGAGATGGTCACATCAATTAAAAAGGTTGTTTTCTGTGCTTTGTCAAGCAACATGATATCTGGTTTACTGTGTGCAATTGTCTTGTCAGTAAGAATAGATCTGTCCCAATGTAATTTATAGTTGTTATTTTCTGATAGTTTCAGGCTTATATTTGTCATATGGCGGAGGTTGTTCGTTGATGAGATTATGCATTATACTGAGTTGTTGATGAAGAATTTGCAGACTTGATCATGTCGCCATTTGTTTGGGCCAAGACTTTGCAGGATGAGGATATGTTGAATTGTTTCAGGGACATAATGCCATTGCCATAAATTGCCTGATATTAATGTGGTATCCTTAATTATGTGTTTTCGATAGTTTCGGGTGTTAATTACTTGGTCTTGTATGGCTAGAATTTTTTATTATTATTAAGTAAAAGTTTCAAATTTTGGGTTTCTCCAGCAAGACAACATGGCGGGTCAAGGACCAAAGCACTTATTGCCAAGTGTAAAAAATAAAATAAAAATAAAAGTGATGAGAGATGTGTAGTTGTGTCCATGAATTTCCTAACTATGCGTGTTGAGTTGAACAGCACAGCCTTCTGGAGCTGTGCATACGTGTTTTTGTGAAGTCCTAGTGTGCTGAGGCTGTGACGCAATGTGTGAGGCACCAGACCATTGACGGACAGGGCGATGGGTACAACATGTACTCGGTCCTGCCTCCACTGCTTCTGGAGCTCGTGTGCTAGGTCGGTGTATTTACTGATATTGTCTGCGAGAGTTTTCTGCATGTTCTTGCTAATAGGCACTGCAATATCAATGAGACAGATCTGTTTGTTGACGTTATCAATAAGTGTGATGTCAGGTCTGTTGTGATGTAT
This sequence comes from Thereuonema tuberculata, assembly GCA_023159025.1. NCBI lineage: Eukaryota > Metazoa > Arthropoda > Chilopoda > Scutigeromorpha > Scutigeridae > Thereuonema > Thereuonema tuberculata. The sequence continues at coordinate 4,637,762 of JAFIDM010000179.1, forward strand.
GGTTTTTGTCTGTGTGAATGGAGCTTTCCTAGTACAGCTTATATGAAGGTGACTCTGATACGCTTTGTGGTGTGATACGCTTGTAGTACGGGACTGTGTTCTTAAGAAGTGACTGTTTGTGTGCTAGCTGTTGATGAACGATCGACGCTACCTGATTGTGTCGGTGGAGGTAGTCTGTTTGGGAGAGAAGGGGACAGCCTGATATGATGTGGTCGATCGTATCATGCGTAGTGAAGCATTTCCTGCATCTGTCGTCATGTGTGTTTGCGTCGTGTAGAATGTGTTTCTTGTAGTTGCGTGTGCGGATAACTTGGTCCTGTATGCCATCATGAACCCTTGGATCTCCCCAAATAGCTCACCACTCGTCAGCCATCTGTTCGACGCTTCCATGTCGACATGAGGCTGCTGAGTTCGTGATGATGTCTGCCAAGTAGTTCCTTACGAGCACATGATTCTCGCAGCTGCTATGTGTGGGTGTCGGGGGTGGTGAGTGTTAGAGAAGGGTTTGCGAGGTCCAGGGGTGTGAGGTGTGTGTCGGTCTTGACAATGGCTGAGTGGAGTGAGGAGTATTGTGCTCTTTGGTGTAAGTGTTTCCTAAGTGTGTGTACTTGTTTTGCATGTAGGGTGATGAGGTTGACGAGTCCTCGGCCTCCCTCCTTGCGGGAAGAGTCACCCATTCCGTAGCGGACTTGGGGTGGTGCATGTGGTGTTTCGTGAATGTAGTGCGTGTTGTGCGTTGCAGTGCCTCGAGTCCATGGAATTATACCGAACGAATATGTTAGTGTGGGGACGGCAAAAGTGTTGATGGCTTTAATTTTATTTCTCGCGTTCAGTTGTGTTTTGAGTAGAGATGGACGGGATTGGATTTTTAGGTCGGGACGGGACGGGACGGGATTTTCCTTCCTTCAGTAAATGGGAAATAGTTGTTCGGGTTTTGAAACTTGATATGGATGACAATAATAATAACAAACAAAAACATTTTTATGTCTGTCGCTAGTTGAAATCACGAAGGCCGTCGTCTGTTGTTTATTGGTTTCGCCGGTCTATCGCTAACGCTATGACGAAAACACTTTGTTGTTGATGTAATATTGGGAGGTAGAAGGAAAATAAATAGTCCAGAGTATTTCTCAATGATTTATTGTAGTTTTCAGTTGCCAGGATTAATAAACCCCGCATTATTAAGCCTTTTGTTGAATTTAAATAAATCCCGAAGAAATTCCGAAGTAAAGCAAATCCCGCCCGATAAACGGGATTATAATTTTCCCGAAAATTTTCCGAAATATCGGGTCCCGTCCATCCCTAGTTTTGAGGATGTTATGAATTATTATTATTATTATTATTTATTTACATTTTGGAAAAAATGAGTGATTCTTATTCATTATTGTTGTTAAATTTTATTTCGCATTTGTCAGAAAAGATTTTAAGCTTTATTTTCTTCGTAAAATTAATGCATAGAAAATTATATTCTTTTATTATATATAAAAATACCCCCCCCCCCCAATACATAATAACACACTATCTCGAACTTTAGCAATATTTCGGAAACATTTATTAGAATGAGGAGAATGAGGGGTGCACAACCCCTTGGCTCTTATGCGCCCATGTAGTGTCAACCTTAAAATTAAAATTTTCCTTTCCATGCTGTCAAACAGATACAGTGAAAAATGTCATATCTTATAATAGCAACTGTCTCAGACTTTACTATTGGAATAATGGTAGGAAACCAACTATCGCATTATGTGATAATTTGAAGTTTATGTAAATTACATTTATTATTAATTATTATTTTAATTGACATTATGAAATCATTAATTAGCATGATGTAGTTGGGTTGGAGGATGGGGCCCTCCATCAGAACTTTTATAAAAATATTGGCCCTCAGACTTCCTAAGGTTGCGCATCCCTGTTGTAGATCATTTGATTCTTCCTGAAGCCATATTCTACAACTTCGTTAACTGAACATATTTAAATGAACAATTAAGGAAACAATTCTTTTAAGCAAAATAATAATACAATGTTCTATATACAATGCACTGCCGTTGATCATTCGCTTTATTATTATTAACAAAATACAAATAAGCATTAAATAAAACAAATTATCAATGTTACTTGTTTCTACTATTTAAATACCTTTCTTTTTCTCCTGAAAAAACTAAAATGTAGAGCATGTAAAAAAGTTTATTTTAGGAATACTGGCAGGACGCTAAGAGAGAGAGAGGCTTGGAACAGGTTGCTGTCTTTCGTAACAACAACGAAAGGTTTCGCTGTGGGCGGAACATTGTTGGGATGAAAGACATGATCCTGAACCTGAGGTTTTGTTTCCTAATAGGAGGAGGAGTCGATATAGAATTGAGGCTTGTTTTATTAAAAGCTTTCCATGTTTGAATAAAGATAGGGGTTATTTATTAATGATAATATCTTTGTCTTTTTTTTTTCAGGAACTTATCAGAGTTTAAATAAGGGAAATTTAAATTATATCAATTTTATCATTTTTTTTAAAATCTGTTTCATCTGTTATAGTTTGTACATTGTTCATAATAATAAGAATAATTGAAATATGATCAATGGCAGTGCATTGCAAGTCGAATATGTATTTAAAAAAAAACGAAATAACAGCATTGTTTGCTAATTGTAAACCGTTAACGAATATGTAGAATATGGCATTGAATATAGTTAAGTGTTTGTCTTGTTAAGTGTATTGTTTTCGATTTCTTCATTAGATTAATGAGGATGCTAATAATTAGTTAAAGAAATAAAGTAATTCCTAGTTAAATTTTGTTTTCATTGATTTATTGAATAACGACCTTGTTTACATCAACCAAAAGAAACAGATCATTCGGATGTTAATCGAACAATATTCTGCAAAAAGAAAAACCTCTTTCCATTCATTGTAAAACTTTATTTTCGGTAAGAAAGGTTTAACTGGTCAGATCACTAGTTGTTATGTATCTCATATTGTTTCTCTTTTTTTATTAATAAAATAGTGGGTGGTTTTTTTTTTGGATTCAAACTTATTAGTAAGTAACGATGTTAAAAACAGAAGAGCATTCCAATAAAAAACTTGACTGTGGAAATAAATAATCAATGAAAAAAAAACGCCTTTCCATCTGTAATTGTCTTTTCTCCGTTGGAGCGAAGGCGGATGTCAGGCGTTGGCGATTGAAGAACATTGTTGTAGATTCAACATCGATGATGATCTTTTGTTTGGCTATTCTTGTTACTTTATTTTTTTTCCTTCTTTGTCGAAACATCTTTTCATCTTCTTGTCGCCTTCGTCGGGCAGATGAATATCAAAAGAGGCAGAAAAAAATGTGCCGCTACTTGAGGGGGAATCAAATTTTTTTCTGCAACTCAGCAACGCGTTGGGGAATGTGAGAAATGCAGAACAATTTTATGCCTCTCGACCTCTTCCCGGTTGTTTAATCAAAAGTTGACAAGGAACCACCTGGGATAGTGGCTTTGAATAATCACCAACTGGTGTAACGACACCTTCCACGGATGCCCCTTTATATCCCCCCCCCCCCCTTTCTTCTTTTTCTTTTTTTTTTGCTGATTCAGTCGGTTGATACGGAAATAATTTCCATTTCATCCTCCTGAGCAGAAAACTTGAGAAGGACCCTTGAATAGGAGGTTCCCTGGAGAGGGTTTGAATTAAGCCTTTTATTCTTCGACTAATAGGGAGAATTGTTTCACCCTCTTTGACCTGCAATAATTCGCTCTAAGCAAAAAAAAAGACTTTAAAATCGGGGCGTGTTTGAATGTTTTAAAGTTATTAATTAAGTTTTATTTCTTTTTTTATTATTCTGAACTGTTCTGATGCAGTTGAAGAAAAGTACATGACGTAGCTCGGGATCTTCAGACACTCTCCTGTGACTTTTTATTTTCTTTTGGCCCTGAACAGTAATTAACAAAAACAGTTTGACAAAAAATTTGGAAAATTCAATAAGAAACATTTTGGGGGGAAAATGGAAAGATTCTAAAAGAATTGAAAATTATTTTACTTAAGTTTGTTTATAATTTAAGGAAAATTGAAATTAATAATAATAAAAAAATATATTAAAAGCTACAAATCAAACAAACAATTTAATCGACAAAAACAAACACAATTTCTACAAACAATCGTGGATGAATAATAAAATTTTAAAGCACATAAGGATTAAAAATAAACTATATAATAGATTTAAACATAATAAAACTAATAAACGTTGTGAAATAGAATATAAAAAGAAAAGAAATTGGTTAAAAAAATTACATAAATGAAACAAAAAATAAATATTATAATAATTTAATAAAAATAAATAAACGCATCACGAAAGCTTTGTAGAATATAATTACTAATGAAATATATTATTCTAATAACACAATGAGAAAAAAATGTTTTCAAAAATTATAAAATAAATATAATATGGAAGAAATTTTCAAAAAGCTAAAAATTAGTTTTACAAAAAATTATCTTACTAATGTAACAAAAATTCCCGAGATCAAACAGAAGAATTTACCACCATTGGATTGAATGGGATGTTTTCTTCCTAATGATATGATCAAAATTATAAAAAAAAAAAAAAAAATAATAAGTCTTATGGCTTTGACAGTATAAAAATTACCGAAATGAAAAAATATAAAAAAAACCAATCGCTTCTTTGATGTCTGGATTATTTGAGTCTATATTAATTTCAGGCATATTCCCAATTGTTGGAAAATTCCTAAAATTATCTCATTGCATATAAGGGAGTGAATTTTGATAACTATTGACCAATTTCTATATTATCGAATGTTTCAAAGATTATTCAAAAATATTTGACAAACTCTGTTTATCAATTTGTAGTAAAAAATAATTTCATAAATCAAAACCAATATGCTTATCAAAAGAATAAAAATACTTTATTACTTTTAAGCAATTTGACAAACAATTTAAATATAAGCTTAAAAAATAGGAAAATAAATCTGATTAGATATATTGATTTCAAAAAAAGCCTTTGACAGCCTTGATAACAAATTATTAATAAATAAATTAGAAAAGGTCGGCATTAGAAGGTACACCAGGACATTAGAAGGTACACCAGGGTGTCTACCAACCGGGAAATCCGGGATTTGTACGGGAAATTTGGGTTGACATGAAATGTACGGGAAATGTCCTTAAAAATCAAACTATGCCCTTAAATTTTCAGCATGATTTTTTTTTTTTTCGGTTAAAACAGATCGGTTTAGAGGTTTTTTTTTTTTTGGTTGAACAGAATTTTTGTGAAAATGTCCTTAGATGTACGGGAATTGTCCAATTTTTTGTTTGAGATTCAGTAAACATCCTGTACACTTATCAAAAATTATATGAAAAATAAAAAATAAAAAAAAACAAAAAAACAATGAAACTTGGTAACTTTTACAGTAATCTTTTCAATTAAAAAGAGGTGTTCCTCAAGGATCAAATTTAGATCATTCGTTCTTACTGTATACCAACCCGATTTTTGATAATATCAAATTTTCGCAATCATATGCAGACGACATTGTACTCTTTAAATGATGACCCAAACCTTTTAGAAGCACATAAACGATTATAGACAGATTTCAATTCTACTGTATCTTGATCTATAAAATAAATAAAATAGCAATAAATCATGAAAAAACTAAATTGATGATGATTAAAATAAAAAATAAACCTATGCATTACAATGTAGAAATAAAATTACACAATGTCAATTATATATTCAGTTGTACTTGCAATTCTGGGTGTATGTATTACTCTGTGTAATGCATTTCCGTTTGAATTTGCATATAATGCAAGAATCTCACTGCAATATGAGGAAAAATATATATTTATGGAAACCAATTAGAAAAAAAATGAAAAATATTTTCATTTTAGAAAAATATTTCTTTATTTTATGTATAGAATTAAAATGTTTTTATTTTTTTAACTTTTTTTTTATACAATCATCATTGATACATATAAATATAAATACAGTAGAGCATCAATTATTATCCGAAGCAATGCTGCACGGGGGGTGTTCGGATAACTGATATTTCGAATAGCCGATCATTTACGAAAACATTGTACCAGTGACATAGGAGCAATATGAAACACAGAAACAGTGATACATATTAAACACAAAATTTTATACAGTGGAAATTCGATTAACCGTCACCTTCGGGACCGGGACTGTGACGGTTAACCGAATAGACGGATAACAGAAATTTCGCAATAAAAATGTACAGTAATGAAATTTCAATGCTGGTTTGGGACGAAAGGCAAACAATAAATTGTAATACAAAGAAAAATCTATCGGTAACAAATAGATATCGTCAAACACCAAACAAATAATAATAATAATAATAGTAATAGAAACATAAAACAGTACTAGATAATAAGGTTTATATGTTGAAGCTGTAATCAGTCATCATCATCTGTTTCTTCAAGCTTTTTTTAGCGGCAATGTCCCGTATTTTACGGAGAAATAGGTTTTGCGATCGATGACGGATAACAGAGAGTGACGGTTAATTGAGTTTCCACTGTATTGTATTTTAAACATTGCTAATTATGGTCCAAATCACGTTTTAGATAATAAATTACCTTATTTTAAATCCGTCCTGTGACTTCGTTGCGTTGTTTTTGTCGTTACGTGTTTAAAAAACTCTCAGGTAATTCTGTAACTTAGTTATTCTGCTCACAAAATACATGCAAGCAGTATACTTTAAAATTTATATACATAATTAAAAATTGAATCGGCTCTCGATTATAGAATTTCAAGACACTTGAAAATAAAACGTGCATTTGATTAATTTCCTGTTTTCTCTGATTATTATGTTTGATAATGGGAGTACAAGGAGAAAATGTTGAATATAAATAATCATGATGTTTGTCTATCGTCTTAATTTTATTATTATTATTCATTCTCATTTATAATGCAAGAAAATTATAAAACTTGATTTGGTTGAAGTTCATAATAAATTCAATTGTAAAATAAAGTGTAAATCAGATTAATACCATTTGAAATAAGATTTAAAAAAATAAAATACTAATCACATAAAGATCCGCCATTGCTGAACAATTTGTTGTTTCAGTTGAGGTTAGTCCGAAGCGTCGTACAAGTAATCACGTGGTCAATCAGTAAGAAACTCAGCCGCTGATTGGTTTCCAGGATTATTGTAATATTGTTTTTTTTTACTAATTCGTTGACAAGATAAAAATATTCAACGGAGATTTTAATAAGTTTGAACAGGAATGAATTGAAATTACAAAATATTACGATAGAAACTAAAATAAAATTTTAAGAAACAAAGTGGTAACTATTTTTGTTGTTAAAGTAACATAAAATATAAAAGCAGAAGAAAAACATTTTTGTTTAAAATAAAATATTAAGTTGTAATAATTATTATAATCCTGTATATAATTATTTAAGACTGTCTCCAGAGAAAATACAATAAAAAATAACACGATTACAGTGGTTCAGTGTCGTAACATGCAAACCAACGCTTAACTTACCAATAATAACAAGATCATCTTCTTTGAAATTTGTCTTAAGATCCTCTGTTTGGAAGGAGATATTGTGTCTTCATTAGAGAGGGAATTTGACGCGTGTGATTTTCAATTGTAATCTAATTTCAATTTAATAGTATTTGATTTATATAATCTTTGAAGTATTTACTGAATTTAATCTCTTTTTTTTTCCTTCTTTAGGCAACAGCAGAGAGTTCGAGTAAAAAATCGAAGGAATCCTCTTCAGGAGGAGATAAGAATTCTCCGGAATCCCGTTGGGAAGTAAGTGGAACCACCCACCCACGCTTATTAAATCACTTGTAATTAATGGAAATCACCAAGGGTAATAAATCTCCATGCAATCAACACGGAAATACATTTTCAGACAATTTAAATATATTAAACACTCGAGTATTTTTATCAACGGGGATTCTTAAGAAGAATTATTAATAATAGAACATTCTGTTTCATATTAATTAAAACACTTTTGATTGTGTGTTTTTTTAATAGATATATCAGATACCTACTATGTTTAGTTGCTTTATTTGTGTCTAACAATTAACCCAACTAACAATGGATGAGACCAAATTATTTACAAGTGACATCCTGGAACAGCTGTTTCACGCTCGTTGGCAGTAATCAGCTAGGAGAAGTCACAGTAAATAACAAGGTCTCCGTACTGAGGCTAGTATGAACAAGTTGTTTTTTAACATTTCAAATGCGCAGTTTGAAGTCTTATGCTTTAAAAAAATTCAATGAGGCCGCTCTCGCTGGCACATGGATTTTCTCATTGGTTTTTTTCATGGTGAGTTTTTCATTATGTATTTTTTCCTTTGAGGCACCACTGCGCTTCCGATATTAAACTAACTAATTCTTTATTAAAACAATTACTGAACGGTGAGGAAGTGTTCGCTCTAACCGGTAGCCGCTTTATCCGGTGTAGAATTCTCCATAGTGAATCGTCGTGAGTCCTTGCAGAGAGCAAGATTCAGGGAAAGATATTGACGGCAAAGAAAATGGATGTTTGCTCTTCAATTAGTTACGTCACAGTTTTAAGTAATTGTCTGCGGTTGTTAATATGCAGCTTCATAGTCTGCTTTATATAGAATATTTATATATTTTTAATATACTGCATTAATATTCCTTCATTTTGTAAAAAAAAAAAGATTAAACCTAAGTAAATATAAAAATACTAGCAACCCGGGAAAAGTGGATTCTCCCAACCCACGACTGCTTTTAGAACCAGCGAGTGCGTCTATGACATATTTGTATTTTTTATAGAGATTAGAATGTAGTCCCCGTGGCCTAATGGATAAGACGTCTAACTTCGGATCAGAAGGTTACAGGTTCGATTCCCGTAGCGAGCTAGTAGAAATTATTTCTATTTTCACAAATCACAACAATTGTGCTGGACAGACAGAGAAAAAAAAGATTTTATATAATATGGTGATTACAACCTTCAAAAGGTCTAATGAATGTATTTCGTATTAATTGGTCATTCTTTTATCCGGCCAGTGGTTCCTTCCGTCGGATAAGAGGAATCTGTTGTCATGACTAAAATTTGATCCCAAATCGCCGGAGGTAAAAATTCCGAAACAAAATATTCACGAAACACAAGTTTTGAAAAATAGGAAGTAGTTTTTCTTCTTAAATTTAGTTTACAAAAACGACGCTTAAATCTGAGGAATTAATTTTAGGTGAATAATTGTAGGTGCTTTCTTACGTAATTTTAACAACAGAATTTAAAATATAAGTAATCTACTCAATTCCTTCTTTTTGTACTTGAAATTAAAAAAAAATATAAAAAAAACCTCCTGTGAACTGATAAAACATCTTTAATTTACCCGATATTTCGATTGTCTTAACGAGAATCTTCTTCAGTTTGATATTCGAAGAAAAGAAAAACTTTCTTCTTCCTCTACAGCTTTTCTAATCGTTAAAAGAATGGAAATATCGCGTGTATTAAAGAAAATGTTTATCGGATCATAGGAATTTTCTTTTATATTTAATAATTGAAATCACGTACTTAGGTTGTTTGTTTTTTTACACAGAACTGTCAACATAAACTCCGGTAGTCTAAAAACAATGTAATAGAATGAAGTTAGAAGGAATTTACCTGCGTCTTTTGTTTTATTCTGCTGCTGCGATATCATTAATTATTACCTCATAAATACTTTAGTTTTGATGGAGAGCAGCTGAATTGAAACTCATCAATGGAACCCAAGTACTTGTGGATTGACTCTAAATTTGAACCAACAAACCAAAACGAGTTTCATTGTTATTATTACTAATTTAAATAAGTTTATTGCCACGTTATAAACAAATTAACAACCAACAATTATCCGATGTGAACCAGAAGCAGTGCAACGTCATGTAATTCCTTCCCTATATTTCACTACTACTTTTTTATGTGACTGGTTGTTTTCTAAGTCTTGTTTTAATCAGATTCTTCAAATAGGAATTCAGTAGACGGTAAAGATATTAAAAGAGTGACAGGTGATAAATAAATGATTAATGCTATTCTGAAGAGATTTATTTGTTAGTAGTGATTTCTGCTGGTTGTATTTCTCGCTCAAACAGATAAACTTTCAGACGTTTAATATCCATAGCTTCAACCCAGAAATGTCAAAAGTCTCCAACAGATGGCGCGGAAGTATTTAAGTTTTTTTTTTTTTTTTTTCCATGAATACTGACTGATTTTGCTATATTTGTTACATAATTTTATGATATTATAAATTTACAAGCTTTTAACAACAATAACGATTTTTCTCTGATAAATACGATTTTAAAATGTTGAACATCCTAATAAACGCGTTGTTCTTCCCGCTACAATATTTCTTGGACCAACATGTGATAAGATTTCTCCGGAGATACACTCCTTTAAATAAATAAATAAATAAATAAATAAAAACGCCAGCGAACTTTTAAGTTTATTCATAACTTCAGTAATTATTGGTAATTGCTCTTCAGTGCAGAGAATATGTACTAATGATAGGTGAAGTTATGTTGAACTATTTAAGTACAAAAATTTTAAATTATTCATAGTGTGAATGTATATTGCAGTCTGAATTTGTATCGAAACTTTCTTAATGTATTCCGTCAAAAACTTGGGTAATGCTGTTTTATTTTGAAGGCTGTCATTTTTCTCTCTCAGTGGAGATGGGGCTTTCGATTGAACGGGACACGCGACGTGTTGGCTCAGTGCCTCTGGGGACAGATGATCGGTGTCCGAGGCATCAGGTGCATACATCAAGAGCTCAGTTGTAGGCCCAAGATAAATGGCCTAATATATTGACACTCGAAATTTCTTTTCATTTGGCACTCGTGCTGCCAGATTGCCCCAGGCGGGGGTGGGGGGAGGAGCAGTCGTTGTCTTTGGACGAAATTAATATCGGTAATGGCACAAATAAAAGATAAACTGTTGGATTTGCAACGGACACTTGATTACAAATCCCCTATCAGCTCGAGTCTTATTAGTTTGCTAAACAGTTGAATTCGTTATTCGCAGAATATTTTTTAATAAAAAGTGATTTTCACTTGATTATTATCTGAATTTTTCATTACAGACAAATTGCGGTTTTATAATATCAGCGATTATGTCAAAAATGTTAATAATAACAGTCACGTGACCGTTATTAATATTAATTCAACGGCTTCTGTAATTTCATGGAAAGAATTTAATAAACATCCACATTTTCATCTCCTTTAAGTTCAATTATTATTTTAATAATCATTTTAACATAACCACGTAAGACTTTTTCTAATCTCTTCAGTTTTATTCACAAAAAAGAATGGAAAAAAATTAAACCCGCCAATGTAAACAAGGCACTGAAGAAATGGCTCATTTTATATTCTAGTCTTTCTTGACAGACAGAGGACAAATCTACTGTAATTTTAATTTGTATTCTAAAGTTTATATTTTTTTCCTTGCCTATTGATATTAAGCAATATTAGAATATATCTTTAACACTCATTATATTTTGCACTTGTCATAGAAAAAAAAAAATAATAAAAAATATCAATAAATAAAAAAATAAAAAAGTTTGAGGGGAGGGGGGGAAATAGAAAAAAGGAATTAGTTTTAAAAGGGCCTTATTTTATAATTATTTTAATGTTGATAATTATTTTACAGACTATATATTTTCTCTACGTAATTCGATTAATGACGTAAAAGATAGTTTCTCCGTTCTTTAAAAAAATAAATGAAAAAAATTGTTAATTAAAATCCTTTTCAACATTCTATTATCATTAATAAGCTTTGTTAATATTATTATTTAATCTTTTAATAAAGAAAACATTCTTATTATCAATTTTACCAATGAATTTTACTATCACCAATTATAATTGAACCCATGGATGAGAATTCTTATTTACTCCTAACAAGAATTACAAATACTCATATTAAAATAGATATTATTATTATATTGTTTTTATGCTTAATTCTTGGAGAGCGAGTCAGTCCTTGGAATTTGTTAGAAATATTATAAGAATAAAATTACCTTTTTTGTTTTAATTTTAGTAATCAAGAATAATGAATTTTGTCATTAAATTTGCACTTATAAAAGTAATCTATTAACAAAACTGTGTAATGCATTAATGGATATATTAAAATAATACATTTCTGTCTCTCCTTTATATACATAAAGATACGCGCTTCATTTTTTCAGGTTTCATATTTTGACGTCTTACATTGGTTCTACTTCAGGTTGTTTGATGTGGAAGTAGGTTTTAAACAATTGATAAGTCTTATATTAAATATCATAATTTAACAAAGATAATATCGTTTCTGTAAGCATTATTTTTACGTTTTTTTAAACATTATTTATTGTTAACAATACAAAGTTATATTAAAATTAAGAGACAGTAAAGATAAAACGCACAACAATTAAAGACCATTTAAATATTTTTGGAATTTCCTTACCGCAATCAAAAACAGACTATATATATATATATATATACACACACACACACACACACACACATATACAGTAGAATCCCGATTATCCGCGGAGTTGGGTGGCGCGGCAATCGCGGATAATCCGAAAAAGGACGAACATCAACACAAAATGCTTTTAACATGTTTTATTTACATTAAAGTGGCAATACATACATTATAAACAATTAGTTTATTTTAGTTTACTTTAATTTCTTACTTTTTAACAAAAGAAATCGGTTAATTGTCTTTGGTTTTTTGTGTCGAAACACGAAAACCCCCTACTTGGACGTCACTAAATCTGCCTCTTATTGCTTACCTTATTCTTGTTTTAAATTTTTTTTGTCCGGAGAGGTCCGCGGATAATCGGGAGTTTACTGTATATATATATATATATATATATATATATATATATATATATATATATAAATTAAGAATAATTTGTTGATGCTTGTCCTTTGTTTATGTTTCTTTGGATCCCACTGAGTGATGAGTACTGGGCGAATCAAACTGATGAGACCTAAGTAGGACGAAACAATCTGTGTTTGATTCCCGGCACCAAAATTCCAAAAATAGCTCAGTGGATCTTTTTAATTGTTGTGCGTTTTTATTCTTATTGTCTCTTACTAACATTCTGACGCACGTTAAATTTTGCAATTATATTAAAATTACTTTAAAACAAAAAAGTTAAATACGATATTATGTTCGTTAAATTATGATGTTTAATGTGTTATGAGTTTATTGAAAACCTAATTCCACATCAAACAACCTGGAACAAAAAAATGTAAGACGGCAAAAATAAAACCTGAAAAAGTGAAGCGCGAAATATTAAATATAAATTTATATTTATTTTATGTTATATATAAAAAGAGAAGACATGTATTTGATTATTATTTTAATATATCTGTTAAGGCTAAGCTTTTTTTCTTTGAGTCGTAGTCTTACATTGTTATTCATGTGATTGAAATGTCTTTGTTTTTTCCGTAGTCATATCAGAGAGTGAAGGCGAATCGACAGAACAGACTTAGTGGTAAGAATAAAACTTAAATAACTTATTCCTTAATTCTAATTGATTCGTTAGATGTTGTTCAGATTGTTACGAAGCCTGTGGTAATAATGTTTGAATCTTTCTGTAGCAAGAGCCAAGGGGAAGAAAAGAAAACAGTTAGATGAAACCACGTGTCCAGTGTGCAACGAGCGACTAAGCGGTACACCGGAAGAGCTCAATGCGCATGCGGAACAGTGCCTCAGAAAAGTAAGTGTAAGTGCCTTTTGTAAAGGCTTATCAAGTTTTATTTCAAATATTGTAATATCCCTGAATTCTATCGAAGTTTTAGATAGCAGTCTTGTCAGATGGGGAATTAGTTATGATTGAAATATTATTTTGTGTACATTTTACAACGTTTTATGTTATTTATGTATAAGAGGAACTTATCTTGAAATGTTAGGAACTTACATTTTTTCCTAACCCAAAGCACCAGAGCTGTCCCAGGGAACGATTACCCAAATACGTTATATGTCACGTCCTCGTGTGATTATGTTGGAAAGGAACAACATTGTTTTGCTACGGAATGTTATTTGAGGTCAAAAATGCTATCTTGAGTTTAAATCTGATAGGAAAGGTACACCGTAGCTCATTCTGACGCGAAAATTTCGTATACTAGCATAATTATATTGTGCAAACAAAAATTTCAGGGTGACAAAGTGAGCTATCAGTTGCATAATTACTGAGAGCAAAAGATAGCCGATTAGTTTGGACCGAAATAAATTATCTCTTCTGAAACAGCAACCGAGATTTCCGCGTTCTCACGCCATTCTACGAAAGGTAAAGGAAATGGGTAACCAAAAAGACGCCAAGAAGCATTGCCCAGGAGTGTCAAAGACAACTTTGGACTCATCAGGTGTTCAAAACATCAAAGGTACACACGCTTGTATCCCTTCGCAATGCAGAACCAATTCTCATAAACTATATGAAAAATACTTGGCAGGTGTTAAAGTGATTGCAACCCTTGATGAAACCTGCTTGTATTTAAACGACTGTAACAAGCCATCGGCAAATGACGCCAAAGGACAGAATGGTTCCGTCCGTGTAAGGAAACTTTTTCCAAAATGTTCGTTGTAGTGGGTGGCTCATATCAACATAGAAATGGTTAACGTTGCCTACCACCGAGAGAACATTTTAGAATCGTGTACTGTGAAATCCCTAGGCTATACGACAAGGAGTATAAGAATGGTGCATCCACCAAGACAAGGCCTCTTGTAATACAGCGAAATGAATAGTGTCCTACATGAATCGAATGACTCAAGAAACGGTAAGACAGTTCCATAAATCACCAGATGCATCTCCCTCAAGTTCTATGGATTCGTTTACTGAAGAGGGAAAGAGATGACCTAGAATTGTTGATGGATTCTGGAAAGCCTACCAGGAGGAATGAGACAGAATCTCATGTAATAACGAACCCCCCTCTCCTGTGGAAACTGCGAGCGAATGCCAGGGAAGAACAACATAATAGTGTTTGGTGATTGGATGACAACTGCTAAAATTATTCTTAGAAACCTGGGACAACTCTTTGTGTAATAATAATTACTAAATGACTTAGGTAATGACATTTGGTGTAGATGCTCACAATTAGCTATTATAGAAAAATGGACAAAGAAGTTAAAATATTACCAAAGTGTATTTATTGTTTATGTTTTTATCTTCACTGCGAAGAAGTAAGTTTTTAAGTTCTATTATTATATTATATTACTATTATTACATTATTACTTTATAGAATTTTGTTGGATAGTTTTCTTTAAATACCAATGAGGCTTATTCAAACAACCCCAGAGACAAATTCTTTTTCTTTGGATTAATATAGTTACGAATGAGGCTAATTTTTGTTTTGTTTTCAAGGTAAATGCTTTCACCAAAACAATACGTGGTTTAATTGTCATGTTTCGAATTGAATAATAGTTATTATTATAATATACCGAGACGTATAGTTTTATAGGATTTTAATTCGATATTGCCGACCGGTTCATGTTCAACTGCCGAGCGACTTGGCGCCGATTGTGCCCCTCTTGTAACAAGGCAACAACTCGAGCTGCTTCTTCAGGCGTGGTTTTTATAGGCAGTGAGCGTGTGCAGCCCCTACATGACATTGCAACCATTTGAAAGCAGTGCTAAGATTAGGCCCGATATCACCTTGCAGCTTTGTTGGATTTTGACTTTAATCATACCATTTGAAAGAAGTTTATTTTCTAAGATTTCAGATGATGTATAATTACATTCCTCTCTGACACAATTAACATCGAATGCAAATAGGACCGTCGAGTCGATTTTTTTGCTCGCCAATTTAGTAACATAATAAAAATCGCTTGGAAATATAAATTGATCTCTGAGAAACATCTCGAATGTTCTGATTAAGATTTTTAGCCTCTTTGGATTAAGATGTGCGTTGAAGGCTGTCATTTTGTGTTATAAAAGACCCTTTTTGTTTTCATGCTGAAATGAGAAAAATGCTGCTTTAGCCATGATGATAATATTTCGTCATCGTAAAAATATTACAAGAAGGGTGCAAGAAGGGAGATTATAATATAAAGCCTCCGCACTTGACTTAAATTGAAATGCACTGAAATTACAATTAAAAATGCATCTTGCTAGTTGCGTCCAGACTATTGACTGAACATCCGAAGGGGAATTTCCCGTCGGATATCCAGTCAGCACTCATGGACGCAACTAGCAAGGTGCATTTTTAATTGTAATTTCAGTTCATGTATTTAGTCAAGGGTGGAGGCTTTACACTATAATCTCAGAATATTACCCGCACGTTAATCTATTTATTATAAGAAGGGTTTTTTAGAAAGCTTTTACTTTTTATCGATATTTACAAACTAGTGACAAATATAACAATAAAAAACAAATTGGGCAAATCAAAAGTGTTAATTATCAAACAAGAATCAGGTACTTTTTGGTTTTACTTTTGATGCAAGTGTTGATAATAGATCTGATGAACAAAAAACTATGTGGAATTTGGTCTGATTGAAAAATGACCAAAAAAATCAACAACGGCAGAACGTGAAGTAACAGAATAAAGATGAATGTTATGGACTTTGTATTTATTGATAAGCGTGAAAGGAAAATCATTATAATGTTATTTAAACCAGCCCTGATCTAAAAAATAAAAATAAAATGTATAAACTTCACAGTCTATCATAAATTGAAGTGCGACAAAAAAAAAAAAAAAAAAAAAAAAAACTCAGGATTGTTGAATATTTTACTGATATTTATCTTTAATTTCCTTAATTTTTCATTATTCAACATTTGTTGTCAGTTTAGAATATTGGTTGGCAACGAATCCTGTGTTTCTCACAAGGAAAATTTGATCGTAATCGAAAATTAAAAACCACTGTTTTATCTTTGTAAGATTTCTGATACCAACTAAGGTTTTTTTTGAAAATGTAAAAATTTGAACTCGAAATTACAATACATTCAATTCTGTGAATGTTCCAATGTAAAGTGGACTTCCTTTGGCTTTTGTAATAATAGTGGTGTTGTTTGGATACGGATGTCACCGAGTCCCAATTTTTAAGTTTTTATTTTGAAATGTTAAAAATAAATCAGATTTGATTAATTTCTAAAATCTTTTAATAAATTTGGTTGATTCCATTTTTTGGCTATTAAATGTTTTAGAAGAACGTGTTCTATAGGATTTCAAAACAGGAAGAATGCCGCGTAATTTTAATTAAATTCTCGAAAGCGAAGGTGGTGGTAATTATTATTGTAGCTATTTGCTTCTAATATCTTAAGAATTAGGGTTCAAAGGACTCAAAAGCTACGGATTCACGATAATAAAACAGATTGAAAAAATTAAATGCCTTTGTCTTTTAATAGAATACTTATTTAATACTTAAAACCCCTATTTAATACTCAATATAAAAAAAATATTGAATTATTTGAATTATGATTTGTTTTGGAGTCGTCGTAGGTGTATTATAGTTTATTTATAGCAATTTGGGGGTTGCCAGACATCTGTGAATTAAATATGCGTAGAAATTTGAATAATATATGGATTTTTTTTTAATTAAAAAAAAAGTGATATATCAAAGAATAAAAACTAGAATATTTTTGAATTGTTGGTTGATTGATTTCAGAGAGAGGCTGAGGGAGATGAAGACGAACCTGTGGATGTGGAAGGAGAGAGCTACGAAGAATACGAATGGGCCGGACAGACCCGGATAAGAGCCACCACCCTCCTACAAGGTGGATTTTCAGGTAGGGGTTTAATTGTTTTAAAATCAAACCATCGTATCTTGTTATTCAAGAGAAAAAGCACTGAAAGTGATGTTCAGTTCCTCTTTATTCAATTACATATTTGTTTAATTTAATATTTGTAATTATTAAAAAAATAAATTTCCATGTAATGTTTGTGGTCATCCCTTCACTGTGAACCCCTTTATTGTCTTGTGGGCACAACATATCCTAACAGATGCCCAAAGCGGGATTCGGTCCCTCCACTCATATACAGGGTGATTCGTAAAGTACTGTAAAAATAGGCCGTAGGCCCTCCGCCATAATTTAATTTGTTTTATTGTGTTTGAAATAAACCCAACGAAGTCACTACTCCATTTAACTTAGCCTATTCTAATTTCGCTTCACTTTCCTTGCTCTTCCCGGTTGTGAAGGGTGCTAACTAGACCATTTTTTTTTCATAGGGGCAGAAAAAAGGTTAAAATAGGGACCCCACCATCCGACTCAGAATCGCACGTTCGATCCGGAATTCCGTGCCCTATTTTACTTTTTTTTACACCGAATTTGACTTAGAAAAATATTTCGATGTTCGTTCTATATAGGCCTATTTTTTCAGTACTTTATGAATCACCCTGTATTAATCCACGGCGGGGGAAAAACTCCGCATTAAGTTGGTATTTCTATTTGTGTTAATGTTTCTCAAGAAACAACGAAGAATTCATCAAACTTTGGTTATTTTTCTATTATTATTTAGGAGTTATAATTATACTAAATTCAACTTTATTGGAGAGGATTAAGAGCACGTTATGAAAAAGGTCATTTTGTCTTTTATTCCCAATGCGCTCTAGTAGATTACAAATGACAACCAAAATGGCTGCTAGGAAGTGCGTTAATGTTGAAAATAAAAAGTAGATCATTTGTGGAACTTGTTTCGGTAGGATTCATCGTGAGAGAGCCTTGGGTTGATAGGGAATTATAACCTCCATCCGAAAATGGAAGATTTGAAACCTTGTTTTTCATTTTTTGGTAGAAAGTTCTTGGGTTTCTGTAAAAGCTTCCCCCACTATCTGGAAGAGGACACACTTTGTTTTGTTTTTTTTTTTTGGTTTTTTTTTTGGGGGGGGGGAATGGCAGGATTTCAAATAACCATCATAATCCCTCCCATTCCAAAATCGTGGATTTATGATTATTTTAAACTAATGAATTGCATCCACAGAATCACTTGATTATAAAACAATGATTTTTACTTTATTTTCGTTGACATATTCTTGAAACTCCGTGGTTCTTTTCAAATCACGGTCTTAGAAGTTCCTTATACACTCAGTTGGTGCCTTTCGTTCGTTTATTAATTCGAGTGATTTGTATGAAATGATGGTGATTTCTGTGAAGAGCAAATATCCTCGACTGAATTAGAAAAAGGATAATAAAAAAGAATTTACGATATAACAAATTTAACGTGCCTCATAATTGAACAAAATGGTAACTATGGAAGCCCTAAAGGAATCAAAAAGGTTTCCTGCCTCGATCTGTCACCGGGGAGAGACTGGGCCTTCCGTACTTACCATTTTGTTGAATTATTAGACACGTAAAATTTGTTATTACTTAAACTGGTTAGTTTAAATGCGTTGTTTTATGCTTTACACAAATTCCTCGCAGAAGTCTGCGGAACGCAGGCCGAAGATTTGACAGTTTCCCATTATTGGGTATTTTTGCTTGTGTTTTACTTTGCGGGAGCGAGATTCGTGTATGTTCGCACCTTCTGAGCGTGTCATCGGTGGAGTTTGTCTGGCTGATGAGTCCTAAAGAGGACGAAACGGCCGTCCCAGTCTCTCCTCGGTGACAGAACGAGATGTGAAATCTTTTTGATTCCTTTCTGCCTTCCGTAGTTAAGATTTTGTTAAAAAAGAATAATCAAGTAAATCAATTTTATTTAGAAAGAAAAAAATGAAGTTATTCACGAACTTCCCTCTTTTTAGTGTTTTGATTAATATTTTTTTTATTTTATTTAAATTGTATAATCCATTTTTACTTATTTATTTTTTAAATAAAAATATCCTGTTGCTCTTCTGCTGATGCATCGTTTGCTTAATGAATTAACACTAAAAATGCAGCTTCGATTAATGTAGGGCTGGTTTCAATTAGGAATTTGGGGATGAATTAAAAATCAAAATGTAATGATATTAAAACAACCCTCGCACCACAGAAACCTTACTTAAAATAAATGTATTTCAGAAGAAGAAGAAAAAAATTAATACTTAAAACGTTTTGTTTCTCGGCAAGATTTTGAAGGAAATGTTTGGAATTACTTTTCGACAAGAAAGAAAGAATGAAAGATGGTTGATCTGCATGAAATAGACAGATCAATTATTCTTGGAAATCTAACAAAATATAATTATTGAATCTGGGGAAAAATCGTGACTTATTTGAGGAATGTGCAAAAATATTTATTAATAAAAATTGATTGGCAAAAATGTTGCCAAATTAGAAATTTAAAGAAGCAGTTTTTATTGATTTGATCATGTAAATAGTAAGACATAGCTTTAACTATGATACGGACCCTAGGAAGACATCTAAGGGAAAGGGGGGGGGGTGCGTGGGAAAAAAAAATCTTATTGTTTAATTTATTACAAGTAAAAACTAACTTTTAATTATGCACCATTAACCTTAGGGTACTTGTAACTAATATAGTAAACTCCCGATTATCCGCGGAATTGGATGGCGCGGCAACCACGGATAAGCGAATTCCTCGGATAATCCGAAATAAGACGAAAAACCACAAAAATCAATACAAAAATGCTTTTAACATGTTTTATTTACATGAAAATAGCAGTACATACATTATAAACAATCATTTTATTTTATTACTTTTTAACCCCCCCACCCCACTAGACCTTATGGCTCACCCCCCCTCAAAGATCTGACCGGGGGAGGGGGCTTGGCCCACATTTGCATTAGGGGAAAAAAAAAAAAAAAAACGACTTTTACACTTTGTAATTTTTTTGACCCCCCCCCCCCCAAAAATATTAAAAAAAAAAAAAAAAAATTTTTCTCCTTTTTTTTTTTTTTTTTTACCCCCCCCCCCCCCCCCCAAATTTCAATGGCGCAGTCTGAAACGTCACTCCCCCGCGTGGGCACCCGTGTTTTAACAAAAAAAATCGGTTAATTGTTTTTGTTTTTTCGTGTCTAAACCCCAAAAAACCTCTACTTGGACGTCGCTAAATGTGCCTCTTTTATTGTTTACCTTATATTAGATTTAAAAAATGTTTGCTGATTCCGTAATTTATTGTGCAGTAAAAAAAAAAATGGAAGTAGGAGAGGTCTGCGGATAATCGGGAGTTTACTGTATATAAAAATAACCTTAGGGTTAAATAAGAATAAATTACAACTTAGGGCAATCGAACGAAAAGCACTGATCTAGATGAATTGAATTTGATTAATAATTGTCGTTTGTTTGTTTTGTTTGTTTGTTTTTTGTTGTTTTAAAGTCATTATTGTAAAATCTTTACAACTTCAAAATCAGTGATAAAGTTGTGTTTTTAATTTTTATTGTGATTTGAAAGATTTTCGTTAAAAAAAAAAGCGCCGATGTTAAAACATGTTTTTTTTTATTTACGAGAAGAATTAATTTGTTGAAATAGAAATAATAACTGTGAAACCCTGGGTAGTTCTTTGTTGGTCTGTTGTAGTTTTATAAATTGTTTCGCTTCTTAAAAGGACGCGTCCGTTGGATTAGATTAAATCAACGAATTTTCAGCGTCCTATGCTAAATAGATTTGAATTAAGATGATACGGGTTTTTAAAAAGTAACTTTTAAGGAGGAGGTTTCTATTTTTTTTAAACCTCCTTATTTTAATATCCAATCAAGTTATAATTGGATCAACCAAATTGACTCATTGCATATCCCATTGGAAGACCACCATCTGATTGTTAATTGGTTTCTGACAACCAATAGGAAACCAGTGTTTAATTTTGTTTTATTTATAGAAGTTATAATTTTTTTTTTTTAAATTTTCACAAAGCTTTTTACTTTGAAATAAAAATTATTAATAATAAAAATATGTATCTAAATATAACTTTTGACGCTGAATCTTATGGCACAAAATACAAGTTTGTAACTCTAATAGTTTTCAAAATACAGTCAATGCGTTAGCATTGTTTAAACAATTAAAAAAAACAAAACAAACAAACAATGTGGGTCCTTTTTTAAAAATCTGCAATTTTTTTTTACAAGCAAATGAAAGTCTTAAATAAAGTTATAAAAAAAATCAAGGGTGTTTTTGGAAAAATTAAAATGTAAAAGTTAGCGTAGTACAATGACCTGAAGTAGCAGTCTATGCGTTAGCATTATTTAAACAATGAAAACAATAATGTGAGCCCTTTTTTAAAAAATCTTGAATTTTTGTACTAGGAAATGAAAATCTAAATAAAGATATAAAAAACAAACGAGAAAAGCTTTTTTTTTTTTGCCTAGTTTTTGAAAATTATATTCTTCCGTTATATAGCCAACATAGAAGGTAATAGTTTTCATAAAACAGGAACAACACTTTGACCTATTTGAAAAAAAAAATCGTTATTTTTAGACAAATTGGACTATTTACGTCAGAGGTCCAATGTTAGTGTCTCATAGAGAGCCGCAATATTAGCATTGAAATACATTTGTATTCGCTGTTGCATTCTTCTACTGATATATTTTTCTTTGTTGTAATGTAAAATAGACATAATTATATCCATATTATGTCATTCCTAAAATAGACATAAATAGGTAACGAAAAACCAGATCCAAAATTCTAAATTATTTCATTTTCGGAGGCATTTCTAACTTGAACTCCAACCAAACAGTTCTCCCTTTGTCTCTGTCAGTACCCCTTCAAAATCTTAGGCCTCTCTGCACGGACCTGGTCACAGTTAATATTCGAAGGTTTATTTATTACAAAATGTAAGAAAGAAATGAATATAAGTAATCTTTTGGTTTCAGACTGACATTGGTTTGAGGGTCTTGAAATAATCTGATATTTTTGGTGAACCGACGGATGTTCAGGCGATGCGCAGGTTGCTTTTCATTAACAACAGTACCATGTATGTTATCATCAGCTGATACAACTCAGAAGAAGAGAAAGGCACACATCTGTGATGATTTCTAGTTCCTTGAATTGTTTTTGTCTGTTTTTAGACGTTCTGCAATAATTAAGTTTCAATCGGGTTCGGAATCATTTTGCGTAACATGTAGAACTTTTTAAAAACATTTGTATTGATGAATAATTGTAACTATGGATGACGGCTACTGTAGTATTTGTACTACTACAACTTTAACATATTTTTTTTCAAAACTAGGTAAAAGTACTTTCTGATTATTTTACCCCGCTTTTATTAACTCAGTACTGTCTGTTTTCCTGGTCAAATCCTGTAATCAATTTTTAAGTCATTTTCCATCGGTCAATCATCTTGGAATTTTGCAGTTGCTTAGCTCGAATGACAATGCAATAATATACTGATATATTAATATACATTCCGGACTATATATATATATATATATAAAATTTGCCGGACAGCTTTCTGAAATTTAAAAACCAAATTAATTTCAAAAAGCTGTTTCTGTGTAAGTATTAAGATTCGAATGAACTTACACGTCATCAGCGGCACCTGGTGTTGAATTTTGAAACTAAGCTAAAAAAATTTTTTAGAAATAACATAACAGCGCTTTATTATAAGAAAATTGCTCTCTTTTTTAATATTTTTTTAGGTTTTTTAAATTTATTTTATTTTTTTTAAATTATCTTTTAAATTATATGCTTTTTTTGGCTATATGTATAAAAATCTCTCACATATATATACATATAAAAATATATATATATATATATATATATACAATATATATATATATATATATATATATATATATAAAATATATATATATATATATATAATTTATATGAATATAGTCCTCCAAGGCAACACGTCCTTCTGTCAGTCATTACAATCGAGATGAGTCACTGAATATATACACAACTACTTCTGAATTTTATATATACGTAATTCTTACATATTTTAATCATTATATAATATAGAAAGCTTGCTTTTTAAAAGTTTTCTAATATTTTATAACTTTATTTAAGACTTTTATTTGCTTGTAAAAAAATTTGCAGATTTTTAAAAAAGGGCCACATTGTTGTTCTAATTGTTTAAACAATGCATTGGCTTATCTTGAAAACTATTAAGAATTACAAACTTGTATTTGGTGCCGTTAGATTCAGCGTTAAAAAATTACATTAAGATACCAATTTTTATTAATTACCGTTAATAATTTTTATCACAAAGTCAAAAGTTTTGTGAAAACCATACTGGGAATAACAAAAATATTCTGTGAACAGAAAAAAAATTCAGTAAATAAACTGGGAAAAAAATTAAAAGATTGATTTCATATTGGGTGTCTGTACCTAGAAAAAAGATTATGGATCCTAGGTCATGGAAGGATCCAATAATTAGCCACTAAAAAAATAATAAAGAAATCATTCTAATATATATATACACTCTTGGAACTGTAATGATAAGAAAAATGATGTTTACAAATCGTTTCTCCTGTTTTTGATTTAAATATAGTTGTTGTTTTTTTTTTTTTTTGCATGTCTGTAAATTGATGTTGATTTTTGTGATTTACAGACAAAGAGGTTATAGGTCAGTGTTTTCCTGGACCTAAATATTAAGGACAATTTCAATTGTTTATTATCTACTGAAGAGGAATGGGTTATGGAATGTATTCCCTTCTCCTCTCATATCTAAGTGTCATAGACGAATATCTTCTGAAGCAAGAATTCCTTTGAATGAGAATAAAATTAAAAAAAAAAAAAAAAATCATTGAATTAGGCTTAACAAAACAATTCGATTGGCGTTGTCGCAATGACATCGGCCTCTCACCTCTTGAGTACCGGGGTTCGGTTCTCATGTGGGTTTCGTGATGGTGGGTGATCCGCGCTGGGCAGGTTTTCTCCCGTTTCCCCTGCACTTCTCCCACCATTCTTTCTCAGTCTTTCTCTCCATCTGTCCATATTTCTGTGAGATAGTACAATAGACCTCCGGTCGCGGTGCTTGGCTTCTCTGCCATCCACATTCACTACATAACATTACATAACAATTGCAGATCACTTATAATGTAAATTTAAAAGATAAAATTATTATTATTATTATTTGATTGATATTAGTTGCAACAGAAGTCTTATTTAAAGATAGCTATCTACTTGGTTTTATTTGTTACTTCTACCGTTTTCTTCGCAGCCACTTAGACAAATTTTTGTGGTCCACAAGTTTAACCCACGAAATATTAGACTTCGGAACAGTGCAACAGTGTTATTTCTTCCTGAAATACTTTTCAACTTATAACATTTGAAAGATAATTCCAATAGTACTGTACTCTATACTGAAATTGCAATAACTTAATGTACTCCAAAGAGACGTTTCCACTCTGATACGTTAACATTGGATGGTAAGATTCTTTAAATGAAAGATAAATCACAGGCTTTAAAATAGAGACGAAGCTACAGAGCTTAGGTTAGTGAATGTTTTTCAAAGAAAACAGGTTCCATAGAAGATAAAATACGCGGTGGATGAGCCATCGACGGAGCTACAATAAAATTGAGCTGGAATTATTTCGTGCAGAGAATCATTATTTTGCCTCTATTTCCAGAGTTAGGTAGATTATCATTGGACACTCGAATCCCGCGGGACTTTATTATACTTTATCGAACACCATCGAATCCTCAAAAATTACATTCATTTCTAAGGTTATTTATTTTTAAGAGTTTATTATAATAAAAATATTGTTTAAAAACTGAAGCAACCATAAAAGCACATTATTTACAATTCAAACTAACCTTGCGACTGTGCGGCACCTTTTCCTGGCTTACCACGAGGATTGAGAACTTGTTGGACGTTGAGATCTGAAAGGTCAGTTTTAATTGTAAATAATGGGCCTCGGTTTTTAAATGCACGTAATCACTGCACGTAAAATTTTTAGTATTAAAATATTGTTTCTTAGCGTTCTTCTGAAAAGTCTAATGGTAAAATATTACTTCCAACATTAAGTAATAAAAGTTGGATTATTTTTTACTGTCCTCATTAAGATCTTAAAAAAGAAGTTGCAACTGATTTCAGTGACTATTGTATTTCAAAAATAACACTTACTTAGATTATTTGTACTTACAAATAAAAGGCATTTTTGTGAATCAAAAAAGTAAATAAATAAAGCAGAAGTTTCTCAAATTTCTTTGGATAAATAACAATTTTTGTTTTGTTTTTTTATTTTGGAATTCAAATTTTCAGAAAAAAGAGAAAATTCTAGAATGTTCTTGAAGAAATGAAATTAATAATGTTTAATTTTGGTGAAATCCGGTCTAACAGTGACCTATTCGTTGATTGACTTGTAATGTAGTTGTATTTGCAATTAATGAATTATACCCGAAGAAAAGAAAAAATCAGAATTATTTTCCTGCTAATCCCGTGGTTAATTTTGAGAATTAATTGATGGTGTTGGAGTCTTTTGTTCATCGCTGGGAGGCTATGATTCAATGATGAGGGGGTGGGTAATGATGTAAGGGACTCTTGTAACCCTGTGTCTCTCTTCTCCATATTAAGAGCAATCATCAGGGGGAGGAGAAGAGCGAGCGAGAGTGAAGGGGAAAAAAACGCGACGAGACTCATTTAATTAGCGAAAGGGCTGGAATTCTCGCGCCTCTTCATAAGAACAAGTGTTTCCGAACAAATTGAAACCGCGTCTGATAGATTATGGCGGCGGAATTGTCACCCGCCAGAGGAACAGTTGTTATTCGTTCCCCGAACGTGAATCAGCAACTGTTACTCGGGTCTTATTTTCACGGTTGATCCTGTGGCGGGGGTGAGGGAGGGTCTCGTTAAGACTTGACCGGTCTTAATTGAAAAGAGACGCCTCGGCCCTCCTTCCTTTCGCGTTTAGAAAAGTTTTGTTGGTGATTGCGTTCTGGTTTTCATTTTGAAGATGCTGCCATTATGGAATCATTTAATCTGGTAAAATGTTGTGCTTTTTTCCCTCCCCGTCCTTCAGTTCTGATTCCCTCGTGGCTTTATGGGAAGTCAGTGCATTACAACAAGTAAAACAGACCATTTTTCCGATGGCTCTCGGTTTGTCATCATTGTTTGAACATTATCCGCAGACGGAACAACGTCACCTCTTTATTTGCTATTCGGGGCCTGCAATCTTTCACCTCCATCAGCCCGATGACAGGCGAACGCCCCCTCCTGCCACTCCCCAACAAAAAACGTCTGGCTTGCCTCTGATTAAATTGCCACAGACCTCCTCCCCCTTGTCCAGTGGCGCTGCATATTGGTCCGTCCACCCTTTAAATAAAGTGACTTTCTGCCATGGCGTTGTCCATTCCGTGCCACTCGTCTTAAGGACGTTTCCAACCACGGTTTCCTCGTGGAGAGCGATCTCTTGCAGGGTCGGTCTCTTTTTCTTTGGCTTCAATTCCTTCCTGTCTTTAACAGTGGGAGAGAAAAGAAGAAGAAAAAGAAAACCCTGCTTTAAAATCCAACTTTGCTCAGTTGCAGGTTGAATTGTTTCCTCACTGAAGAAGATTGATGGGAGTTCATTGCTCTGTCAGGCAATGGAGGCAGAATTAAAAACTGAATTGGTTGTAGATAGATTTCCTGAGAACACTTGGTGGAGACACTCGATTAAATCAAATGAAATTAAATCAATTTTGCATCTAATTTTATTTGTTCATGTTGAAGGGTTTTATTTTCAAGTATTCGTTGTTGTTTTTTTCCTGTACAATGTGCTTTTTTTTTTTTTTTACCTACCATAAATTTTCTATTCCCTTGATCTTTCATTTGTAATATCCTTTAATGTGTAAAACAAATTGTTTGACGGTGGCAAAAGTACATCTGATCATCATTCTTTGTTGGAAATAATACAAACTATTTATCCTACAGAGCTTAACCTTTAGTACTAGTTTAGATCTTATAAGATCCTATTAGTATCTATCAGACCAATAGATAACGAGCTTTTGGCCAAAAACCCGTCAAAACATTTCTATTCGAATATCACGAAATCTGGGGAAAAACATGTAGACTTTGTTTTCCTTGTAATATATTCTTCTTTTACAAGTTAATCTTTCTAAAAAGTTTTTAGATAGGTTTTAATGACTGTTTTCAACTTCGCTATTTATTTTTGTTCTTCTCTCAATATTTAATGTTTTCTTTTTTCATCATCTTTCTCCTGTTTTCTCTTGCGAGTTGTCTAAAGTTGGCATCCAATTTAAAAGAAAACATTTTAATTTACCTGAAGTTTTCAAACCACATTTGCATGAGAATAAGTTATTAAAACAAAAGTATAAATTAATGTCCTGGAATCAACTGGAGATAATTCTTCAGCTTCAGTCATCGGAGTTTAACAGCACAAAGAGAACAATTTGAACGATACCCCTTTCACTGCAAAGACAACAGAATTAAAACTGCATTTTTTTAATTCTCTGCTAAGAAGTGAACTGACTGAAGACGAATTAATTTATAAAACGTGAAGATTCTGTGATATCGGCATTAGGATGGGATAAGACCTTATCTATCACGAGAAATCTACAAAGTAATGAAACGCATGCGCATTTCTGTCGAATCCCATCGCAAGCAGTAAGTGTTCAATAGCCCAATGATTTATTATTTATTTTGTTTGGATAATTATATATAAGTAATTCTGTTTGGATACACTGATACTGAGGCCGTTGTTCTAAGCTCTAGAACTAATAAATAGTCAGAGGAATCCGAAAGAAAACTAATTACGTGGTCATTATTGGAAGATGATTTGCAAGATTAGATCATCTCTGAATGTACACAGAATAAGAAGATGCCATCCTGTGCCTTTTACTTCATAGTCCTAAAGGATAAACATCAAAGGGTGTGCCGCGAGGAAAAAACAAACAAACAAAAGTATTTTTACTAAAACTGGAAAAATAAGACAAAATATAAAAATAGGTATTAAAATTTTGAACAATGTTAAAATACAAGAGAAACAAGGAAATTGTAAGTAATGCAAATTGAAATGGTTGTAATTAATGAATCGATAATTACATCATATTTGTAATTCAGTGAGAATAAAACAAACCATTAAGAAACACTGCTCTAGGATTATCCTTGTGATTTACAACAGCCTATTTTGTTTCGGCAGAACTGGGAAAGAGTGAAGGAAGAAAAACTTTGGCTCAATTTTGTTCAAAGTATATCTTAACAATTTCTTTAGAACTTTGAAAGGCTCCCGATTGAAGGAACTCTTTTAAATTACGTAATTGACAATTACTACCAAATGAAAATCATACAACGGCGATTGTATGTATATTTTTAAGTATTATTATTATTATTATTATTTTAATTTCCTCTCAATGTAGGAGATTTTCTCATCATTTTGATTGTAATTTTTTAAATGTAAGAAAATCGAATCTTAAATTATCCTCAAGTTATTACATTTTTCTTTATTAAATAAAGACAAGTAAAAGAAAATAAACAGCTATTTGTTTGCTCTTTATGTTTTGCAATGTACAAACAGTTTAGTTGGTTTTTGTAAGTTTAGCAATGTGTTCATCGCGAGCTATAAATACTGAATTCATTACAACATAATAAGGGTAAAAACAAACCTTACTTCTGAACTGTTTTTACAGCGATTTTCAAACCAATTCATTCACTTTGGTTTCATTTACTTTTAGAAGAACGTGAAAAAGTCTTTAATATAGTTAAAATCTATTTCTGTGTTTTCCTGATTTGAATTCAGTTTCTTGTAATGGTTATTTGTTTACTGATTAACCCGTGGAACAATTTGTAAAACACGAATTTCATGTTTGATACAATTTTTTTTCTGTGACCCGTGGTTTTTTTTTTCTTTTATCTCTGTAACTTATTCGGAATTTCTAACTTGGCCCATCAATAGATATTCGGGATAATTACCCCCCGCTCTTAGTTAATAAATACTTTACGAGAGAAGACAACACTAATTTTGTCTTTTATCACTTATTTTTAATTGATCTTTCGCCGGGTGTGAAAACAAAACATGCCGTAGTGGGGGCGGCCGTCGTCTTTTGTTGTCGGTCGCCGGCGGAGGTCGCTCGATGCATCGCCGTCTAATGGGCAAATGCTTGGCGTGATTTGCACTTGTTCTCTGGTCGCTGCCACAAAACCCGGCGAATCAATATGCTGCCCAATAAATACTTGAGGCCGTGTAATTTACCTAGATGTTAAGCCCGGTTAGGCCACCCACACAGGCAGCCCTCTCTCTCTCTCTCTCTCATTATCAGCTTTTGCTCTATATTCTTTTTTTTTTTTTCCTTTCTTTTTCTCCCTTCGTTCTGGAACAATGTGGGAACCAATAACGGCTTTCGTAGCGGAGCCATCAGCGTTGGTGCAGCAACTGCCACTATCCAATATGTAGATCCCGCTCTCAGAGCACCACTTAACATTATTAAATTTTATTAAATTCCCTTCCCCTTCAGTAAGCTGTCGCAAGTGATAAATATGACGCTCGGAATTTCTGTATTAACTTCCTGCTCTGGCGATTTGAAGCATGTCTGTGAAATGAAGGCATTTCAATAAGTGCCTGTTAATATAATACATGGCCGCATGATGTTATTAAAATTGGGCTGAACATAAAGCAAGGCAGATTACTGTAGTTGGACATTTTTAATTATGGAATATCATTGAGTTAAGGACGGACGGCGCTGGAAGGCAACGACGGCCCCAGAAAAATCACTCACTCCAACCCTATAATGGCGCTCTTTCCAAGGAACTTGTGTTCGCTGCAATGGCACTAAAATACAGTGGGGTTTTTTCTCGTGCTGTATTCGATTGTAATGTTATGAACTTTCTCCCCTTCTTCTCTTTTATATGTTGGAAAAACAGTTTTATTGCAAAAAGGGAGGATAAGGTATTAATAATAAACACTGGATCAAGAAATTTAGATAGAAAATGTAATAATAGTAATAATTACATAAGGGTTTCGTACAATTAAATCAAAAAAACAAGATCGTATAGAAGTCACGAGGTTTTTTGTTGTTTTATTTTGTTTTTTTTGTACAAGTATTTCAGTTAGAATGTCTTTGAAGTGTTCTGTATTTAGCTTTGTAACAATTAAATAAATGGCAGTTTATTTTTAATTGTGTTATTGACATTTTGAATGGTTTATATTGTTATTAATTATGACGATATTTTAAAAGTAGTATGAATTTTTTTTATAGTTGATGTTTTATTTGTTTAAAAAATGGTTTAAAACGTGGGAAAAAATTGTTAATAATATGATTGCATTTTGTAATCATTCAATGAATTAGAGTCCCGATTATCCGAGTTAATGTGGACCAAGACTAACTCGGATAACCGAAAATTGTAAATAAAATAAATCGTGTAGGTTTAAATGTATATTTTAAGAAATTCAAAATTTATACAGATACACCACATGCAATTCATATTGAAAAAGTTCTTCTACTTCAAAAAGTCCTTAATTATTTTTTGTAAGTAAGAAAACAAATTTTCTAATTATTATAAAAAAAAAAATTAATTATTGACTGGAAAGAACAGAACAATAAGTGCTTCTGAGATTTTTGCCGAAAAGCAAAAACGTTCATTTTGAAAATCTGTAATAAATTAACTAAGCAGTTATTGGATTTGATTTCATCCAAATTTCTCTAAAGAAAGTGTTTGTCGACGGAAGGGAGAGATCAGGCGTTCAGTCCCCGGTTGAGAATTCTCCTCCAGAGACCCGGAATGAGGATTCTCTTTTGTTTATCTTGGTCCTATCAAATTTCTGGAGTTTTGAAAATTCAACTTATCTGATTTTTATCTCTTACGAATTCTCCTACCTATTTGGTCTCATGCATTCAAACGTTTTCTTTAACATTGTTCTATTCTCCCATTCTCCGTTTTTTTATATTCCTGTGCCAAATAAAAATTATATGTAAAAGATTTCCATAGTTGGGAAAGAGATGGTGCTAATAATGACTCTGAACCAGTTAAAGAGAGAAGTTTAATTCTTTTCAATGAGGATTTATTCGCCTAATTTCTCATAGATAACTCTTTTTTTCCTTGGAAGTTTTGGGAAGAAGTGGAAAATGTATAATAATTTATTATTCTACCTTAGCATATGAATTTTATTAATTTGATGGATTACAAGAATGATGAAAGTGAATAAAAAACTTTTTGCTCCGGTCATTACTTCTTCTTCATCTGTAGCGTCTAATTACTGGCTCCTACATTTTGAAGCTGTTGAAACATTAGTAGGCAGAGGGAATTGCAACTGTTTATTCGTGAATGCGATAGAATTAAACAGTCCTTCGCTGCTGGAACAGAATTTATAGGAAATCTCTTTAACACCTTCTTTTCGTCATTAAATTTCATTGGTTTTCTGATCCATTAACGCATTATTAAGTGAGTTCCTGTAAAAGTTACGACAAATTACATTTCATTATTTTGAAGCAGTGTTACTTCACTGGCTAATTCTTTGGTTTATAGAATGATTACCTTTTAATTTCAGTAAGTGTACAACCGATGTCCAGGATTTTAAGCATATCATTTCGAGTTCATTGGAGTTGATGCTCACAAATACGTATATCGGACGTGGCCTAGAATCGCCCAAAAATTTACGTGTGTGTGTGGTTTTTTTTTTTTTGACTGTTCAATAATTCTGTGTCAACTGGAAATGCTAAATCGATAATATTTTTTTTTTGTTTGTTTATTTGTTTAAATGTTATCCTTACATTTCGTTCATAAGTATACTTATGAAATAATCGCTTCAGTTCTTCGATACAAATACTATTTAGCCAACCGGGAAATTTGTTGCTTGACTAAAACGCCGCTTCCTCGTCTGTCACAGAGGTCTTACAGGGAAGCGCAAGGGTCAGATTAGTCAAATTCTTTACAAATAACTGAGCATTTATCGTAAATAAAAAAAATAAAAATACCTAACACATGAAAGAATAAACTTGCGATATAGATGTAACCATTGCAATTGTTGAAACCGAATTATATTTTATTTAGATATCATAAAAATCCTGTGTTCAGTGTTTGTGCGAAGAGAGATTGAATTTTGTTAATTACGTTGGTGGAATAATTATATTACGGTCCTCCATTAAATGAGCGGGTTTTATTGAGGAATTCCTATTAGCAGTGTTTTTTTTAGTATTTGTGATATATTTCTAGGCGATTTTCAATTAAATGATGTAGTATTTCAATGAGAGAAATCCTCTGATTTGGCCTTAATCTTAAATCATATCTTTTTTTTTATATTAACTGACCAGATTTTGTGTGGGAGTGGAGATCGTTAGTCCTTCATTGGGGAACCGAAATAATAATATTCAAGCCAATGTTCAAAATGCTTATCGTTTGTTATTTATTAATTAAATGTAGGTAATCTTCACTTTCACTTCGCTTTTGTTGTTAAAGAAAAGAAAAATTAAATTTATTGACAGTCTGATGAGGGTGTTGTTACAAACAGAGTGCGTTTCTTTCTGATTTACTTCAAGTTTGCTGAACTTGAAAATTGTAGCTAATAGACCTGTTTTGGAACACGTGATTAACTTGATTTCTTTGGAATGAGGGACCTCTCTTGTCTTGTGTGAGGGGAGGGTAGTTGTGGATCACTCGAGTGTGAAAGTTGACCGTGAGGGGGTTACCGACCCCCCCTCCCTGTTTCTCGAGTGTTTGACAACTCGAACACAAAAGCATCGTACATTGGCAGTCGCGCTGGCGTTGTTCCTTCGACCACCGACGAACGCCAACAATTGAAACCGGAAAGAGAGTCAACTGCTTCGCTCAGCTTTTCTCTCTTAATGTTTAGAAAATAAACGTAAATCTTAAATCAAGTTGAAAGCTATAGATGAGGGGTTCGATTGTTATCACATCCCTCCCTTGATTTTGATAATTTGTTATCATCCATAGATACTGCAGTGTTGTATAAGATGTTGATGTAAATTGATTTTTATAGTACATCTCGAAATATTGCTTTTTTCCCTTTATCAGGCTTATAGTAATTTTTTAAAAAAATGATATTTTCCTAATCTGATTGTTTGTGTATCTATATATTATTTTTTAAAATCCAGGTCAGTATTTTTTTATCTGTTATTAATCAAATTGAATTTAGAAGTATTCAATCGGAACGTGGTAGATTAAATTAAAACAATATCAAAGTGGTTTGTAATTAAAAAAAAATTAAGTTCCCCCACTTCAGATCAACGAATGGTCTTTGGAGTCGAGGAAAATAAAAATCCTGTGAGCAACTTGGACTGTTTCAAGTTGAAAGCATTGGTAAGGCTATTTTCTATGACCACAATTATCGGATGATAATTGGTACAGTTTTAAGTCATTGCCTTTTGGTCAAGGCAGCGGCCTGCCAAGAGGCTCTTAGTCTGAACTTTGGGTTCGAATCCCGATGCTGGTAGGAATGCAGTGCCGTATTTAGCATTGCACTAAACAAAGTAAACAAGCCACACCTGAAGGCCTCACAGAATTTCAGAATTTTATTTTTTTTTGGCTATATTTATTTTAATTATTTTAGAATATTTAAAATAAATATATATTTTCAATGTTTTGTGGCGATACAAGGTCCTATATACATTTTTGTGAGATCTTCTGGTGTAAGAAAGGGGGGGGGGGCTCCAAGTTTTATAGGGCTTAGGGCCTCACCAAATCTAAATCCAGCACAGCCTCCTCTTTTCTTCTATGTTTCTAGGATAGAATATTTTCACAAAGTTTCTTTCCTTGAGTCCAAAGCCTGGTCATCTAGGAAGAAAAAAAGTTTCGTATTCGTCGGATGTTTAGTAAACGAAATGAATATAGTTTTTCTAAAATATTAGTTTTATTTGTCATTAATCCTGCACAGGAATCTTTATATATATATATTAAATCTGATACAAAATATTATCACCGTCGGTATTTGAGAAGTGAATAAATAATACGCGTACGTTTTCACAAACAAGAAATAAATTGATGATGCAATTCCTTTGTGTTATTTTGATCTTTAGTAATAATAAATAAAGTAGCGTTCCATACAGTGTGGAAATATTTTAAAATGTAATTACTTTTAAATGGAGATTGTTGATATCTTTAATTGTGTTTCTTCATCTGTTCCAACGATCCCCCGTGGATCCTGTTTCTATAGAACTGACAGAATTGGGATAAAAATGTTGCTGTAATGATTTGAGTTTCATAGGAATTGAATGGGAATGGACTTAATATCGCTCTGTAGCACTTGGAACTTTATAGGATGATGATTGTCTAGTATTACTTTGAATTAGAGCCTCGCTTTCGTAAAGAAGAATTGGTTTTTAAGTGTTATAATAATTCATTTACTGATGTATACTTACTAGTTCGAAATCACGGTTTTCAATAGAAATTATCAAAGCGAGAATCATTCTCTAGTGTTCAATGTTAGTTATAATAATTGTGAAGTAAAAAGATCATGAGAATCAATGTAATGAAACTTTTCTTGTTTGTTAACCTAGACATAAGTAAAAGCTCTCTTCTTCTTTCATCTAACCAGAAATGGAAGGACCATGGGAAGGATATCTTTGTAATATATTCGTAGAATCACATCCTTCGCTTCTTACGATTTAGAACTCGCAGATGCTGAAGACAATGAATAAAAAAACAAAAATAAAATAATTCTTCTTCTTAACTGATAACAGTGAATTTAGAACTGCTTTTGTTGTCCTTTGTTTGTCTCCATTTATATCTTGTCTGATGCCTCCTAGTTCTAAATGTAAGCCATCAGAAAGAATAAAAGCAAAAAGTTACATCAGAAAGCGCTTATCCGATCGTGGGTCTGAGATCGAAGTAACTCTAGTATCTTAGGAAGCTGAAACGTTAGATTACTCAAAAATTGTCAGATTAGCTTCAAATAGCTGTGGACGAAAAACCCATTTATTGTTAAAACACATTAGCTTCTTTTAAATTAAAAAAGGGAAATTAATGATTGAGATACATTGATACATATATCTTAGGTATGTGATTTCTCTTGTAAAACTACATATCAGCTATCATTAACTTTAGGGCTTGCAGACGATATTTGTTTTGTACAGTATTAAGAGTTCGCTTGTTTACTCCCCCCCCCCCCTTTTTTTTGTTTTTAGGGAAACATGGAAAAAAAAAACCAAATACAAATGAACAATTGTATGTTTCGTTGTTCCTTTAATTTTTACAAAACTCTGCTTTATACCTGTTAACCTACAAATACCTTTTCTTTTTACAAAAACATGTTATTTTGTAATGTAACATTTTTAATTAATTTAATTAGAATTGAAATGTAATACTGAAACTAACCTAATAGAAAGAAAACATACGTCGCTTTTCGCCATCTAACAATGGCCCACACATACAAACTATCAAAAAGGCAGAAATACTTTTTTTCATTTTTTTTTTTTTTTATTATTTCGTGCTTTTAAAAAATTAAATAATTAATTAATAAAATGAATAAAACGGTAGCTAAACAAGTGATTCACACAAGATCTCATTACTTCTGGCTTTTTAGAGTTTTTTAAAACCTCTTATGATCTTGGTTGTTTCTTCCGCTGTTACAAAGTGCATTTACGTAAAAACAAATAATAAATTGAGTTTTGGAAGCGACCTCTGCAACGTCGCCTGACTGTGGTTTTGATTTGACTAATAATACTTTTAACAAATGAATAGACTTGTTTTCGTCTCCTGATGTACTTCCTCTCTTCCCTCCTAACTTACGGGTTCTGAGTCCAAAGAGAAAAGTCTTCTTATTCCTACACATGGGAATCGATGACTGTGGCGCCTCCGAACCTAAAACAAGCACTAATAAATTCACCAAAAAACCGAAGTGAACCAATTCATGTATTACTATCTTCTGTTTACTGGTGACTACTTCTAGCTGACGATCGCCAGAGAAACACTGAGTAAACACGCTCATTGATTGGTATTTGTACTATTACTCCAGTCAGTTCATTTTCTTTGAGTTTAATTTAATTTCAGATAATTAGTTTCTTTCGTTCTGAGAATTTCTTTTTTGTTAGAGGAGAATCTAAATGATTAAAATAGTCATGATTAATATTTGATTGATGTTAAAACTTAACTATTATTAATTATCATGATAAAAATATGTTGCGGTATAATTTTTTTCTTCTGAAATTACAATTTTAGTTAAATTGTTTTTCTGATGAAGTATTTGTTACTTTTTTTAAAAAATTGGATTGTTTTCATTTTCGTACAAGAATTATACATTTAATTTTTGTATTTGTATGTTTTGGTTAAGTATTTAAAATAAAAATTGAAACTTACATAATTGTAAGTTATGTATTTGCTTACCTCTGTATCATATATACAGTAAAACCCCGGTTAACCGAACGGGGGTCAACCGAAATCCGGGATTATCCGAAACGCCTCCGAAAATCGAAAATTCAAACAGTAATACTGTACTGCACGGAAATAATTCGAGTGCGAGTGTGTGCTGGGCTATGGCTCAGTAAAACAAAAATTACTGAGTTTTTTACATGAGTAATTCATATGCTACAAACTATTAAGTACAGAATACTGTATATTGATGTAGCCTACTGTAATCCTAAAAATGTAATTTTCACTTTAATAAAGAACGTAAGTGTAGCATACAAAGAGATTTTTGAATTCGTTTGACCTTCAAAACCTTTCAAAAATACGTACTGTAATTATAATACAAAATACTGTAGCTATATTAGATGTTCATGGCTTAACCGAAAAAATTATTGTCCAAAACGGCTTCCCCCCCCCCCCCTTTAGTTCGTTAACCGGGGTTTTACTGTATTTATTTTTCATTATTTCTATCTTTTCATATTGATCCATCACTTGCTAAGTCATCAGTAAATGATTGTAAATAAAAACTTTTGATTTTTATCGGAAAATATCCATTACATCATAAATCCACAAATAGCATTGAACTGTTACTGGATCTTCTCGCTGCTGAAACTGTAACGAATTATTAACTAATACTACCAGTAACTCTCATCGGAGGTTGGTTAGGTTCAGTGGCGTACCAACGCCTTTGGGGGCCCGGGGCGGGAGTTGTAGATGGGGCCCCCTAGACTTGCTTTTACAAAAAAAAAAAAAAAAGGAACTCTTGTGTGGAGGGGGCCCCCTAGTCTTACTTTTCCAACCAAAAAAAAAAGGAAATAAGCTGCTTGGTAGGGCCCCTAGGCTGGCTGATGGGGGCCCCTCCCAGGTGGGGGCCCGGGGCGGACCGCCCCCCCCTTGGTACGCTAGAGGTTAGGTTGTATAAATTAGTGATTTTAAATCATTGCAATAATTTGAATTATAATATAAAAATACCATTCCTTCAGATGATTTAAAAAAAGGCTTTTAAAAATGATTGCAACTATGTTGAAAACGAAATCCACCGACAGACAATATTTGAAGAATTCATTTGGTATCAGAACATG
Source organism: Thereuonema tuberculata (assembly GCA_023159025.1). Taxonomy (NCBI): domain Eukaryota; kingdom Metazoa; phylum Arthropoda; class Chilopoda; order Scutigeromorpha; family Scutigeridae; genus Thereuonema; species Thereuonema tuberculata. The sequence continues at coordinate 4,675,819 of JAFIDM010000179.1, forward strand.
AAAGTCTAAAAACTGAAAAGTCATTTAAAAAGGCTTTAAAACAGAAGGATGAATAAATATGTTAAGCAGTTTTAATGTTACTAAGTCAGTGCTTTATAATTCAGTCGATGTTTGTTTGGATATAACAGAGATCCGTTGCGGGGATTTTGATTGTTTTCTTGTGATGTATCATTCATTCATCTCAGGTGAGACAAAAGGCGTTTCAAATCATCATCTCTTTAATTTTAAGAAATGCAGATAAAAATCTGTAATTTTAAATAGAAAGTCGTTCAGTTGATGGCAGTTATAATTCCTTAATATTATTTGTCTATTATTATTGAAATTCATTTTGTTTAATTTCAAAACCAGTCTCTTAATAACAAATGATAATAATAATAATTTATCGGACTGATATTTTCCGCTTTTAATTTTTAATAATTTAAACAAGAAAGGCATTAATAATAAAAAAATATCAAATTTTTTGATGCCTTGATTTTATTCTAAATTGGAGCTTTGGACTGCGCATGAACCTAATTGTGTATTAGCAGATGCGCTCAGAAGTTTCTTATAGAACACCGATTGAGAAGCTCTGGTTTAAACAACACGATAAAACACGAACATATCTTAAAATAGTGACTGTTTCTGAAATTAAATAAATGAATTTCAATAATCATGGACGATTGATACAATCTAATTAAAGCTTTCTTATTAAAAGTTTAAGATTCTTATCTCTGTTAGTTAAAAAGGTATGATTATTTGAAACTGAGGTTCTCCCTTAAGGGTTTTGTTGATTTCTCCTGAGGTTTTCATTGGCTTTGAACTTCCCTGGGTATCCATCATCTTCTTTGATGACATCGATTGCTTCCCATATCTTGCAAACATCTCGAATCCATCTGGAGATGTTCTGTAAGAAACCTTTCTTTTCGCTGTAATAATTACTGTCCATTTGCTGATATCGAATAGTTTAATCCTTCGAAAAGTCCTTTTTAACAAAGTACATCCATACAAAGACAGTAGATTCTGTTCTTGTTTTGTTGTCCCTTTGTATCTTTCTCTTTCCTTCTTAAAATCTTTATATACAAAAGATAATCTTCTACCAATCCTAGAATCACGCCCCAGATTCATGTTGAATTATTCTTAGCAGTGAATTACAGTTTGACAAATGTTGAAAACATTTAATTGTGTATTTAACTAGGAAAAAGATCCATCGCTGCCACACACTCTTAGGTTAGAATGTTTATATTTCTTCGTAACATTCGTAATTTTCCCTTCTACTTTCTTTCTTTGTTATTGTGTTCAATAACAGTTCACACTTTCTAGAGGCCATTTCCATTTACACTCTTGTGTAAGCAGCATAGGTTCATTCACGGAGAGCTATAATTGGAGATGACTTATTGTATTCATTAGGTTGGGTAAGGTCTGTGTTCCCATAGTATTCTCTGTTCTTTTTATTTTTGTTATTTTAAGTCTTCCAATTAGTTCTTGTATATTCATATTTATCAAATTGGCGACAGATACAACATTGGTAGTTGACAGGATGTTGGGAACAAATCTATGACATGAGAATCTTCTAACATTTAAATCTTAAAAGATTATTTTAAGTTCCATTTCAGCAGCAGGGAAGTGAGGGTAATGTATTTAGAAATCTACAGCACTGAAATGTTGAAACAAGAATGGATTTGCCTTGTCCAGATATTTTAAAATATTTTTGTGTTCTTTTAATTTCACTTCAGTATTTATGTTAAGAAACATATATCCGAGGCTGCTTTATAAGGAAGTATTATTGTTTTGTTTTTGTTTTTTGAAAATCGATGATCGACTGTTTAGAATTTGAACCCGATCTTCAATTAGTGCCTACCTCCCCCTCTCTGACACAGACACACACACACACACACACACACACACTCACGCTCAGGAAATACCCAATCAAAATCAGGAAATAAGGCAACTTTGAAGCGAAAATATAAATCCTCTTTATTCCCTATCCCGTGGAATTTCGAAAACTCCGACCTTATTCCTTGTCTACATCATAAAGGGAACCTCTGTGCAAAATTTCAGCTTTCTAGGTCCAAGGGTTTGGGCTGGGCGTTGATGAGTGAGTGAATCAGGACTTTTCTTTTTTTATTTTAGATAATACAAATAATTATTTAAATTCTATATATTGTGGACTTCAAAGATTCAAATAGTTATATTAAAAGACAATTTTGAACATTTCTATTTGTTTGTAGTGAAATCAGCTCTTTTCAGAGATTGGTTCGTTGGTAGTTTTCGTGTGGGTTATATTTCTATGAAGATGAACTGGATCTTTTAAAATTACAATTTCAGTTTTTTAAGATGAATATTTGTTTAGTTATATTCATTATTTTATGACAACGTTCTTCAGTGTTAGTTAAATGGACCAAAATCCAGAGGTTTCTTTTGTATCAACCGTTGCTTTCATCCTCCTGGGATACTTATTTTAATCACAACTGGACAGACAAGGAACGTAGACTTGTATTTCGGTTTTGAAACCTTATTTTAATCTTTTTTTTCCCCCTCCAATTTATTAAATAGCGTTTATTTAAAAGTGAAAACCAAATAAATACTATATCTAGTCTCATATGAAAACTAGAAGTACAAGAGTAATTTCGTTTGTATCAGACCAGAAGCTTCTTGGGAAATGTTACAGAAAACAAAGAATGAAAAATCACATTTAAAAAGAAGTAAATAGTTTATTTATACATTGTATTTTAGGTTAATAAGAAGAATGCTTAACAAATAATGAAGACTACTATAAAACTAGGCCATCCCCCGTGTACACGCGCTTGTTTTTCTATATCACATAGAATTTGGTTAAGTAAGAATATTATATTTAAAATATTGGAAGGTTTCGGCAATTATAGTTCTAATTGTCATTTTCGAATTACAAATAAACAGACGGATCGGAAATAAATAAACAATCTTGAGATTCAAAAAAAAAAAGGTTGAATTAATTCATTATTGATTGTGGGAAGGGGAAGGACATATAAGTCAAAAAAATAATACAAAGAGAGTTGTGGTCCCCGTGGACTAATGGCTAAGACGTCTGACTTCAGATCAGAAGGTTGCAGGTTCGATCCCCGTCGTGGACGTTTCATTGTGAAAATTATTTCTATTTTCCATTCTCAAAGGAAATTGCGCCGGACAGACAGACACACAGACAGACAGAGAAATAAAAGATTTTAGTAATATAGATTATTCTTCTTAAAGAAATTTGATGGAAAGGAAATGATGGGAGGCAACATCGTCCACCAGTTTATTACCCTTTCCTCATTCTCCACGAGACAGTAAGAAGCAGGGACTCAGTCTCAGCACTAAAAACACATTTATCTTGGAAACTAAGACTTTAAATAAAGCTCAGTTCTATTTCTGTCATTTCACTTAATTTTTTAGATGCTTGAAGGGTCCCACTTCCGGGAGCGGAAAAAGGATCCTTAGCCTTTCGCGCTACCCTTTATCGAGGGTAAATCTGGCTGAAGAGTCCTAACAAGGACGGAACAGCAGTCCCAGATTCCGTCGATCAAGGCGTGAAAGTAAACTAGAGTTCATTCTCTATATCTCGTATCTTCAAGGTACATTTAATGCACAGTATATTTTCCTACTGACTCAGAATTGTCTTCTCCTCTTCCTTTCCAAAAAACACAAAAACAATAATCTTCGTTTGTAAGCAGTGAAATAAAAATACTGGAAATTAACTGGGTTTTTTTCTGAGAGGGAATCATTCGTATTAAAGTACATTTGAAGTCTTTGAAATTATAGGATCAACAAGATTACAAATATAATGAAATTTGAAAATTTTGCTTTTTTTTTTGATCCTTCAATCCCTCGGTTTTTCGTTTGTCTCCTCTTTTACATCTTTTTATTACTTTTTTTTTTTCCTTCTCCTTTGGTTTTTCCGGTGATTTGGTCACCTATTTTTTTTTTCCCTCTCTTTTGGTGTCTCATTGCTTCTTTTCCATTACTGTCCTGTATCAATGGAGTCTTGGACACGCAAATTGGTTGGTGGTGGGCGCGTGCATATGCATGACTCGTGCACCGGATGTCTACCTGCCAGCGCTGACCAGTGCTCGAGGGAGCCGGGAACCCCCACACATCTGCGGCCCTCGGCTGACATGTGCACAGCCTGGAAGCAACATGATTGATGGAACAGTGCAAACCACAGATTGGGAACGGGCAAGCAATGCTGTCGGCCATCAACGCCGACCACAAGCCACAGTTTAATGGTGGGACACTGCTCAGTGCCGTTCTCTCAAATCAACATTGACGCTCTCAACATATCACACTTGAGCTACTCGTCCATTTTTATGTTAAAACCGCGGTTTTCTAGTATTGAAATTCAGTCGATTAATGCCCTGAATTTATAGATATATTTTTGCATTTACTTATATTTCTTTTAGAAGCATTTTCGAATGGTTAACGAAACACATTATAAAAAAAAATCAACAATTTAAATGGTAAAATTTTAAGAACATCTGAAAATTGTTTTTTTTAAAGAACAACAAACAACCAACTGTCAATTAATTATGAAAATAATCATGTAGGAAGGTTTGTTCCCTGCTTAGACTGTTTCTTATTCTATCAATTTAATTCGCATTTCGTGATCTTAACGAGAAAGTTAATTAGTGAAAAATAGATTTTGATAATAATAAAGATAAAACAAGATCAAGTTTCGAATACTCAAATATGGTAAAAAAATCACACACAAAAATAAACTAAAAAAAAAAAAAAACCAACCAATTATTCCAGATTCATGATAACACATACTTGGCTGAATAATAATAGACTTTTTTTTAAATAACAAAATGCAGTTGACAGTAATACCTTTCATTTCAGTATCTTTACAAGAACAGTAGTATTATCAACTGTATTTATATTTTTGTTTTTTGTTGTTTTTGTTGTTGTTTTTTTTGTTAAATTATTCTTAACAAGTGTGTTTCTTGTGATGAATCTGCAATAAAGACTAAAGTGAAAGTGAATGCGTAGAAAACGATTCTTCATTGATTAACAAAACCAAGAAGTGAGTTGGAGGCGATCGAATATTGAGCAGAAAGAAATGAATGAACTGAGGAGGAAAAGAGGAAAGTGAGCTGTTGCTTCTTTTTTTTAAATCCCGATTTAATACTTGAATGACATTTATCTTTCGCTTCTAAATAGTTATTAGAGGATATCCTTCCTTATAAGGAACTAAATCTTCTGTTACTGTTGTTAAGACGTTGTGTTAATCACAGACGAAAGGAGAATCTTAGGCTAAATCTGCAATTCCTTATGATTACAAAGAAAGAAACAAACTCACTTTTGCTTTTAGGACGTAATCAGCTTTAGAGGAAATATAATACGTCCATCTTTTTATTCTTTCTTTTTTTTTTTTTTGAGATGAAAAATGATGACTGTAAACTTTGAATAATATTTTGATTTTTAGTAAGTCTACCATAAGAAGGTTTTAACAAAGGAAGGGTTCGTTTCAGATCTCTCTCTCAAGCATTGACTGCTATATTATCTTGGATCTACCTCTGGGTCTTTTCCCCAATTCCAGGATATCTCGTTTCTTCCCACGTGATCCTGTCTTTTTTGTTTCTGTCACAGCAAAGTAATTCATTTTGGTCGAGGTTTAGTTTTAAAAATACTGTAGTTTCATTTGATTTGAGTACTTATATACTCCTAAATACATAAAGGTCATAAATATATCAATTGCACAGTCCGTACAATATTTAGGAAATGTATTCAATACCTAGGAAATGCAATAGGTTGCCATTTTTGTACATTTTATTTACTATAATTTTGGCCAAGTGCACCAAACTTCAATTAACTTTGATGGCTGCATTGTGGACGTAGCTAAAATTCGTGGGGGTGCGGCTCCAGAAAAATTTTAGCCTTTGTTTTAAAATTGTGTGAAAGAAAACAAACATGTATAAAAAGAAATTTATCAAGTTTCTGAATAAATTTTCTTTTTATATATGGTTTGTTTCCTTTCACACAATTTTAAAACAAAGGCTACAATTTTTCTGGAGCCGCACCCCCCACTAGTTTTAGCGACGTCCACACTGCAGCCATCAAAGTTAATTGAAGTTTGATGCACTCGGCCATTAAACTTTTATTTTTCAGCTTTTCTGCTATTAGTATTACGAGAATCTATTAATGATTAAATCGAACCTGAAAGTTAGTTGAATTCTTAATAGAACTGTTGTTTGGCATCAGTGTAAGAATTCAGATTTAGAGAAAATGGCGTTGATCGGAAAATTGTGCTGTTTTAACAACAAATTCCTTTTTTTTTCCCCAAGAAGATTGGTACAATGCTTTTCTCTGGTATTTCAACACAACGTGAGAGTTAAAGCGTGGGTGCTAATACTTCATTCTCAAAATTCGTGTAAGCTCTTCTTTTTTGATTAATGAAATATCGAACACACTGGATCAACAAACACTAAATCTAAATGTATTTCTATATTTACACCTAAGATTAAGACTAACATCTTCTGGCAAGGAAACATGTTGGGACTTGCCAAAAAAAAAGAGGAACCAACAACTGATAGCACAATAAATTTCGGTGAAGGATAAGAATTCATCTTGAAGTTTAGAATAATTCTTGTTAAATATATTTCAAAAATTTAATTTTTTTTTCCTAACAAATGTTTCATTGATAGAAGTGAGTTTGACAGCGTTTGAAGCCTCAAAATCAAAAATAACGCTAAGATAGTATTTTAATGCGGAAATGTAAAGATAGTAGCAGTGTCATTTCATTCGTGAAGTTTTGTTTATTCCTTTAGGCAGGAAGAAGTTGTTTGATTTCGTCGGGGGCGTATTTTATTTCGAGGAGGACCAAGGAGCCAACAACCAAAAAAAAAAGAAAATAATTAAATAAATAAAAATCTCAATTTTTCAAAATTTCTTGGGGAGAAGGTCGAGGTCCTCTTCACCCCTTAAAACAATGAAAGAAAATATTTGAGAGAAGCTCCTGTAATCATTGCTTTCAACTACAGGATCTCTTTCTTCCTCCATGTCGTGTTTTATTTCTTTTCATTTATTGTAAAGGTTTCATTCAATTGAACTTCAATTGAATGACTTTTACTGTTTGTGGATCGAAGAGATTTTGCAAAATAAACCAGGAGTGGTGCCTGATTACAAGAAATTTCCATGTGACAGGCGAAGGGGTACAGGTGCCTTGGGAAACCCAGTGTGTAATCTATCTCGGCGATCGGACCAATGGTTGGATTTAATTTGTACGTGCTCCTAACGAGATTTATTTGCAGCTTAAAAGATTCTCGTGGCCCCTCCTGCTCCCGGGCCGAGTTTCTCCGCCCGCTTTTCCAAGTTTAAACAGATCAATTTCTCGTGAGGCAACGCATGGGGCGGCCGTCGCTGTGCGGGTGTTGTGGGGAGTTTTCGGAAAGAAATTTAGCGAGAAAATTACAGCGCGCTATAAATTTCACCGCCTTTCATCACTGCATTATGTAGGAAACAGATCTTTTCTCATTACCTGCTTGTAGAAAGAAAACATTGCGCTGCTTTAGACTGGCTGGCTTTTTTTTAAAGAAACGAAGAGGAAAAAAGAAAACGGGAGACTTTTGTTATTTAGAAAAAGGGGAAATGGGGAGGAATAAAGTTATGGAGGGTTGGGGGTGATCAATCTGATGAGAATAAAATATATTAATATAAATATAATATTTAATATATTAAATAAATAAAACCAATATCAGTTATTCTTATTTTGTATTGAGTCTTTTGTTGGTTTCCTTAATTCGTTTTGAAAGATGAAGTAATGGAATTAAATAAAGGAACGATTCTATTTATATAGTAAATCCAAAAGGACTTTTAAGATTAAGTCACATTATCGTTATTTTTAATTAATATTTGAAATATTTCACATGATTTTCGCACAATTGGGCAATTTTTCCTTTTTTTCAGATGGGAGGGTGGAGTAGTAGTGTGGGAGTGTTTTAACTAAGCACCTTTTTTTTCTTCTTTAATAAGATGATGATTTATATGTAGTCAAGTAAATGTTTTATTTGTTTGTTTTTAATTTATTTTATTTTATTTATTTATTTTTCTTTTTGTTTTTGAAAGGATCCCGTTTTGTCTATGAACAGTGAGGGTCCCTGTGTGGGAGGTTTCTGCGAATTCCAAACTTTTACAAAGAAATATTGCTGAACACACTTAATAGGGCTCAGATTTGTTTAGGATGGAAAAATCTTAAACAATGGCTCTCTTACGGCTTAAAAGAAATAGGACCTTTACAATGAATATCCAACCAAAAAAAAAAAGAAAGATATACTTGATTCTTCCTTAAAAATCGATCCAGGAAAATATTTCTAAATAGGAAATGTGCTCTCATTTATCAAAACACACTAAAGTGAAAACATAGAAGAAATATTATACTCTATTTGTAACTAATCATAAAAATTAAAAACCTAGACTTAGACCCCCCCCCCTCCTTACTACATAATTAATGCGTCAAAACCTGTATTTGTAT
>JAFIDM010000179.1:4689279-4706159 GCA_023159025.1 Thereuonema tuberculata
ATTCTCTTACCGTTTAATCGTTATTTTTATTTTATTTTTCTTTATTTTTATTTGTACCCTGAAGAAGTCTTTGAAAAAATATATAAGACGAAATATTGGATCGGATCGGTGAAGAAGTATTCTTGTTTTTAGTTTAATAAAGGAGTTGTGATATTCGATGACTATTATAAATTTTATTTATTCGTATTTACTATTACATTAAATAAGAAATACTGTATTCATCGAGTAGCTTTGTGACGAGTACTTAAATAAATATGATAGCTTTATTTGTTATCGGAAGCTTTCATGAGATCTTTTAGGCCTAACGGTTTGTCTTGGTAATAGATTGAATTGTATTTTTTAACTGCATAAACTGTATTTTCATTAAATTGTAAATGTTAGCTGTAATTTGTAGATTGATATTGAATTTTTTTAGCGGTTTTATACGTATTTAATGTATTTTATTTACTTATTTTTTTCCAGTGAGTTCTTTAGAATATTTTATTAATTGCAATTGAACTGACTACATGGGATTACATTTAGCGCCATATCGTTTATCAGTAACATTTCATTAATGGCTTCCTTTGCCTTATTTTTATGAAAATAGAACAACCTACTGTAGGAGGAGGAGTGGGGAATATTTACTGGCTTCAGGCAATAATTTCCCCCTTTTCCCCGTATTCATTAGATTAGGATCAAAACAGAATCTGTATCCGAGGCTGTCATATCCTATTCATCATCACCAATGTATTCAGTGATACTCTTTTACATGTTGGCGGTTGGAATTTTTTTATGAAATTAGCAACTGAAGGGGGGGGGGGGGGGGCTCTTTTAATATAATTTAGAATTCAAATCATTTAAACAGCTACTTCGAGAAAATTTCAAAACTTTTAATATTGTTTTCTTCTAAATGTTTGATCTTAGTTGTAATGTTAGAATTATCCATTAGCATTCTGTTAAAAATGGAGAATAGGGATTTTTTTTTTTTTTTAAGTCCTGAATGAATCAAGGATTGGGTAGATTGGTGCATTTTTAGGACTTGGAAGTATGGAATAACACTTTCCTTTAAATTGTTCTTATGCTTTAAAAGGTCTTTCTTGTATTCGCTAACCCTTAGAGAGGAAATCAGTTGGTTTGACTCCAACGCAAGTCTCAACACAAATCCATGGTTATCCATCCAATTAACATTAATTCTTTTTTCTATTTTCAGTACTGTTTTTGTATTCAGTAAATATTAGAACTGGAAGAAAGTAGTTTTTTAGTTTTTGTCGTTTCACGATTTACAAGATACAACATTTTGATGAAAGTAAACTTTGAATTCTTGTTTCTGTGGGTTTTTTTCCTTCCCATGCAGATTTCTTCGCAGAGATACAAGGGATTTAATTCTTATTAGGTTTTTTGTTTTTATGACTCTTGTATTCCGCTGTTAATTTACACGTATATTTTACAAAGAGGTTTATCTTTTTTTTTATATTCGATGACACCCATTAATCGTTTGATGTCTTATTGAAACCATCTTTTTAATCAAAACCTTCCTTTCGAAGCTCTTGCAATGGCGGATGTCTGCAGCCAAGGAGACGCTCGATTAGCTGTGGAGAGGAACTGGACGGACGGGGTTAAAAATGGATTAGCAGTGATAAAGTAGATTATGATTACCTTTCATCGCGAGGCAGCGAAAATGTAGATAGGTTTTCTATGGATTTCAAAACAAAGTTTGGTGAAAACTTGAAATTGTTTTCAGTTCGTTTTGCGAAAGAATGTTTGGGGTCATCAATGAGAGAAGAAAAAAAAGGATTTGGTTTTATTGACAAGATTCGATGGCCCCTAGAACTTCTTTTTTTGTTGAAACTTAAAAATTAAATTTTATTTAAATTAATTTCAATTGAATAAAATAAACGAAGGATCGGAATTAAACAAACACAGTAATATCATAATACGGACGGACATTCATCGAAACGGGGAAAAAAGAGAAAATAAACAGATTTCGAATGTATTGTTAATTAAGAAAGCTTAATATTTCCATTTCTAAATCTTAAGCAGAATAAAATATAATCCTTATTAATATTCAGACAATAAATGTTATTGAATCACAATAGAACAAGAATTGTCATTTAGTAGAATCACATTGTGTTTGTACAAGGCTCAGTTTGGGTAAATCATTCTAATTAGGGCAATTCATTAATAGGTAGATAATTAACGGAAGTGATCATTCTTATCTCTCTCTTTTATTCTAATTTCTAATAAAATTAACAAAATGAAAATACAGTAAACTCCCGATTATCCGCGGACCTCTCCTGTTTCCTTTTTTTTTTTAAAGTACAATAAATTACGGAATTAAAAAAAAAAATTAAATCTAGAATAAGGTAAACAATAAAAAAAGAGGCTAACAAAGTAAGTGAAGACAATTATAGACAAAAGATTTAAAGAACGACCTTGCAGACGGAGCTTAGGTCGGCAGGTTACACTAAATTACGGGAGAGCCTTCCCGTAATAATAAAATTTAAAAATAAATAAATGATTTAAAATAAAATAATTGTTTATAATGTATGTACTGTACAGTCAGTTTATAAATGGCAGAGCTACCACTTCAGGACGATTTTACTCCGCAGAGGGATGATAAGCTGAGATGGATACTTTCCTAAGAAATTCTTTTGGACATTTTCGCTTTTAAGAAAAAAATAACGAGGAGCATTTTTGCAACAGTATTTATTCTTTCCATAATTCTTCCCCGAAAAGCGCAAATAGAACGCAGATACTAGTATAAACTAACACTATAAAAAGTAAACATCCCATCTTCCTCGCCCCTATTTGGAAGAAATCGAAGGAGACCTGATGCATGCGCAAAAGCGCTGAAGGCTCTTGTAAACGAAAACGGACTGTAACTGTATGTATTGCCATTTTAATGTAAATAAAACATGTTAAAAGCATTTTTGTGTTGATTTTCGTCCTATTTCGAATTTTCCGCGGAATTCGCTTATCCGTGGTTGCCGCGCCACCCAATTCCGCGGATAATCGGGAGTTTACTGTACTGTAAATTATAAACAAATAAAATGTTTGTTTGTGAAATTGTTAACAATCAGATTCAAATATCAGTAAAAATATTAATACAAGAAGATTAGGAAAAAACTATGCTACGGAATTTTAAAGTGTAGATTAAACAATTTTTTGTTTCGAGAAGAAAGAGAATGAAAATATTCAGTCCTAAAGTCCTTGGAAATGAAGTGAGACTTAATCAAAAATCATTGACACATGAAGAAATGGATCAATAGAGAAATGAATATTTTATTTATTGACAACGAAGAACTATTGGGAATCGATTAACAAATAATGCCAATATAATTAGGATTTAGAAATCCTATAAATATTGATTCGATATTCATATTAATATTTAATACTAATTTATATAATAATCATTTACGATTGAATGAATGGCCATTTCAGTGAATATGTTAAGCAATGTGTCTATCTATAATGCTGCATATAGCTGACTATATTAACGCACTCAGAATAAATTCATTATTCGTGATACAATTGACTGTTAGAAAATGTAACTATAATATTATAAGTAAGTTTTCATCCATTTTTCGACTATGTTTTGCATTCTACCATTAGCCTGTCTCCCTTTCTTTCCAATAGAGAGACACACATCTCCCTGTAGAATAGACGTCGTTGTAGAAATTAAGGCTTATTTTTTTTAATATTGATATATTTATCAGAATTCACTCCTGATAAATACTGGTGTTTTATTGCTTCTGAAATATATTAACATGAAGACTTATCAGAAACGAAATTTTATATTTTTAAAACGATTAATGGAGGTTAAGTTCAGATATAGTTTATGTAGGGTAATTTTTTTTAAATACCTATTTAATTCATTGGAAGCTGAGTTTAAATTCGTTAATTGCTTCACTTTGACATTAAATTTTTCTAGCTTTTTTAATTTTCGGAGATTCATAATTTATTCCCTTTCCTGCTGATGATGACGTAATTATTCCTTATTATTGTTACGAGTCAGAAACGAAAAACAAGTGATGTTGTATGGTCAGAGTGACGTCATTTCCTTCCATTTCTCTAAATATAACTGTTCTTTAGAAAGAAAATGGCGGCGTTGATGAAAAAAAGTAACAATTACTAGTAACTTGGAATGTGTTAGAATGAATTGTGATTTGTAAAATTCATTTTTACGATGATCTTATTAGTAACCAATCCTATTTTAGTGCCATTGTCATTGAATGTAAAGAATTTAAACGGAATATTTTGATCATTTACAAGTTTTCTCAATACCTACCCCAAATTTAAAATATCTTCACACTAGATAATGAATAATGATAGTTTTCTTCTGTTGAATCGCTTTGAACGTTATTGTATTAGTCTCATTTCCTGCCTTAAAGTATGATCTCAGGATATTTGGAGAAGGTAATTTAACACCCTCCTCCTCAACAACTCAATCTGAATTTAGGAGCATTTCTCCAACGCTGTTTCTCATCATGAAAAATGTTAAAAAAAAAAGGTTTTAAAATGAAATCTTTTTTTTTTTTTAACTTCCAATATTTTTTAGATCCGCTACCTATAGAGAAACAGGCAACAGAAAAACATGAAATTAATTAGATGGGGAAAAAAATAATGTATTTATTATTATCGTTCGATTGAAATTCTTCCTTATTTTGTATTTTTCGAATGGATTCCATTGTTTAAAATGTCAGTCGATAACAATTTGCCAATCGTTGCATTTCACACGGAATGGAAATAGTTTCGACAGAAGAATAAGCTTCTCTTGGCTTAATTATTCCCAACCAAAATAGGACCGATGGATCCTCGTGGTATCGTTCAGGGGAATATTTGTGGAGGCTTTATTCGATTATTAGCTTTTGAAATGAATTTATCAGTGCAGTATTTCTTTCGGTGATCCACAAAGTGCAGCTGAAACAAAATAGTTCCACTGATTGAATTAATAATAATATAATTCATTTCAAATAGTCTATACGTGTCTGTGTATATATATATCGTTTTTAACAGCTTCTCTCTTTTCTAATATATAAAACCTTCTTTTTAATTACAATTACTTGTAATTAATTAGCACGCTATCTTGTAATTGTGAATATAATAGGTAACTGCCATAACGTCATGTATTCATCCGCCGACTGACTTTAGACTGTGCCGCGTATATCTTTGTCTTGAGATTGTTGGAAAGCAAAAGGAAAAATAAAAGAGGAGAAAAAAGAAAAGACCGGCAATTCATTTTGTTGCTGCAAATGCAAACAAAACCTATAGATGCTGTCAATTTACATTTAACGTAAATTAAATTAATTTCCGTCGTAAATTTTTTATTAGCTGTTTTTGCAAATGACTTTCTCAAATACAAACACTTTGTCAGTTCTAAAAATAAAATGGAAAGAACAGTGAAGATTTCTGATATAAAATAATATAAATAACTCCAATTAATAATCTCAAATTACAGTAGAATTTGTCCCGTTAATCCGGACTAGATGAGACCGGACCCTGACCGGATCATCAAAAGTCCGGATTAAACGGAATTTGCCTTAAAACGGACATAACACGAGTTTTAGATGGGAACAACTAAAAAAAATCGGCGTTTTTTTTCTTTCCCTACAGCTTACTTTTAGTTTTAATGCTACATACTCTATATATAGACCTAACTTTTTATCCTACGAACTGATATAGGATTATCAAATGTAGGTCCATTGGTTGAATCAAAGCAGTGACGTTCGGGGGCAGAAATTTCACAAAAATGTCCCCCTTTCGCAATTCTTCTTTAGGAGGGTGGCACGGTGCATTGTCTAAGAACAACACAGCTTTATCTGGGAGTTTTTCCTCTTTCAAAAAAATTCTTTTTTTTTTTAATCCCGTCCGGACTAGCGGGGTCCGGATTAGCGGTACTCTACTGTAGTGTGAAAAACTCTTGAAAACATTTTTACTATTTCACAAATTAATAAAATTTATATTACACCGATATTCATTTGAACTTTCTTATCATTGGCTTTAAATAGTTCTCTGTTGTTCCACTCAAAGACATATATATATTATTATATTTCTTTGGTTCCACTAGAGAAGCGCTGCAGTCAGGCGTTGAAACGGTCCAATAGTCTTTGGTTTACAATAAAATGTTTAAAATCATCCAAATTGCCTTTGTTTAGATTCACAAGTATCTTAGCAATTGTACTACCAAGATTGCATTTTCAAGATAATCAGTACAATTTCTACTCTTTAATATAATAATAGTTTTTAATTAGGTGGAAACTGCTAGAACTATTTATAAATATCAATTGTAAAACTAGCGATTAGATTCAGTTCATTTCCCAGATATTAAATTAAAAGGCGAACTTTGAGAATCGCAGAACTTAAAAATTCGTTATAAATTTCAATGCGGCGTAACGTTTATCTTTTATAAAACATTAGCGTTGTGCCTTCGTTTGTTACCCATTTCTTTAAACATTAAATCTATTTTATTTTATAATTAAAACTTCCTGAAGTAATGAACTAATCATTTATAAAATTTTAATTAATAACATATTTTGTTATTAAACTTTCTTTTCGTTTATTTTCAATGGAACTTTTTTTTGTTTTTTAGAAGAAACAGAAGATGTAAACATAAATTGATATTAAATTGTAAAATCTTTTATCTTTCAAAATAAATTTCGAAGTAAAATGAGGAGTTTCCTTCCGATTTCGTTGTGTGATATGAGAAGGAACAGTGGAGGTACAAGTTCTTTTCATAAATCATAAAAACATGTCGCCGGAAGAGTTAATTGCTTGTCACGTGTCCCGAAATTGACGTTGTTGTATGGTTTACGAGTGGGAAGGGAAAGAGGCTCGAATACTTGAGCAGCTCTTTGTGGTTAGATGCACGCTACCACCTCCCAAGTCTTAGCGGGCGCCTAAATTAAAGTCACATAGATGAAGGAAGGAGAACGAGACAAAATTTCCCCTCCTTCCCCACCCCCCAACCCGTTGTCATTCGGATCCATCCCATTAAATCGTCCGATGATGGCCGTCATATCATCTGGGACACCGATTGACATGCTAACTACTTCGCAGTTGACAAAGGAGTTTCATCGGAGCGAGGCTTTAATATGTATCCACGACGTCGTCTCGTGCTCACAAAGCCCCGCGGTAAAACCTCGGACAAATTGCCGCTCGACAACCACCTGCTTGTTATGTCAAACGACGACGGCCTCATCGCGGGCTTTGAAGTATAGCCGAAAAGGGATAAGACGAGTGCGGTCGGGTTTCCGCGTAGGCACCGGCCACTCGAGCTCATACATCACGTTCTTCCGTTAATAAAACATGGAAGATGAGTGTAGTCTGTCGCTCACCATTTATAAACGTCCACCAGGAATTTATGATATAAATATAAACTGGAGTGACTGGGCACAGCGGGTCAGATCGTCAGCATTTGTCTTGGGGTTTTTCATCATGAGAGGGCCGAGCTATATTTATTGTGTCTATAGGAAAGTCCTATATCTCTTTTGGGGGGGAGAGGACAGGCGAGGGACGTTGTGGAAAGACAGGGCTTACAACTACTCCCTCCAGGGGACAAAAACACAAAAACTTTACTACGATAGTTTAAGCGTAAATTTACCCAAATTGTCGATAGAGGAGTGTTGATGTCTTCCTTCTCTTTTCCCGCCACTTTCTTAATTTTTGGTTTTGGCTTTGCAAAAACCGCGTGTATTGTTTGGCGATTGGGCCATGGCAGGGGATGGCCATACTCTCTCTGATTATGTTCATCCCCTAGCGGGTCTTATAGCAGATGGACACGAGACCAGTGAGTGACCCTTCGCTACCCAAGCAATGTCTGTCCCACCCTTCGCAATCCCATCGGCTGCAGAGGGTCAGTGCAACCGGTCCGCTCTCTCCCCCGAGATTTATCGTCGTATTCATCACTGGCGCTCGGATATTTGCTTGAGCCAGCTGGGGCTTTTAGTGGCCCCATTGGATATGCAGGGACGCTACCGCAATTGCGAGTTAGGAGGAGGCCATTTTGTCTCAAAACATGCAGAATAAAAATCGGAATATCTCGTCCGGTGGTGGAAACTTCGCCATTCTTTTGTAATGTCAAACGCGCGGGATTTTTCCATTTTATTAAAACAGTATCATTTTTATAGGCTAATATCACAGAGAAGCAGATGCTGCTGAATAAGAATTCTGCTGCATTTTGAAAACGAAGATTTCGTATCTTAAATGTAAAACATTGCAGTGGATAGATTTTATTATCATTTCCTATTAGAATTGTTTAATTTAAATAATGCTATTACTTCCAGCTGCTCCTTTTAGCGTTTTGTGATTGCTGTATAATAAAATGAATTTTTCTCTTTTTCCAGCCTCAGGGTTTCAAACAAGTAGTTCGCGCAACATAGAAGACCAAGATCTAGATCTCAATGTAGATGGAGACGATACAGAAACTTATGGACAGCCACAGTATCCTTTTCCGACATTTTTGTTACTATATTTACAAAAATTTGTTTTAATAAATAGAAGTTCTTTAACCCTTTCATGCATGATTTATTTTAAAATGTATGAATTTTGGTAAATATTTTTTTTTATTTATAATTTGGCTTACTTAACTGTTTTCTTTTTAAAAAAAATTAAAAATATAAAAATGTGTTTAATACATTTCATATTTTATATATGTCCACTGTAGTTTAAGCTGTAGCTTTTTAAAAAAAAAAAAGCAGCCAAATATAACCGTCCACTACAGTGGACATCATGCATGAAAGGGTTAATATTTATGTATAAAAATTCGAAATTAAAAGTGATTGTTTTCATATTTAAAAAAAAAAAAAAAGCTTTTTTATAATATCCTTAGTTAAAACGGGATGTTGATATAATGGATTAGATGTGCTGATGATCTGTAGTTGCTTCATTTATAATCCTAATTTAAAAAAATAAATAATAATAATTCTTTTTGAATCTAAATAAAATTGTCTCCTGAGTTACTATACGATTACAGTTTTTGGTCATCTACACAATTTTGGATCCAAAATTTACTTTAAACATTATTTACAACTCTTTAATATTACTAGTTAATTAATAATATTATGATAAGGCTGTTAATTTAGGTTCTTTGTAAATAGGGCTTATAGATTATGAAAAATTGGGCCTTTTTATGAAACAGTATTTTTACATCGTAAAAAATGTATAAATTATATCTTTGTTAATAATTTACTGTTTAAGATTATATTTAATATTCATTATTACTATTATTATTATTTTGTTAACATTAATATTTAAAGAAATACTTTACTTCATCTGTTTCTTATCAAATCTTTTAATACAGATATGAAATCATTTGAACCAACTGCAGCCAGTGTACATTAGTAATTTCTATTAAATTAGTACAAGGATATTATCTCCCTCTTCCGTCGCTCTTTCCATAGTTACATTTCTTGATTTGCCAGAAGTTAGGGATTGAACTCACATCGTAGTCAATATCATTCAACATTTTCTATTTATTATTGATTTATTTACAAAATCATATTCTTTTAAAATGACTTTCAATTGTTACATGAATTAGAATTAGACTGAAATAACATTTTTCCAAACTGAATCTACCAGAGCCAGTCTTCTGGATCATCCAAAAATGTTGTTTCAAATGAGATGTAATCAAAGGTATTATATTCCATTGGGATATTTCTGCCAAAGGATTTTGTAATTTTGGTGAGATACTTTTGTCACTCCATCAGTCTATAGCAACAGAATCTGTTTATCCTAGATGGCTGAAATTTTATGTTGAGTTCCTATGGACTTAGGCCCCCTACGCACTTGCGTATATTTATCCACGAAGTCATAAAATCTTCCCCTCTTCTTCCTCTTTTATTGCTGCCTTAAGCAATGTAATAATTGTTCCTATTGTGATGACCCCTCGTTGCAGTAGAAAAAATATAGATTTCACGGTATATGCGTTGGTTACAGACCTCGGGCGAATTGAGGGTCATCTAATGAACCCTTCTCTGAGGAGGGGAGACTTCGTGGATAAATATATGCAAGTGCGTTCTTAGCCTTAAGTAGGAATTGGACCTATATGGAAGGGGGTGGGGGATGTATATAAAAAAAGATCATTCTATATTCTTGGCCTGCCAGATCCAGTTTTCTTATTGTGTAACAACTTCATAAGAAAACCATATGAAAGTGTGATCTTTCTAATTAAATAAACCAAATATATAAATGCCGATTCTAGAAAATTATGAATAGCATTTTTGGATTTTTTTTGTTTTGTTTTAACATTCCCTGAAAACAATTCCCTTCATTAATTAAATTTATAGGAAAATCAAATTATAGGTTTTTCATAAGTGTTAAATTTGTTGAAAGGCATTTTTGTGAAATGTCATGAAGAATTCCAGTCACAATCAAGGTGCGATTTACACAAAGAAGAACCCTCACTTCCCTTGATTGTTTTATCCCCCCCTCCCTCACCCTTGTGTCTGCTGGAATGTTCTCCACATGACCAGCATAGTAGGTTTCCTTCCCTCTCTACTAAATGGGTTCATTTGTTTTCATTTTGTTTTAATTGTTGTTTGATTTCCTGAACTTGTTGAGATTTCATGAAGCTGATATCATTCCCTGCAGTGCTGATGAATTGTCAGAAGATAGAGAAAGGCAAGCACTGCGTGGAGCACTTGTGTAAGTATTTAATACATTCAATTGGTTGTATCTAAGATTCATTCAAGTAGGTTAATAAAAATTGCTCAAAAAATTAATAAAGTGAAAAAAGAAGAAGAAAAATATTTTTATTGAAAAGCAGAAGCTTTCAGAAGTAAATAAAAAAAGTGAAGTTAAAGAAAAATCTGAAAAAAGATTTAAAACTAATTTATTGTTTTTGACTTTTTTATCAATGTTTTGTTTTATTTAAAACTCAAATTGCTTAATTGTAGAAAATAATATTTTTTTCCCCACAAATAACAACCTCTGCTTAGAAAATATCTTCGTAGTCTGAAGATTAAAATGCATTCTTCTAAACTGAATGAAATTCCCAATTTATGATCCCTAAACCCTGTGATCTTAAATCACGACTACAGATTTAATTAACTGAGAACCCGTCTTTAACCCCATTCTCACCCCTTCCAGTTGGATGCTTTCCCAACAATTTATCTAACTATCTTTCATCCAATTCGAATTGCGATTTTTAAATTTACTCACATTGTTTTTTCCTAAATGAATTCTGCAATAATTGAGAATTTTGTTTTTGATCAAGCACTTCATTTCAGAAGCATTCTCTTTCTATCAATTTATTTATTTTAAAATTAATAAAAAAAAATATTTTCTTTCTTAAAATTATCAGTTATTATAAAATGTTAAGCATTTTACTTATTTTTCATTGTAGTGGTTCATTTCCATGTAAACAACCAGAATTGGGAACTTGGTCAACTCCAGAAGGTAAGAATTGCTTTAATAAACTTAAAGGATTTGTAAAAACCTGTTTGTGTTTGTTAGTCACTTGCAGTGGAAATGAAAATAAAAAGAACTGAAATTTCAACCTGTTATGGTCTGAAAATTTAAAACAAAGTTAAATTCTTGTTACATTATTCTTGTCTATACATCATGAAAAGAGGAATCTGTGACATTCATATTTCATCCAGAAACCAAAGAATTGATCAAATCTGTAAGGGGTATGAGGTTAACTACTAAAAAATATTCCCACTAATTATTTTCTGAGACTTTTTTGATTTTATTTCTCATTAATAAAAACTTTGTAATAAAATGTCCATTAAAATAAAATTTCTTGTTTTTAATTTAAATTACCTATTCGTAATTAAACTTGAACAGTTTAAAGTTAAACTTGAACTAATATAACACATTTTAATAAAACTAAAGTGTTTTTGTTGGGGGTACGCTTAGTTAATGATACACAAAAAGGGGTATGTGGGTTGAAAAAGGTTGAGAACCCCTGACCTAAAGAGAAATGCAAGAAAATGGCTATTAAGTAGTAAAGAAATGTTAACAGAGAAAATAACAATAAATTGGTGGAATTTGGAACTGACAGATTGAAAGAGAGATCAATAAGATCAGTTTGTATAAATAATGGTTCCTGCTGTTATGAGTAATTGCAATCAGTTATTGAAAGCTTCTGTAGCTCAATCAAAAAAATGAATGTGAATATGATAAAAAGAGGATAATGGATTATCTATTTTTACATGGTAACAAATTAAAATAGAAGAGGAGAGATATTTTAAGAACTTGTTATAATAATTAACATATTTAACTGTTTTTAATTAATTTGTTCTGGTTTTATATAAATGCTGTTATACTTTTATATTAAAAATTATGACAAAATAAAAGAATAAAAAATCCCTGTTATTTCCTAGTATTTGCTTTGAGTTAGATACTGCAGCAGCATCTTCATTCTTTGTATATTATCAACATTGTAAAATTGAAAACTGACATTGTGTTTACTTTGCAGGTACATTCCCAGGAAGCAGTGACGCTGATTTATCTGGTCCCTCCTACAGTGGCCAGAGTAGGTGAGTAAAGGATTGGTTTTGTCATTGTTCTTGTTGTGCCAATGGTGGTGGAATAATTAATAAATTGAAATTGTTTTACGTAATTTATTCATAATTTAGAGATTCCTTCACTTCTACTAAGAAAGAGAAATAATAGCAATAAAAAAAAAATATTCACCATTATTTGTTAACTCTATTTTGATTTAGAAAAAGCACTTACAGTAATAAATCATTATTAATTTTTTTTGTTTTTTGTTTTTTGCGTTTTTGTAGAAAATTGGAAAATGGCTCTCAGTAAGAGTTGAAATGAAGGATTGCCTGAAAGATATAGCTAATTATTCTTCTTCATCATTTCTTAATAAATCTTACTACACTTTACAGATATAAAATAACAACTACAATATAATTTCACAGTATGGGAAAGTCTTCCTGGGTGACAGGAACGAGGACAGGGATTTCATCCTCTTCCTCAAATTTTCATTTGGATTACAAAACGAACCAAAATATCTAAATAAACAAACTTATTAACAATCTATATTACTAAAATCTTTTATTTCTCTGTCTGTCCGGCGCAATTTCCTGAGCGAATGGAAAATAGAAATAATTTTTACAATGAAACTTCCGCGACGGGAATTCTAATCAAAGTCAGACGTCTTATCCATTAGGCCACAGGGACTACAACTCACTTTACATTGTTTTTTGACTTGTGTTTCCTTCCCCCCCCCCCCATCCCCAATAATGAATGGGTTCAACCTTTTTTTTAATCTCAAGATTGTTTATTCATTTCCGATCCGTCTATTTATTTGTAATTCGATAATGACAATTAGAACTACAATTGCCGAAATGTTGCAATATTTAAGTATAATATACTTACTTAACAAAATTCTATGTGATAGAAAAAAAAACAAGCGCTTGTAGAAAAACAAGCGCTTGTAGATGGGGCATGGCCTAGTATATAATGCATATTACACATCAACTAATGGTTTCATTATTGAATTATCAATGTTACGAAAACTTTGTTTAAACATAATTTCTTTCACATAATCAAATGAATGAATTTACTACTTTTAATTTTCAATCACACTGTAGTGTCACACTTTAAGTGGCCAAACGGTTAGAGATATTAGTATGAAACCTTACCATTGTGTTCAGCATCAAAAAGTAGGTGATCACATAAAAAAAATCAGACCTGTAGGACCCCTCTCTGACCACCAAGACAGGTTTTAGCGGCCTCTGTTACAGCTTGCCTGTCACAATGAAACTGTCATTGATATTGTTTTAATTTCCTTAGTATTATCAATGTGATTGTTGCGCTTGCAAAAGACGCAATTGTTGTTTGTTGTGATTGTAGTAGAGCTGCATTATAAACGTGATTGTTATGATTGAAATTTAAAATGAGATGCTGATGCAAAGTGAGAAGCTTCACGCTTGCGTAAAGAGAACGGTCTCTAAACAAAAAAATTTGTTTATAAAATTGTGCATATTGTGGGGCCACTTTGCTTTTGACATTGTATAAAAGCAGTAATTATCTTATTTTTAATACATAGCTTTCAATTGTTAGGCCAATAGCCTTTGTCAAATGTTAATGGTAATATTTTGAGTGTTTTTAAATATTAAGTCTGTCATCATATTTCCATTAAGAAACATATAAAACATTATATCTTTTATAGATTTTTTTATACATACTTACATGAAACTTTTGAATTGTATGTTGGTCTACCTTACATGCTATTACTATTCACATATTTATTTATAAATGGTCTCATCTCATTTGTTCCCAAAAGCATCTCTTTATTTTAATGATGAACCCTTTTGTTGGGGAAAAAAAAAAGTATAGGGAAATTTCCAACAATCACTTCTTTGTCTTTTATCTATTCTCTAATGAATCTGATGAAACCAAAATGCTCTTCATTACAAGTAAATCACTCTCCAATAAAAGCGTATCTGTCACTAACTCCTAATTGCAAGAACTTTACTTTTTCACTTAATTTAAATATTTAGAAATTTCCTTTTCATTTAAGCCATCGAAGAATGTTCCCACGGGATGATACAACCAACACATATGGGCAGAGGAAAATCCACATTCCATTGCAGTCCGCTCTCATCAAGGAGTGATTTAGTATCAAAGTGTGATGTGGCATCATAAACAACATACTCATTGGTCCACATTTCTTGCCAAATCATTTAACAGGGAATCTATACCGGGACTTCCTGACAAACACCCTGCCAGTTCTGCTTTCTGTAAGCACCAGGATGTGGTTCCATTATGACAGAGCACCTGTACACTCCAGTCTCATGGCACAACGACGCCTGATGGAACCATTTGGTGAAAGATGGATCGGTAATGGAGATCCTGTTCCATGGGTCCCCCATGATCGTCAGTTCTTAATTGGATTACTTCTTTTGTTGGAGCCATGTAAAGAGCCTCGTGTATTCCACATCTGTTGATACAGTCAATGAACTGCGTCAGTGAATTGTCAGAGCCTGCAACAGACATCTGTATTACATCTGGCATTTTGAACATCTTCTCTAAAACACAGCACTCCACAAAGGCAGTGGCAATGCTCCTTCCATGAATGATTGTCTACCAGCCACAACAATTAAAACGACTGTAGCTCTGAATTGGTGCAAAACCAGACACACATTACTTAAACAAAACTTTGTTTTGTATCCTCTGTCTACCATATTCTTCTGTAATACAAGTTCTGAAACACCCTGTGTACATATACCATACATGCTCCAATAGAGCGTTTATTTGCAAAACTAGCCTCGGCTCCCAGCACTTAATAGAGACCGGCTGCTATTAGAGGCCAGCCATTACTAACAAAAACCTTCAGAACGCAATATTTTTATACATAAACACCGGCTAATATTACAAACAGCTACTTTATTTGAATTTCATATGCTACATAAGACTGTTAAAGATAAATGGCAATGTCTTTCTGTATCTTTCGCTGCTATTCGTCGTCCGAATCCGCAATGACGGCTTCGTTGTTGATGAGCAGCCGCCTCACCGGAAGTTTCTTTCGCGTATTCCACCGCACGAATCTTAAAGGCAATGTCAAATGACCGTTTTGGCGGCATTTTGTAAGGCCGTGTACCGTAAGATATTACACACGACTATAAAGATACAGATGCTTACACTAGTACTGGTAAGCATATATCAAAGACTGCAGCCCGGCGACAATAAGAGCCTCGGCGTTTATTGGAGCATATACGGTGTATATATATATATATATAAGTGAATATAATTTTGAGCTAAAGCATAAATTTAAGGATGACCCATAATAATATAATAATAATAATAAAAGAAAGTATATGGTGTAAGCAAAAATTACAAAAAAACAAACATGCAGACATTGAAAGAAAAAACAAAACAAAAGTAGATATACAGATTCGAACCAACAACCACCATATGGTTTCAAACCCATGTGAGTCCGAAACCTTAACCATCAAGCTACAGCTGACAACTGAAATGAGATGGTTGCATTTCTAACGTTTAAGCTAATAGCAAAAATCCAAATATCTCAAACATGGGGAAGGGCATTGACCCCCTGAAAATACTTCATTCGTACAGTTTTTGGGCCTATGTACACGATGGCAAAATCCGTTTGTCGATCCGACCTTCCTTTCGAGAGTTGTTAGGGGTGGACAGACACGGATGGACAGGACAAACGCAATAGCTCCCAAATGGGTCGCTAAAAAACTTTAAAGGTACCATTATATTTGATGTTTTGGGCAAAAATGTAATCTTTCTCTTCAGTTATGTCTATAAGCTTCCATTAGTGCTCTTCATTTATCAACAAAAATACTCTAATCAATTTTATATAAGTTAAATATTACGTTCAAACTGTTGATTAGATATAAACACACACTTAAATTCAATATAACATACATAGAAAAGTTACTTTAATAATGACCTTGAACATTTTCTCAATTCTTGGTTTATTAGTAAAATAAGATCTTTTTCATATTATATTTAATATATGTATAATATTTAATCTAAGAAGTATTAACACGGAATTAACAAATTGAGCTTATATATACCTTTAAAGCTGATACTAGAATTAAATGACATTCCTATATATTATTAAACAATCCATTCCTGCTCTGTTGATGATTAAACTATTAGTAGAGCAATCAGGTTTATTGACCTCCTTATCTTTGCAATGTAATTCCATTGCAATAAAGCATTATTGATTATTCCCTTCTGGTTGTGTTTAAAAGAAGAAAAAAAATCTGCATCAATTACTCAATAATGTTTTATAATCATCATCATCATTATATATTATTTCTCAAAGGGTTTTTTTTGTCGGACCACTATATTTCCTTTACTACTTCATCAAAATCAATGATTGAGGCATCATTTTGAAGATTACGTTTCCCGCTAATGACGAAAAATAAACAAATTGTTTAAAATTAATGTTTTCGTTAAAAAACTTT
>JAFIDM010000179.1:4733104-4760478 GCA_023159025.1 Thereuonema tuberculata
CATTGCACATTTTCACACCTATGTGGTGGTAGCCATTTTAGACTTCTAGTCAACCTGAGGAGATTGACATCTCAGTTTTTTCACCTCAACAGTCTCACATTCCGTCTCCCAAGATCCGCCTATCCTAACTAACTCTCACATTTGAATCTAAGCTGTGGAATACTGCTCAGAAGCAATCACCATTCTCATACGTCATCATTCAATTCTTCTCACAAGCAGACAGATGTATATTTTTTTCTATTTTAATTCTTTTTTTTTTCTCCGCCTCTACTAGATTCGAACCTAGGACCCTCTTCTTGGCAGCCAGAGCCTTTGACCATTAAGCTATGCAAACTGAGATAATATTTCTATCCTAATTACTTCATTTCAATCTGAATTTCTGGTTTGCAAGTAGAAATAATTCTACTTAACCTGAATCGGTTTCGAACTCAGATATCTGTGATTCGAAGTCACAGCTGCTATCCACAGAGCCATCGCAATACAGGAAGCTTTGGTTTCTGTTTTTTTCTATTTCAATCTGATTTCATAATGCTCAGAAAATAAAGATTTTCTTTTTTCGCACAAGATACGAACTCACAAACTTTCAATCTGAAGACAGTATTGCTATCCACTGAACCACCGCAACACAGGCAAATTCACTTTCTGTTTTATTCTATTTCAATTTGATTTCATAATGCTCAGAAATAAAGATTTTCTTTTTTCGCACTCTGTCTAAAATTCGAACTCACAAACTTTCAATCTGAAGTCAGCATTGCTATCCACTGAACCACCACAACGCAGGCAAAAATGACGGCAGAGTTGAATTCAAGCTACCCTTTGAATAGGTGTTTTGCAAACGAACAGGTCATCCAGGTCTTTTGGAAATCAGTGATACAAATAAGGGATCGTCCATTAATTACGTGAGGTCAAAAGGGAGAGAAGGGGGGGGGGTCCGGTAAAATCTCACCAATACTCACCAAGGGGAAGGGAGGGGGGAGGTAACGAAAATCTTACGTCAACTTTTTCATTTAGAGAATATACTTATAATAGATTACAACTTTTTGTAATCTTGACTTTTTGACCTTTTTTGATTTTTTGACTTTTTGAAATCTCCCGTGAGGGAGGGGGGGGGGTCCTACCACATCTCACCAAATCTCACGAAGAGGGAGGGGGGGGGTCCAAATTTTTTAAAAAACACCTCACGTAATTAATGGACGGCCACTAATTGCTACAGATAAAAAATTGTTTAGGTTTCTGGTATTATTTTTAAACTAGAAATGCATAATGTGAATAAAAATAAAAAATGCAAATCAGTTATATTTAGCAACAACCGGAAGTAGCAGATGACTTGTTAATAATAGGTATAGGCCTATATAAAACTCGAAATAACATTATCGCTACTGATAAAGTACTTATCTTATATATATCTATAAATTTACTTATTGCAGTGTTAAATCGTTAACTAAATTAATTTGAAATTAGTAACTTTGAAGTATAAAGATGATGGAAAGGTATTTATGAAGATAAGCTCAATCAAAATAAATAAATTAAAATTAAATTATTTTCAAAATTGTGCAGTTTTCCGTACCTATAATTCGGAAGAGCAAATAGAAGCAAACCAAAAACAAAGCAGTGAAAATAAAAGTTAAAAGTAAGTGTTTTTCTATTATCTTAATTTATTGTCCACTACATTAGCTTTATCAGAATATTTAAAATGCACGTTTTTTTAAAGACCATTAATTTAGGCACGCTAAATGTTATGAATATATTCTTGTTTCTAAATAAGAAAATTGTTTCTATTTTGTACTAAATTAAAAATATTAAACTATGTTTAGGGTATATGAACCTTCAGCTGATAACTATTAATAAACTGTTTTTTTCCAAGCATTATAAATTCAATATATACTTAAAATCTCAAAGTTTCTTTTGTTTTTCTATTTGTATGCTTTTCTTTTTTGGAAAATGTCTGTTTTTGTTGTTTTTTTGAGCAATCTTCCGATGTATATAGGAACACTATCAACATCTAAGATTATATTTGGGTTATGTGACGACTACATGTCTTACAGTTATCGTTTTGTACATCAAATATTAATGGCAGTTAAGTCAGATTTGATTTCTGTTCTTTCAGGAGAAATTTTTCACATTAGTGACTTTCTTGTATTATGGAGACAAGTAGCTTTGTATATGATTTTTGTAATGTTGATGGTGCCGTAGAATAACCTCATTAGCACTGCGGCCTTTGTAGGCCTATTGCACAGACTCTAAATTTTTAAAGGAAGATAAGCATACACGAAAGAGAAAGATCCACGTCCACTCCAGGTTCAGGCGTTTCAATGGCATGGCAGGCCATCACCTTGACCATTCGTCTGTGCTCTAACGGCACCTTTATATATGAAATGACCGTTCCAACAATATTGGAGGATAAACGTATTTTTATTTTATTATTATTTACTTTTTTGATAGGAAACATTTTCTATAATGATTTCACTTTATTTTATTTAGTATTTTATTTTATTTTAAACGTCTTAATTTGTTTTTTTTTAAATTAAAAAAAAAAAATTGGTGTCTGTATTTTATAGTATAAAAGTGCTTTTTTATTTAATTAGTGATGCTTAATTATTTTTTAATCCTGATGTGCTTTCGATTTGTTTGTTTTTTATTTTAAACATTATATTAGCTTTATATCACAAAAAAAGATTAAAAATGTAAAATTGATAATTAATTTTGAATTCTTATAAACGTCCCAAAAATAAAACTCTTGACAAGTGGATACGTAAGAGTGATGGTTTCTGTTTATTCCTTTGGTTGAGAATCCTTTCTGGTGGTCTGACTTAACTTTGACATGGGTAACAGAAGAATTAACGGGAAGGCTCAAGAACATCCATCATGACGATTCCCCAGCCTTCGGACAGATATGGGAGGAGAAACATCCATACCTTACGTGGGATTCGAACCTATACCCTGCGCTTAAGTCAGCACCTTACAATGAAGCTGATGATTAGACCTGCAGAGCGGTGGATATGTAAAAATGTTTGCATGCAGTATAATTAACATAAATAAATATCTGCTTCTAAATTAATTAATAACTTACTTTATACAGTACTTAACTTTTTTTTTTTTTACATAGTCGTGACGACTATCTCATTTACTGATAGATCTTATGTTTATATAATTAAAAATCTTTGTTATTTTTTACCTTTATGTTAGTAATGTATTGGTCATTAAAAACTGCAGGTTAGGTAAATGAATCAGTCTGATAGCTACATTTTCTGCGCTGATCCCTATAGAAATTATATAGGTTTTTTCACAATTCCTTGACATATTTCAGAGGCTTGGCGGCGGAAAATGGGATGTTTGCCTCCGAGATATCAAATAAACGCCAAACTCATTAAGTTTTTTGTTTTTTCCATAAATGTTCTGTGTCGGCCTTCCGTGACGCGTCAGACATCCAAGCGGTAATACAGTTCTGACCATACGCTGAGCAGTGTATCTCTGTCGATGTTTGCAATTTTATTGGTGATATGATGTTGCAGTTCGGTGAGATCAGCAGGAAATGAGGAACGAACACTATCTTTCACCTACCTCCAAGGAAAACGTCTGAAGAAATCATATCTGGTGCAGAGGCGGATTTACACTTTGCCACCTATGGGCTATGCCAGATTAGCCGCCCTTCCTCCTGACCTACCTGTCTGAATATATCACTAGTAAACTATACTGAAGTTTATGTTTAGTTTTGAGCTAAGTTACTGATAATTTACAACTCGCCTATTCGTTAGAATTGACTTACTCAGAGTATGAAAACAAATATATATAAATATATAGGCCCATAATGATGTATTCCTTTCCTTAAGTACACATTCTAAAAATATGTTGTAAAAACTTGTTTAGCAGAAAATTAAATATCAAAGTTAATTTAAATAATTGGAATATATTTCATACATAACAGTTGCAGAAGATATATATTAGAAAGTAAATACAGGTATAACCAAATGATGAATCATTCTGATTCAAATAAAAACTTGTGCTCTGTTTGCATATACTTTTACAGACACATCAAAAAGCCAGGAAATGTCTGTTTCTTTTTATGTTTCCCTCATTTTCTGCTTGTAATATGACACTTAATATTAATATTAAATAGTTCAGGATTTTTGTTTTTTTTCTTATTTTTTGCCGCTCTGGGCTGTAGCCCTTTTAGCCCTCGTGTAAATACGCCTCTGGGTGGAGTGTGGAGCAGGGGACAACTTTAGAAAGTCTGAAGGCCAATATATTGATAAAAGTTGTGATGGATCCCATCCTCCAACACTTACTATATCTTATTAATTAATGATTAGACAGTGCCATTTACAATAATTATTAATAATAAATGTTTATGTAAACTTTACATTATCAACTAATGAGCTAGTTGTGTTTCATACCAACATTCCAATAATAAAAGTCTGAGACAGTTGATATTGCAAGTTATGGCATTTTTCAATGTATCTGTTGCCGCAATGTAAAGGCTCGATTTAATTTTAAGGTTGACACTATCGGGCTCCAGGTTGTGCACCCCTGGTCTATATACCCTAGATTGTTCCCGAAGGCTCTAGAATGTTCAGAAGGTTCAAGATTGTTCCAGAAGATCCGATATGGACTATTATACAATAAGTGGTAACAACATTGTGCTCCTACTAGTGCACTTACGTAGGATTTCCATGGGGTACATTTGAAAAGTGATATCTATTACAGTATCTATTACAATTTTCAATTACTATGCGCCACCATTAATTCACCTAATTACAACATTTCAACAGTGAGTGTTCCTATGCTTTGCACTGACATATTGTGATTTTTCAGATCATGGTAGTGACCCCTATTATGTTATTCAAAACTAACCAACTTTTACCAAAATTAAGTGTTTTCATAATGGAGCATATTACAAAATGTCCCTTCCATTTTTCCAAAACCTTAAAATTGAGACCATCCTACCTTACATATGTATTATCTTCTCACTAGATGGATAAATGGTTCACGCCTTATACCTTTCATCATGTCCATTGTTTGATGGAATCAAAACAAACATAATCGTTACGCTTATTATTTCTGTTAGAAAACAATAAAAGCATCATTTTTAAACCAAAGCACATTGAGAAATATCCTAAATTATTCTCTGCAAAGTTATACACTGAAATGTTATCCAAAACAAAAGCTCCAGAGTCTGTTACTTTAAGTGATTATAACTTAGACTCTGATGCAGAAGAGAAAATGTTTGTTATAATCCAGCAGAGGAAAGAAATTGTTCTTCTTCAGAACGTCATTTATTAACTCAAGCAGATCTTAAACAACTTTGTATAAGACTTGAATTAGCTGAGGAGGTCATATTGAGTATCATTGTTCATCAGTTCACATCCTCTAGAAATTGTCGGACAATATTTGGGACCAAGCTCTCAATTTGGTTGGACGATACTCAACCCATGCAGTTTTCGGCTCAATTATTACCTGTTGGGATTGAATCACTTGATCTGTAAGACACTGTAATAGTAAATTCCATTTATTTGTAATGAAACTGAAAAATAATCAAAAGTCTAACAAACAAATCCATCTACTGAAGGGAATGGACTGAAGTTTATGAAGCTTCAACTTCAGGTAAGAAATGAACCTTTTGAATGAAAGAATTTGATTTGAAACTAGTTCAGCATAAATATTGTTACTATTATCATTTGACTCCATTAAGCAAAGTCAAATGAATGATACAATTTTCAAAAAGAAAGACAATCAACAAATGAGAAGAAGTGTTTCCCAAATGAGACCCCATAACAGCTGCTTCAGGCTTATCGACAATCATTAGCCACGAAATAGATCATGGGAAACAATTGTGAGATAAAATGAGTAATATATAAAAAAAAAAAATCACAAAAAAAAACACCATAAAATACTTAAAACTCCTTGTGAGCAATGTTTCAGAGACTTTAAATCATGTCAAACTATCGTATCATTTAGACCAGAAATCCATTTGAAGAAACAAAAAATGCACTAAGTTTATAATGAATTACAAAGTAAGGTATCACACTTTAGTAATATTATCATTATTGCATAGTTTTGACAGTTTTGAATACTGACTGTTCTTCGTGTTCAAAACTATAATATTATATATTAATCTTAATAGTACTAATACCTTGTTTTGCAGTATAGCTATCAACCACACATTAAATGATCTTAGTGAATTTTACTGCCTTAAATAAAATGTTTAATTATTTTCAAGTGATTTTGTTTTTGTACGAAAATTATTTCAATTAAAACATGCTATATAAAATATGTTTCTTCTTTGTAATAGTAATTGAAGTCATTTTATATTTATTTTTATGATTTCCACATACTGTTTTTGTTAATTTTATAAGAATATCTTCAGTTATTATATTTTTAATATATTTTCAGAGGTTAAAGATTTCCAAACATAAAGATTTAATTCTTTCTCTAAATTATTTCTCTTTTCTACAATAAGAATTTCTTTAGAAGACAAAGATTCTTCAATTCGCGGTGTAACCTGATTAATATCAAATCATAAGTATGTTTCTAAGAAAATAATACTTTATAATTAAAAACTGTTTTTTTAATGAATTAGTTTTGATTCATAATTAACAAATTAAGAAAAATGAACTAGGAAATTTAAGTTTTATAAAATAAATGTTTGAAATGACTGAATTTGATATTAGGAACAAGGTTCATTCAGCGATTGGAAAATGATGCTTCATCAGCGCACTTGTATTCCTACCTTACTCTTTATTTATTGACAGAATGTAAATTGCAATTATAATACTCACTCCGTCTGAAAATATGGTATACATTTTAAAATTATTTGTGCTTTAAAATGTAAACCATATTTTCGGACGGAGGGAGTATTACTTATAATTTTGAAATCAAGTGAAGAGATTTCAGTAAGTGATGACAGAGTACTTGACATAAACCACTTGAAATACTTATTTTAATTAAAAAAAATTAAGAAAATAAAATATTATTATTTATTTATGTAAAATTTAAATGCATTTTTTTTATTGTAATAAAGAAACATTAATAGGATTTTGTAAAATATTATTATTATTTTAGCAGAATATAAAAGATCTATAAAAGATATATAAAAGATAAAAGAATATAAAAGATAAAAGAATATAAAAGATAAAAGAATATAAAAAAAAAAATTAAATATCTTAAAAAAAATTTCAGTAATATTAATACAACAGATTTCAAAGAGATGAGGTTAACATTTTTGATTTCCTTCATAAGAGGAAGATTAAGTGACGTAAGTGTCAGCAGCTAATTAAGAATATAATCAAAGTGAAACAGATACTGATTAAGAATCTGCCAAGTCATTAAGAGCCACCAGGAAATACAATCCTATAAAACATCTTAAGACTTTTAAAGCCAAATCAGATTAATGTAGTTTTTTACTTTGAGAAAATAAAAGTTGACTCAAAAGAGTAGAAAAGAAACTGATATCATCTCCCTTTACACAGGAATAGGAAAATGTCCCAATCTATTGTTAGATCTCAAACATAATTTAACTGCATTAATTGCTTGAAGTGGATTTATTAATAAAATAAGAAATCAAAACTTTTTATATTTGAACATCATCAGCTTTTTTATTATTTTTAAAAATTACAGAAGTTTAAACTGAAAAAAAAAACAAAACACTTTACATAAAGCAAAAAGGAAAGGAAAAGAAAGAAAAAAAAAGTAAGATTAATTTTTAAAATAATCAGAACACAATGAATGAATGATTGAAACAATGTCATATTCAGGGTTTTCTCAGCAGTAGTCTTGGGATGTCAAAGATATAAAAATAATCATAAAAAAAAAGACACTACAATTTTCATTGCTTAAAAGAAATATTAAAATGCTTGATTTATAAAATTGAAAGCTAATGAAATCCTCTCTGAACCAACACAAAAAACACCACAAATAATGAAACTTTTTAAGCTAAAAATTGCTAAATAAATAAATAAAACTTAGTAATTCTAGTCATTAAAACAATCTGCAAGTTAATAAAAAAGAAGCTTCAATCAGATACTTTATTATCTAAAAATTACTTGATTTCAATTTCCTTCAAAATAATGTTTTGATTTTTTTTTTTATTTATGAGAACGAACTGATTATAAGAAAAAAATTTAATAAATATTATAAATGACAAACTTAATTTTACTTAAATTCAAAAACATAGAATTAAAATTAAATTGATTTTATATTGGATACAAGAAATATTAACAACGTTACTCATAAAAATGGAAGAGGATAAAATAAAGCTGAAAATACTTTTACCATTTTGAACTATTTGCAATCCTTTAGGGTTTGAAAATGCCTTTCTTTTCTTTACGCAGCAGTGACAGTCTAATAATGTATTAAAACGATCTGTTCCAATACAATAGATATTCATAAAAGGCACAGCATTAAAAAATGAAAGAGTGATGCTGTATTAATTGTTAAAACCATTTGTTCATAAGACAGGAAAAAAAGATTCAACCTGTGGCATGAGTTTGTGATGATTCTTCCAACATGGATCTCTCCAATCAAAAAGGTTCTTTTTCAAGGCTAAAGATGGTCCCATTGAGTATTGATTGGATATTTAATAAAAACCTACTTAATGTCATTACATTTGAAGTCCCTTTGAAATTCATTTTATTGCCAATATTTTAGTAACAATTTTACAAAAATCAGAATTTTATTTATCTTCTTAAAATGAAAACCAAGTCCTTTTGTCAAGAAATGAAAATAAAGAATTTTGTTATTTCAGGGAATGATCAAGTGACAAAGTCAGTAGTAAAAATAAACACCACAATGATAACAATAGTTTTATTTTAAAAAATAGATCATTTAAAAATGCTTCAAGTTTCAGACTTGCATGAAAAAAAAAAAACAGCAAAAATAAATTGTAAAACAAATGAAGCTAGAATTTATAAGTTCAAAAATAAAATAAACAGATTAAAAATTGAACCATGAGAGGAATTGGATCAATGCACCAGAGGCCTTTTCTCCATTGTCTCATTTGACTTAATCTGAATGTTTTAATTGCAGAAATTAAATTACTTTCAATCAACCATTGTTCCTACATTTTAACAGAGCTTTAATTAAGTAATATTTCATCCATACAGACACCACTTTTACAAATGAACTTATGGATCTCTTCTTCAGGCTGATAAACCAGAGCACCCCAATATAATGCACAAATTATCCTGACAATCACTAGATTGCTTTTTGTAAGATTGATTCATTAAAGTGGTTTGTATATTTTTTGCAATGTACGTTAAAAGAATGAAATGTCAGGAGTAACCTTTGATAATTTTTCCATAAACAACATCTATTAAAACTACAGTAACTCAAAGAGATAAAAAATCCTAAGAAATAACAGTAAACCTATAAAATTTGAGTAAAAAAACAAAAATCTTTCTATAATCTAACTAGTCAATAACGATTTTAACTAGTATAATGGATAAATTAAAATTCCAATAACAAATATCAAAATGTCAAAAATTACAATTTTATAATTCAGTTTTCAAAGAAAAACAAATATTTTAAATTCATAGCTCACAGAATAACTTTTTGTGGAAAGTTGAAAGGCAATGTATCAAACAATTGTAATTTAATTGAGTCTTAGCATTTTGATTGTCAATCCTTGAGTCCTACTGCTGTGAGAACCCTGAATGGTGTCAAAAAACATTTAAAACAAAACAATAATTTATGGACAATATTGTTAAAAAAAAATTGAAAAATATTACTTTTGGTTGTATTAGGATACAACTTTCATATAAATTCACTTTTTTATTTTTTTGCTCATTTTTTTTATTAGTTATTTTTATTAAAAAAATGAAATTAAAAATTCTAATATTTACATGATAATAAATACATGCAATTTGTACTATAATTTTAATTATAACAGTTACGAGAACATCTCTAGATAGAGCCATGTTTAGATGCTTTGATTTCATCACAGCACTGAAAAGGATTCCTCGAGATGTTTCCTTCAACACATAACGACCTTTCTACCAACTGACAATAAAATACCCGACTGAATTCTTCAGACCTTTATTTTCTCACCAGTTGCGTGGAATGGAACAAAACAACTTACAGATGATTTCTATTTCCTAAGAACATATTCTTTTTAAGAATTGTTTTACTTTAAAACTCAATATTGGAAAGAAAAAAAAAAAGCAGCAGCATAAAATGTGTCAATCAAATAGTTTGTTTTTGAAACAAGGAATGGTTTTGAACTTGAAACATTATTTTTAATCTGAATTTCCACTTCCTCAAAATAATGAGTAGCTGTTGCTAAGTTAATAACAACAAAAACATCAAAAATCTGTTGTCTATCACATTGGTATTTACTTTCAAATTAGCAATTGTCATAAAACAGGAAAAAGAGAGAGACAGCGAGACACACAACTTTGGCTACGAAAAATCTCAACTTGAAATTAATGCTATACAGCTTTTACCAGAGGTTCCCAAACTGTCTGAGAACCAGAACCAGGAGAGCCAAGGAATATTTAAAATTTTTGAAAAGGAAATAAAAATATTGTTGTTTTTTTTATCTCTTTGAATGTATGTGTAAGACTTAAGTTATTAGTATAAAAATACTTGTTAATTTCTACAGACCTAACTGCTGAACAAACAGAAAATGTTATACATTTCTTTTAGCTGTGAAAGTTTGGGAATATCTGGTCTATAAATACTTTAATTTAATCACAACAGATATATGGCAGTAATTAGCATAATCTCCACTGTTCCTCTTGACAACAATATATAGTTAATTAAGTTCTATTCTATCAGTGGCATAAGACAGGGAGCGGTGGTCGGATCAAAACCAACCCCATCCAAATCCAATAAAACTTATTCTTTCAACAAATTTCAAACAAAATTACTGAATGAAAACAATATAATTTGGTCAGTATTTTTAAAAACATTGTACATAAAGTAAGTAAAAACATAGTACAAAAGAAGATATACACTTTTTATACAATGATAATAAATGGTATATCTCCTCTTACACCAACGTATATTAAATAACCAAATCCTAGCTTTGCCAGTGTGTGCCATAATTAACACTAAATTACTTAGAATTGTACAGATACATGGAAAATACTAAGTGGTTTATTCTGCTCTAGTTCAGACTCAAAGAAAACAATTTCTTTAAAGAGTAATAATCACAACAGGAAGTAAATAAACTAACACATTTCTAAAAAGTCCTGTTGCTTATGCTTGGAATGATTAAGTTATGAAAGACAAAGATATGTCATCATTGAATTTCTAGGACCACTTTTTGTCCTGTGGCCCTTGGGGAAGAAAAGAGATTTTTAGAAAAATATATCTTCTCAAGGTGAAACCGATGGCACAAAAGCAAATAATATTATAACACTACTGTCTCAGGAGTAGCAGCAATTTTCTTTTTTTAATAACAAAAAACACAAGTTTGGAAAAACCAAACTTATTGAAAAATGAAGCAAATCAAAAAAATACTGAAAGTTTGACAGAAAAAACAAACAAACAAACAACACAAATTACCTTCAGCAGCGTTTATTTATTTATTTAATTTATTTGTGAGTCTAATTTCCTTCAAATTTTGAAGAAATTTTTACCACTAGGCTTTTGGTGAGTCTAAGTTTTCAAACTTGCAAAGAGTAGCTTCTGCCATTTCTGCTTGTGATTCACAGTGAGCTAAACAAGGAGCTGTCCACACGGCAGCTGTATGGCCACTACGCCCACACGTCATGTTGACGGCTTCATTCCATGTGTCAGTTTTAGGATCATAAATTTCAACGCTTGATAAAAACTCATTTCCATCGTAACCTCCTAAATTGAAATACAAATACAACTCAGTTTAGTGTTAAACTATAAAAAAATAACAGTACAGTTTATTTAAATCAAATTATAATTAAAAAGCTCTAAAAAGTATTAAAGAAATTTGAAATTTTATTTATATGAATACAGTCGGACCTCGATATAAGGTCACCCCTTGGGACCTCGCGAAAGTGACCTTATAACCGATTCATACGCATTTGTCAATAAATAAGCATTATACAACAGTATATACAGTGCAGTATCATTCTTTGTAAATTTTAATACGTAGAGGTAAAGGTGGCAATATGGGCACTGTATGTAATACGAGCCCCTTATGTATCATGTAAAGTATGGCACACAGACAAGTGTCAGCAGCCAAAACCTGTAGTCATAATTCGTGGATTCGCCGCTATGTTGGTCTGACTCAGTTCCAGTGTGACTGTCGGGTGTAACAGGTTGGTTTCTCATAGTGAAGAAAAGTTTGTAAGACATGTATTTCCTTTCATATTTAACTGATTTCTCATTCACAGAGTTGTTTTAAAATTAGCGGATATCTATCTACAAGGATAAGGATTACAAAACCGTAATTTTAGTTTTATTTTATTTTAGGGAATAGTATGATTTGAGGTTTTGTTTCCAAATATGGCGAGGGTTGTAATATGAGCCCCCTTGTGTGCTCATAACAAGAAGAATAAAAACGAAAATAAGTGAAAAAGAAAGAAGAGGAAGACTTAAAGAAGCAGAAAAGGGATAAAAAACAATCGAATAGTCCTACAAAACGATCATGCAAAAGGAAACTTAAACTAGATGACTTGGAACTAACTGACTGAGATTCAGACAATATTAAGTCTATTGATTCAGGGGAATCAGTGATGGAAATGGAAATTGGCGTGGAAAACCCTGGAAAAGATGACGCTGTTCTCTAAAGACAAACCAGGTGAGCTTTGGGTGCAATGCCTTGTCTGCGAAATTTGGGCCCATAATGAGTTCACAGGATGTCAAAAACACCAGTATTGTATAGCTGCAATTCAAATTAATTACGCCATTTTTTTTCTATTCAAATAAAACTTATTTTGTCATTTGCAATACAGTTTCTAATTATTTACAAGTATTTTTGTATATTATTACTGTGGGGCTCATATTACCAACACACATCAAATTTTATAAAAAGTGTATTGCCCTACAATTTTATTTTTAAATAGACAACACCTAATATAACTGTACAAAATACAATTAAACAAGTAAGCAACTTTTTTGAACTTTCTTTAACGTGCGGAAGGAACTTATTTAGGAAAAACAGGAAACACGCACAAATAAATAATGGTAAAAAATAAAAGTTATATTTAAACGGATAAATGTACATGATTAATTTCGGCTACTTCACGTAGCCCTTGTCAAATGTGATATATACATAAAAATCTCACAATATATACGAAAGGTTGGATCGTTGTCACACAAGGAGCCAATCACGGTGATCTTCGCTATGATAACTGGAAAACGTCCCACTGGGCACACCTGTTGCTGTCTGTCGGGGATGCCGGCTTACAGCGATTATCCGGCTATCAAGCACAAAGTGGTCGGTTAAAGCGGGCTAGGAGATAGCGGTGAAGGCAGGATTAGTAAGATGGACCAAGATTAACGGCACTGTGCGGTGTTTTTTTGAGGCGGGGAGATGCACTGAAAGATAGCAACTTGGCAAGCGAACAAAATTGAGAAAGAAATTTAAATAAAAATAATAATAAAATAAGGTACTATAAGTTAAAGACAAATATAAACAATATAAAACAATAGTAAAAACAAAGCAAGGAAGGCCAGGGGCCTAGTTAGGGTTTCAAGACGAAAGTCAATACTAACACAGAATAGGAACAATAAAAATGAGAAATCAAAAGTATAAAACCATAATATTAAAAATGAAAAATGAAAAACATAGGAGTCGAAAAAGGGGGGGGGGGGTCAGGGAACAGTTCAGTCCTGAAGGCGCAATTTACAGCTTTTCACAAGATGTGAGACATTCCAAATGCCACGAAACGGCAGGTTACCAGGATAAACCAAAACGAAGGCGCAAAGTGAAGAGAGTATAAAAGTAAAAATATAAAAAATAAAAAATAAAAATATATAAAAAAAAAAAAAATATAAAAAAGTAAAAATAAAAAAAATAGATACAAATAAATAAATAAGAGTAGAACAGTAGACAAAAGATAAAAATAAAGAAATAATAATAAGAATCATTAAAAATAAAATAACCAATGAACATCAAGAATAAACAGACTTGAAACTGAACATAACAAACACAAAGAAGAATAAAAACAATCCAATAAATTAAAAATTCACTAAACTTATAAACTAAAAAAAAAAAACCGACTAGATCAACACAGGTCAACATGATCGCATGGTAAGCATCGGTATAGTTATGGTTGATTATTGGTGGGTTTTTTCTTTAGTTGATATGCAGATACAGCTTTGATTGAGACTCCTGCATTGTAGCAATTAGCGGTCTCCATGATGAGGATTGATTCCATTGTTTTTCGGACGAAGAAATTACTGGCAGTTCCTAAAATGATAGGGTTTGTGGTTTGTCTGTTTTACATGCAAGTATGTAGAATACGTTTTGTCTTTTCTGCTAATAGCGCTTTTATGTTCGCCGATCCGGGTTCCCAAAGCTCTCTTAGTTTCACCGATGTACATACATGGGTGGCCAATGCACTTTATGCCGTAGATTACATTGCAACGATTTGGCCACCCATGTATGTACATCGGTGAAACTAAGAGCTTTGCCGGCATCCCCGACAGACAGCAACAGGTGTGCCCAGTGGGACGTTTTCCAGTTATCATAGCGAAGATCACCGTGATTGGCTCCTTGTGTGACAACGATCCAACCTTTCGTATATATTGTGAGATTTTTATGTATATATCACATTTGACAAGGGCTACGTGAAGTAGCCGAAATTAATCATGTACATTTATCCGTTTAAATATAACTTTTATTTTTTACCATTATTTATTTGTGCGTGTTTTCTGTTTTTCCTAAGTAAGCAACTTATTAGACTACATTATTCCGTAAAAAGAATGGGTAAATGTATAATTATTATAGACTTATTATACAAAAACAAAATGGGGGCTCATAATATCATGTTTACCTCTACAAAAATATCAGTTTATTAGGTTATAATTTTTTAATTTAGTTGAACCAATTAAAATTAATGGAATCAGAAAGAAATTATTTTTAAAAAATTTTAATTTGGAATAAAGTTGTATACAAATAGTACTAGTATGCTCAAGCAAAGGACTGATGTACAACTGACCTTACTTAAAATAATCCATAATACAGGACTGTTGCGATTTTTGTTTCATCTTTTGTACAATGTTTCTAAGTTTTGTAGTTTATGAAAATGTTCTTCATTTGGCTATTTGACGAACTTTTTCTTTCAGTACTAAGCCCGATATAGGCACATTATGTGCTCTAGCAAATTTTATCCATTGGAGAAGGCCTTCTTCAACTTTCTCATGCGGTGATAAACGCTTCCTTTTTCTATATCCATTACATGTTTCTGCTTCGGTATGCAAGGCTCCTCTTATCCTGTTCTGTGCATTTGCTTAGATTTCCTCCTGAAGGGACTTAATTAACTATATGAAGTTATTTACTATGAAGCCTCTGTTGTTGCCAAACAGCTCTCAATCGAGAATGACTAATTATATAAATGTCAGAACGACGGACAGAGATTCGATACATTGGCAGACTTCAGCAGACTTGGCAAGAGAATCCACCAACAATTCCAATGTGATTGGTAACTGAGCAGAAAATGAACGTATTACATTTAAAATGGTGCAATAAATTGAAAATTGCTAATAGAACACAGTGCCTGCAGACGAATCACTGTAGTTGAGAATTTTCAGTAACTTTTCTTTGAATGTTATTTTAAAGTCACATAAATGGCATAATTCTACAGTGAATACCGAAACTTCACGAGGAGGATGAACAGCATTACTTGAGGTTCTCAATGGCTTCTCCAACATAAAACTCTCCTTAGGATCCATCTGAATAAGAAGTTGTGAAATGTTAAGTACAGATGAATGCTCCACATACAAGTGACGGAAAGCTTGTTGAAGACATGTTTGCTTTCATGTAATTACAAAGTGAAAAAATCATAGTTTGATGTTTTCTTATTTCTAGTTGTGCAGATGCTGAATTAGGTTAAGTTGCAATTTTTAGGTCTGAGAGTTGAATTGTATCTGTCAAATGCTTCACCCAATGTCCAAATGGTGATAAAACAGAAAAATGACCGATGAAAATATCATCCTTGATGGGGAGGACAGACACATTGGTTAGCAGGATTCTTTGGACTGGATGAAATGTGTGCTTTATATTGAGGAGATAAAGTTTGCCATTGAAGGTTTAGTTCGAATGCTTCTGAATATAAGCTTTGATCAGGTGAAATACAAAAAACTCTAAGATATAAAGACTGCCTGATTATAAAATGGAGACAAAGGTCGCTTTATCAGTTAAGGAGTGCAATATGATGAAGATAAAAGTGCAGTGGCTGGTCGAAGGTGTGGGAATTGTTTCCCAATATTACAAAATCTGCTTGATCCATAAAATAAAGAGAAAAATTTAGAGATTGTGCTCTCCACTCATTACAGGGCTCAATGGAGAGATATCGTTACTGCTGAAAACTCTTAAAGTGGCAGCAAAAAATTATATGTGAACAGAAAGATACGAGATGAAGCTTTCCCCATATTCCCCTCGCTCAGACTGTGCAGTTGACCCTAGCTAAATTCATCCTTTTCTATCTAGTTTTAACTTGAGCATGAATCTTTTAATAAGTATTCAATATTCTGTGGTGGAACTGGGACGTTATATCAAAAAGGACATTCCCAGTTGTACAATTAATTTTTTATCTATAACTGATTTTGACAAATTACGATGATTGTTTAATTGCTTTGAAATTAAAAGAATGAAAAAAAAAACACACGCAATTAATTTTATTTTAAGCTTTGTTATAAAAGACAAAGAAAAACAATTACCCAAGGCAAATAATTTCCCATCCAGAGCTGCAACACTTAATGCACTTCTGGGAGAATTCATTGATGCAACAAACTGCCATTCATTGGTCTCTGTGTTATAACGTTCGACTGTATTCAGTTGATTGACACTGTCATACCCTCCAACTGCATAAACACAATGGTCAAGAGCCACTACACCTATGGAATCAAACAGAATTATTAGGACGTATTTAAACAACTATCAGATATGGAGAACTAAATATCTAAAAGTCAATTTTCTAAATGAAATTATACATTTATTAACTAGCTAACAATTATTTTTTAAATAGCTATTTAAATTATTTTAAATTTAGGCTACCTGCTCCACTACGTGTTGTCTTCATAGGTGCTACAAATGTCCATTCGTCATTCTCAGGATGATAACATTCTACGCTATTAAGACGATTATTACCATCAAAACCACCTACGGCATACAGTAACCGATTCACAACAGCTACTCCAACTCCAATTCGTTTTGTTGACATTGGCTTGACTGGAAACCATCTGTCTTCCTCTGGGTCATACCTGAAATATTTAAAATATTGTTAAAATGTGGGAAAAATACTTTGATGACAAAATGGAGATAAAAGAGTCTCTAACAGTTAAAATTTATTAATAATGAACATAAAACCCACAACAAATTTTGAAGGACATTCTACAGTGTTCAAAAAATCCTATTAAAAAAAAAAAAAAAAACATTCAAAAGAAAAAAAAAACAATTTTAAATGAAAATTTAAAAATTTTTAATTTTTCAAAATGAGAAATCATATTGAATATATGCCACTGCAACAAATATATTCAGTGATACCTCGGTTTTCGTCGATAATCCATCTGCAAACAATCAGCGAAATCCGAAACCGACGAAAACCAAGGCAATTATTTCCAATGTAAATCTAATTAATTCCTTCTAGTCACTCCAAAATACAAACCAAAACACATTTTATAGAGAATAAATATAGTGTTTAATACTAAAACCATAAGAAATTAATATAAAATGAATATAAAAGACTAATGTAAAGAATAAATGAACATGTAACACGGCATTTACATTTTTATACTTTTCTGAAGACTCTTCTTGGTGGTATGGAAAACGGCGAGGAGGGGAGAGAGAGAGAGAGAAAGAGAGAGAGAGAGAGAGAGAGAGGTGTAGATATTATTGTTTGGAAGGTATCTAGGCACTATCTGGGGTCACTTGCCTTTATCTTAAGTCATTTGTGTGATTTTATCTTAGGTGCGTTATGTACATTTTGAAACTGAAAAACGCAAAATAATCGCATTATACCGAATACTGTATATGCAGTAATTACTTACATGTAATTGTAGTATTAGCACTCGCAATCAATAAAAAAAATCACAAAAACAAAAAACAAAATTTGTCTGGGCTAGACGCACGGGGTGATGCTCACACAAAGAGAAACAATGCCACACTGAGCAGGAGAACGCGTGGGTTGCCCTTTGTTTTCGCAATATGCCAACAAAATCCGACACAAATTGACGAAAACCGAGATAAATAAAAATTCTTGAAAACCAAAACCGACAATAATTGAAGTCAATGATAACCAAGGTATTACTGTATATATTATATATAGTGACCAAAAACAAAAGTGAATACAAGAAAAATCAGCATAAGACCCGACTAGAGAAATGGAAAGATAAGCCCCAACACGCGGCTTTTTTTAAAGGAATTGAAAAAAACATGACAAGGACCTTTCCTGGACATGGCTCAAGAATGGCACTCTATGCAAAGACACTGAGGGTCTGCTCTTTGCTGCACAGGAGCAAGCCTTTCAAACAAATATCATGAAAGTCCGAATTCAAGGAACAACTGAAACAAGTCTTTGTCGACTTTGTAATAACCGTGAGGAGACAGTTAATCACTTAATTTGTGAATGTTCAGTCATTGCCCACACAGAGTACAAAAAGCGGCATGATTATGTACCCACAAGATCCACTGGGTACTCTGCAAGAAATAGGACTTCCCAACCTCAGATAAACCCTGGCAACAATGTGTAGACAAAGTCCTGGATAATGGTCAGACAAAAATTTTATGGGACTTTAGAATACAAACTGACCAAGATATTGCTGCCAATACACCTGATACAACTGTGATCGAACATCAACAAGCAACTTTAATTGATAAAGCCATCCCAGGAGACTGCAGAATAGAGGATCAAGAAAAAGAAAAGATTGAAAAATACAGGGCTCTGCCATTGGAAACTACCTGATTTTGGAAAAAAGAAAACTAAAGTAGTGGCTGTTATCATCGGTGCACTTGGAACTGTTACACCAAAGTTTATTATACACTACTACACTCAACTAGAAACTACAGCAATAATATCAGCCGAGTTACAAAAAACTGCAATCATTGGAACTGCAGCAATAATTTGTCGATACTTAAGCAATACCTAGGCCTCTGGTTGAGGCCCGTATTGCCTAAGAACAACCAGTGATAAATGTGATTTCTTTCTTTGCTTCTGTGAATGTTTACCCTGTGTATCTTTTTGAAAGAAAAAAAAATTGTTTTATATATATAAATTTGTTCCCTTTCTTGGGATATCATACTCTTGTCTCTCATGCATTTTACATTAATTGCAACAACTGCTTTAAACAATTTCATGAAAAATCTAATTTGGATGGGGATCACCCTAATCA
Source organism: Thereuonema tuberculata (assembly GCA_023159025.1). Lineage (NCBI taxonomy): Eukaryota > Metazoa > Arthropoda > Chilopoda > Scutigeromorpha > Scutigeridae > Thereuonema > Thereuonema tuberculata. The sequence goes on from JAFIDM010000179.1 coordinate 4,752,575, forward strand.
GCAAATGGGGCAATGGGTGTAAACTATGCCAACTTATCCACTTTTCAGTAAAGAGAACAATAACAAGATAAGAATTTCAATTCAAAGTAGCAAGTGTTAATGAAAATTTGCTATATTAAAAGATGTAAAAACAAAACATTAATTATTTCCTTTTTATCCAAATGCTTGAATTAGCAAACTTAATTGTAAAATTCAGGGAAAAATAAATATTTGTTTGTTTTCACTTCATTTTCTTCAATTGCTAAATCAGCCTGGTTCAAATCTTCTTGCCACAACTTTATTTTCAATATTTTTTTTATTCTAAATAATTACAAACACAGTTGTTTCTTTTATATTGATGCGATGTCGACAAGGACGCAAACGAGCTATGACGTAATATCGGCGGATCAGAAAGAGATCTCCAAAAAGAGAACCCCAGACGCCAGGTCGAAGGCCGTCCCGGATTGGCCAAATTATGCCGCGCTGTGATTGGCCAGGCCGGGACCTTCAGAATCTGAGATCGCCTCCCCTCTCCTCGATGGCGGACCGCAAAGGAAGCTCTGAGAGCGACCTGGATCTGAGAATCCCATATTGTATAACATTAACCTGAATCCGAACTAATTAATATTAACCTGGATTTGAGAATCCGATGACCTATATAATCCTGTATATAAACTGTAATTATTTGTAAATAAAGTAGTAGACGTAGTGTGTAATTATGCTGAACCTTTGAGTCTGTCCTACTCATTTTTGACCACACATCACTGCCGCCGAACAACACATCAATATCCAATTGTTACAACAGTTTTTGTTACAGACTTAATAAGATGATGTTGAGTTGAAAACCTTATCTTACAACTGCAGATTACTCTGCTAAATGTGACTGTCAATCTACATCAACCACTTTGGATGTCTAATGGCCAGAAACACATTAAAAGCAATTTCAATAAGGTGGAAAGTCCAAAATAAGGTTTAAACCCAGGGTCTGCAAGTAGATGAAACAATATCCTTCTCTTAAAATCAGTAGAAACCTTTGATTTTGTCACTCTTACATTATTTTGGTTTCTGATTCAAAGCAATCTGAGCTGTATTACGAAATTAAAACACTAATTTTTGAATTAGAACAAAGACTGTAAAGTATGTGAGTTACAAAATACATTGCGAGGGGGCCACCAAAGTCCTTTGCACACCACAAGCAGTAATTGGCTACAAGTTTCAGAACAATGATCTAATCAGAATAATCTCTTCAACAATAAACAGGAGAATTCAATTTAAAATTCTAATTATTAATATTTGAAACAAAACAGTTTTGGATATATGATTAAGTAGGACATAGACATATTCTCCATTCAGAATTTCGAAGACACAGGGCAAAGATAGAATTTTTTTTTTTTTGTTGTTTTCCACAACTTTATATTATAACAATAAAAATAATTTGGTCTCATCCATTGTTGTTAATTTATAATTTTGGAATGCATTCTTCCAATAATTTGATAAGAGAAGAATCTTTTAACTTCCTAATTAAAATTAACTGAAGAAAACATTGTTTGGAAAATGTTTGCCTAGTCTTTGCAAATTGAAAATTTTACAAACAAATTCTGGTGTTTTCAGAGAAAAAAATCAATGTGTCTTGTATTCCATTTCAAATAGAGAACAACAAACAACATTAGGGGAAATATTCCTCTCCTCTTTTGAAGACCGGAAAGCCTTCTTTTGATTTGTACTGTTCAATTTCCTGTATTTTTATCTATTGATTTGATTTGTCTGTTTTCTTTAAAAGTATGTGGATGCAGAAGACTCATTGAGGAGTTTCAATCTCATAAAATACTTTGGGACATTCCATTGGCAATACCAAAGGTTAGAACACCCCTCCACTTTTGCATCAGAAAATGGAAAAACCCAAGGATTTGGACCTGTTGGTTTTGATTAGAAAGTTCATTGTTTTTGTCTGTAGCCCCATCCTGGAAACGTCACAATGTTGTTGTTTTTTTTTTGACTGAATGAACTACGACCATCCCAATCCCTCTCCTTCCTGCGTATCCTTATGTCTGAATACAAAAATAGGAATAAGAAGCCTTTGAAGGAAATCAGACCCATTTTCTCTCAACCATCTGTTCCTAGGTTGTTACAACAGTCACCACAACATACAAAGCACAAGCTACTGCCATGGTAAGTTATAGCCGTTTTACATGTACCATTTCACACGCCATAAGCTCACCATAATGGTTGCCATCACCCCGCCATGAGAGATGGCAAGCACATTGCCCCACTTGGAACATGCTCTAAATTCAAAGAGATTGCTCGCCATCTGACACTAGCAAGAACAAAGTCAACAGATAATACAGAAAAATACAACATTTTTTAAATTGTCATTTTTTGTGCTTAATGATGAAATTATCAGTTTTATAATAAAACAAACAAACTGAATGTACCAGCTAACAATCACCACTGAAAACTTTTTGCTAATACCAATGCTTTAAATGTACAAATAACCACTTTTTACACAGTTTACAAGCTCTACTTCATTTCCGAGTCCCAATAGAACAGGAATTGCCTCACCCCCCTCCCAACACCCCTATTAGACCCTTTTCAGATGAAGCAACCATGGTCGTGCAATCATTTCTTATATAGATTTCAGTGGAGACTTTCACACGAAATGCAACTTCATTTGCGGCCAGAAGGTCATTTCTGTTTATTTTCGTTTTGAGAAGTGTTGAAAAACATGATTAAAATGAAACTCCTTTAGAGAATGGGGACTTTGACACTGAAAAATTCATATTAGAAGTTCAGTGAATATTTATAAAAAAAATAATTTATTTTTTTTTAGAAATGGATTTTAATAGAATTAATAAAAATTTATTTCCCTAAAAAAAAATGTTTCAAAACAAATTTATTTTTAGAAAGGAATAGCATCAAATGAATTTGCATGATATTTAGAAAGCCTTTAATGAAAACGTTTTTTATTATGATTATTTGATAGCGCGAAAAAAAAATAATAATTTCAAACAACTTTTAAAAACAAAATTATTTTTTTTTTAAAAATTAACTATTGCACTAATAATAACTATGTTCATGAATTTTTTTATCATTTCAGGTCTTAGTCAAGTTTTTTTTCATGAAAAATATTGAGTAATATGTCGAAAACCCTCCAAAAAAATTGATGTGTTTTTGAATTTTAACTTAATTACAGAATTTAAAACCTTCAACATCATCACATAAAATTAAAAATAAATGTTAAAAACAATATATTAATTAAATAAGCGAATTTTCAAAGAGACTAAAGCTTCTCTTCTTTTTCACACAACAAATAACAACAACAAACGTTACAAAAACAAATAAATTGAGGAAGACGCGACATTCACATTAACATATTGTAACAACATGTTAGAAGCACAAAATTTTGACTTCATTTTTGACATAGTGAAAAGGACTGTAAAATAAGGAAAACAATAGAAAGTTTATTTATTAGAAATACCAAAACTAAGAATATTAACAGAAATGAGAGAAGGGTTCCCTGGTCGTTTCTTCTCCAGGCAACTTCATTCAAACGTCTGTAAGATGATATCATGCTTTGTTTCTCCTGAGTTAAGGTGTTTTAGACTGATTTCAATTTCGTCAAAACCTGTCATATGGCTGTGATCCTTTTTAACATTTTAATTTCATTTCAATTTCCTTTTTACTAAATTACATCTTTTTCTAGTTATATCCGATATACAAATTAACTAAAAATGTTTTAATTCCTTTCTTTTTAAAAAATAAATAAAACACGTTCAATTGTCTTTTGCTCTTTGATATCATTTTGAAACCCTTGCTTCATAACAGTTCACAATCATGAATTTAACATTAGAATTAAGAAGTGCCTCACTAAGAAAATCCTACATTTTAGGTTAACAAATTGCTTCTTCATGAGATATATATGTTATAAACAGACTTGACAAAAAACTTTTCAAAACTGTTTCATTACAATAATTATATTATTTATTAAAAAATAACCTCACAGAAATATACTGATGTCCTTAAATCAAGGGATCTTGCAGACTGAACTGTTCTGGTTGTCCGGTCAGGACCAAACTTGTTAGAAGGGGTGCAGAAGGTCCTCCCAATATCATCCCCACACAAAAAGTAAAGGTGGCAGCACTGTCCCCAACAGAAGAAATCAAAATGTTCGAAACGTCATTGAGATAGAAGCACCTGAAGTAAGTATCCAGGTGTTTGTGGAAGGCATAAAGAGCGTTCAGTAGCCTGTATGATCTCCCTGGACAGCTACGCAAGCAATGCAACATCGTGGCATACTTCTCACCAGAGTATCAAGCAAACTTGGTAGATTGCATCCCACTCTTCAACCAATGCTGTTCTCAGCTCAGGTAGCGTTCATGATGGTAGAATGCATTCAGCAACATGTCTTCCAAGGGCATCCCATGCATGTTCTATTGGATTCAGGTTCGGGGAACGTGTAGGCCACTCTAAAACGATGGATGTCCTCATGTTGGAGGTACTCGTCCACAGATGAGCCCAATGAGGACAGGCGTTGTCATCCCTGAACAGCAGCACTCCTGAAAAGTTGCACATTTGTTGAAGGACATTGTTCCGGAACAACTGGGCAGTTACGGATCCTTTGTCGAAGATGTGCAGTGGTGTACAAAAACCCAGCATAATGCCTCCACCATACGCTGCTACCTCTCTATTGGTTGTGTCAGACGATGTTGGCAAGATTGGCCTTGGTTCCTTGCTCCCTCCAGTCTAGACTGTACTGGTCAGAAAACATGACATGGCTCTACTGTACCTGTGTCCATGGTGCGGGTTCAGTGCACCAAATCAAGCATCCCCTCTGGTGAGCTTGGCTCAAAGGGACACACCTCATGGGTCTGCTGGCATACAGACCAACTGCATGGAGTCGTCTGTACACTGTTGTCTGGATTGCTGGTGCCAGTTTTCTGGCAAGGTGGTGTGCTGTGCATCGGGAGTCCATCTGTCCATTAGCGACTGACAGCGGTAATCCCAGGGTGGTGACATGTGGACGTTCTCTGCTATAGCGTCAGGCAATATTTCCATCCTGCTGGAAACATATCCATAAGCAATAGATGATGCTGATTGACACGTTCAGTGCACAAGACACTCCACTTGTGACTGGTCTGCCTTAAGACATCCTGTCACTCTGCCTTTCGTTTGCAGGTTCAAATGGACACGGCTAACAATTGACATACAGTACTGTACAATCAGTGACTAAAACTTGTCACACAATTTGTCCTGAGTCGTGACCCACATTGCCACTACACAGGTGGCATTTCTGAACTTTATTTATTCAGACAGAATGGGTTCTACCATTTTTATTTTTTGTGTGGGGATGGTATTGGAAAGACCTTCTGCACCCGCCTAAAGAGTTTGGTCCCAACCGGACAACCAGAACAGTTCATTCTGCAAGAACCCTTAATTTAAGGACATCAGTGTAAAAATGAGAAATGAGATCTGACTTTTGCAAGTCATTTTCAATTTAGTTCCTACAATCAACAGTATTTTAAATAGCTTTTAAGCACTTGTTAAGTACAGACTGATTGATGTATGAAGCTAATCACAGTGAAATAATTGTTGAAAAGAAATTACCTTTGTGTAAACAATTCAACATTATTTGATGTAAAGCAATTCTGGTAATACAGGTTGAGAATCCTTTATTTGAAATGCTTGGGACTGGAAATGTTTCAGAGTTTGGAATATTTGCATCTATAAAATGGGACAGCTTTGGGATGGGACCTAAGCCTAAACAAGATATCCATTTACATTTCATAAAGGAGGTTATGATACATAAATGTTGAAGGTAGTTTACATAAATTTTCAATAATTTTGTATTAATATAGATAAGGCCCAATAGCCGAGTGGGTAAGGGCGCTTGGCTGCTGGTTGGAGACAGTGGATTCAATCCGTGGCTTCAGCGGAGGGAAGGGATTTTCCGTTCTCCTCCAAACGGGTCCTAGGGTCTACCCAGCCCTTGTAGAATAGGTACCAGAGTTCTTTCCTGAGGTTAAGGCACCCGCTGACCATCTGACCTCAAGTCCTGTTGATTAGTTAATGTCTGCAACCTTATCTCCCACGACCCCAAGCATCACATAAAAGTGTCTCACTACAGACCTAACAGATACAGGTAAGGACACTAGTCATGCCACACAAAAACATGATTATCACTGCTTACAAAAAGAAGATAAATTCAGCACCAAACACTAGACACTTATACTGCTGTGCAGTTTTTCCAACAACTTTGACTTTTGTGTTATAGATAAACTTAATTGCTAAATAAAAATAAGGCCAACACACAAAACTAGAAATCATAACTATATTTAAAAGAAATTTAAAATATAAGCTTTCAAGCTGTCAGCGGCCCTTTCTCAAGTGGAGATTGCAACGACTTGACAGGAAAATAAAAAGCCGAATGACAATAGGATTGTGGTCTTGTGCTGAAAAGCCGAATCGACAAGTGCATCAAGGGTGGCGTTTTTAGGTGACTGCGATATTAAAATTCAGTTCGGTATTAAGGACATTTTAGATGGAATTCATCCCGATATTGTTGTCAGAATTGAAGAAGTTAATGGCAATATCGCTTTCAGTTCAGTTCTGGAAATGGATGTAGCCATTTTCAGAACTGAGTTGGGTTTCGAAACTTCGATTTTCCGTAAACCTACAATATAGGTTTAACTTTGAATTTCCAGTCAGCATATCCCTCTTCATTCAAGAAAAATGTCATCGGCATAGCAGTCAGCAGAGGGTTCAAAATTTCAAGTTCATTTAAGTTGTTCATTGACGAAATCAACGAAATCAGAAATATATTTCTAGTTAACAATTATACCCACGTTTCAGGTTACTATATTGCTTTTTATCTTAATAGAATTTACAACCCAGTTCAGAATCTGGTTCCACAGCATAATTTTATTTCTGGTCCCTTTCATCCTATCTCTTTCATTGCTGTTCCTTTCTCTTCACTAAAAAAGATCTTATGTAATTTTGATGTTATGCTCACATCCCCAATACAACTTTCACTTGGTATTAACAATCAAGTATAACATTATAGAATCTATAGTGATGGAAATCCTAGGGAAGTAGTTTATGCTCTACCTTGTCTCAATGCTACATGCCGATATATTGGCGAGACGAAGCAACCCATAAAAAAAGCTGATATACCAACATGCATTGGCCATCCGAAATCAAGACCAGAATTATTTTACTTTCCTGCATATGGTCGAATCCAGTCACATGTTAGATTTCAATAACCCGATTATTTTCTGCGAAATCAATGATTTGTTCAGAAAATGTAAGGAGCCTTTTCACATTTTGACAGACCCTAAATGTTATAATGATGTTTTGCCCGTACAAACTATTTCCCAATATGGATTCACTAAGAATTCTGGTTTATCCTAATATTATTGTTTTAAGTTTAAGAATTAATAATAATTATAATTTATCATAAATATATTACTGTAGTGATTTTATTTTGATTTTGTTCAATGTCTTGTATTATTCTTACGAATGTTTTGTAAGTTTTTTAGTTTTATCACCCCCTCCTCACTGTAATGGATTTTGATAACAACAACGCAGTCACCTAAAACGCCACCCTTGATGCACTAGTGGATTCGTCTTTTCATCACATGACCACAATCCTATTGTCATTCGGCTTTTTATTCCCCTATCAATTCGTTGCAATCTCCACTTGAGAAAGGGCCGCTGGCAGCTTGAAAGCTTGTATTTTAAATTTCTTTTAAACATAGTTATGATTTCTAGTTATCTGTCTTGGCCTTATTCTTATTTAGTACTTAATTTACACACGTTAAGCACAATAAACAGAAATACGTGCTGATTAAATTCTTTAAAAATGTATTAGGAGCCCAGCACAGGCTAACAACAAACAAATTGCCTTTTTCTGATTCATTTATCGGGGAGGA
>JAFIDM010000179.1:4774189-4797011 GCA_023159025.1 Thereuonema tuberculata
TCCCCCCCCCCCCCCCCCGAAAAAAGTACATTAATCAAATATTTTTTTTAACTGTTTATTTCGAAATAAAGTTAACTTCCTGCCCCATTAATGCCAAAAAAACTTATTACATCTACTTTATTTGTTTCCTTAATAGCAGATCTTTCTTGAAATTGATAAATATATAATATAAAAGTCGTGCATATATATATTTAAAAACGAACGCATGTCTAGGTTTTAATAAGACATTGAGAAGAATGAATATTTGATATTAAACATTCAGCAGAATCTCTTGTGGAAGGTTTTCTTTTATCATCAGAGATTATTTTGAATCTTATATGACTAGAAAATGCAGAATCCATTAATCCACAGCATTTCTGTTATTTGGTTTCCTCAAACAATTTCAGTTTGTTTAACAGCATCGGAAGAAGTAGTAACAAGTGTTATTTTTATAGGAAAAGAACAGAATAACAATCTTTCCAGCTGTTACTATTTCATGTTTTAGTGACGATGCAAAACGTAGTTATCTAAATAGCAACGGAATTCAAAATGCAAAAGCAATGACAACAACAAGAAAAATATGATAAACGTAATTGAAAATAAAATAATAGTAAAAAAAAAAGGTTCCAAAAAGAGTGAGTCAGCGAATCTCAGCGGGAACGAAAGCTTCAAAATGAAATCAGTTACGCTTGGAATCAGCGTTTAAAAGAGGCATCTGTATTAATGAAAACATTGTGGTTATGTTATTTTTATTCAACAGTCTCAAGTCTCAAAGAAAAAACCTGCAAAGAAGGAATTACAAGATTAGAATTTGCTATAATCAGTGGTGAAGAGTTGAAGGCAGAAATCGAACGCAGAAAGAGACAACGTTCGACAGATAGGAAATGTACTCGCTCGAGATATCGTAATGCCAGGGAAAAACAGGAGGAAAAATCAGAAAACGATAAGATTAACGTTACCTTAGAATTCCTATCCTAAGATCCCTGTCACAGTACATTTTTAAGATGTCGTTCACCCACGTCTAAAAGTCAACTGAAGACATTAGATGCAAATGCATTTGTTCACCACCAGGGGGAGATCTCGCGAGGCACGAGATTTCAAAGAGAAGAAAGTTTGAATGATGGCGGTAACTTCCTAAGATGTGTTCATAGGATTTGCAGTATTTTTTAATTTCTTATTTAGTTGCGCTTTGTAATCAGCGTGTGTAGAAAGGAAACCAACATGTGTTCTCAAGTTATGACATTAGATGGTGGGTTTGAATTGTTGATAGTTTAATAGAAGCTTTGACTCCAATCTTAATTCAATACGAGAAAAAGATTTGGATATAAATAGTGAATTTAACTAATAAATAGTTCTGAGGATATTTATATTACTTTAATAAAATAATAATAAATATCAGACATAAAGTTCGATGTATTTAACAGTACAAAAAACGGACTTTCAAATCCATTGAACAAGTGTGGAATTCCCAAGTAATAAATGATGCCTAAGTGATAAGCTGATAACGACGGTTGTATCAGTGAAATGTGAAGTGTGAAAATACCTCATTGACGAATATAAGTTGAGCATTTGATTAAAACACCAAATAGGAGTAGCATTGATATTCCGTATTCCTAGAAGCATTTTTAAGAATTCGGCAACACAATTTAACACAAACAGGATGTAATATATCGGATGTAAAAACCTTTAGATGCATTTTCAAAGCAAAGATAAACCCAAGCCTTGAACATGGCTTGTATTCGATAGCATTCAGTTACAACTGAAGCCTTATAGGAACTGTTTTATTAGGTAAATACTTAGCCATCCATGCGACTGAGTCTACAGCGCTGGGGGCGGGGTATTTTATAACAAAATAATTGTGCTCAAATGTAAAGTTACAGTACAAATAAGCATCGATCAATTTTTAAAGAAGTCGTCCCAGCAATTTTAGCGATGGACGGGGGGTGAGTCAAAATAAAAGTGCCTCTGTTAAAGTTGGACCATACATAAGCTATATGCCAAGTTTAATGGAAATCCATTCTGCTGTTTTAACGTGATGAGTGTATAAACAGAAGAAAATGCTCAAGTGCAGTAGAAAGATTTCGCCTCACTAATTTATATTTTATCTAAAACATTTTAAAATAAACAACCTTTCGTTAATTGTGGAAATGGAGGTGGAGGGGGGAAACAAAATCGGCACAAACTAACCCTCACCTTCCTAATCGCACACCTTGAAACTACAAACCTCATTAACCAACTAAAAAGATGTGCTTAGCCTAAGCCTCTAATACGTCTGGATTTGCAGATGAAGAGATGAGATGTCTTCTGATTCTCTAGTTAAATAGTTTTTGTTTGTTTTTTAACAATCAATTCATTAGTAAAGGAAGGAAAAACGAGAAAATGCACAAGGTGGACAATAATAATAAAGATGTATACAAAAAATAATAATTTACCATCGATAGTTTAATGTTTTTATATAATTATGTATCTTTATTATTATCGATTCTTGTGCATTCTCCTGTTTTTTTTTTTCCTTCATTTACTAATTTTTACTCGTTGCACACTAACCAACTCCTGCATCACAACTAGTATTATACGAGTGTTAACTATGATAATTGTACATAGGTTTTTGTATGATACAATATTTAACTTGAAACACAAGCAAATAAAATTACGCATGATTATAATGCAAATTAGCAGAAATGGCAGTAGTTAAACAGTTTGTCTTTTATTAAAACTGAATCAGTAGAGAGAGATGGATAATAACATCTCTAAAAGGAGGGTTTAAACAGATATTGAGGCTTACAGTAACGAAAGTTGGCGGAATTGTGTTAAATAATTATTAAGTAGATGATCCTTAATCACATTGATTTAAATAAATCTCACTGGAGCTCAAGTGTTCTATTGTCCATTCTGTGGACTTTTAGAAGGATTAGCAAGGACATTAATGTATACTTTGTTTCTGTTAGGTCTTGCAACTAATTAGTTGTGATCTAACAAAAGGAAGCATTCATCAATTGTTGACAACTTAATTCACAGCAATCTGAGGCAGATTGGATTCAATTCACAACTTCATGATTTTTGATACATTGTTGTATTTATTTGAAATATTTCTAAGTCATCCTTTTGATTTCTCAGTTTTGAAATCTTTATTGTTCGATTATGATGTGTTTTAATCTTAGACTGCATAATTTGTTATTTTTTAAAATTTTATTTTAAAAGTTTACTTAAATTAGTTTTAAAATTTCAGGTAAAATTCTGGAAGGATGGAATCATCATATTACAGAAAATGGAATACCCTATTACACAAGGTATAGATGTGGTTTTTATTAAATTTGTTTACTCCAAAATACTAAGTTTTAATTCATTTTATTGTTATTTTTCTTTATTTCAAGTTATACACATTAATTATCTGCTGTAGTAATTTATTCTATTATAGTTTGTTGCTTTTTTTTTCTTGTGTTGTTGTTAATTTAAATTTAAAAATGTCATACCAGAAAGCACAAGTTAAAAATTATGACGTTTCAGTATTCCTTCTGAGGATTTTCACAATTCAGAAGGAATATTAAGATTTATATTATTTTTAGCGATCCATTTGGGAGCTATTGTGATAGCGATTAAAATTGTTAGCTATTGCGTTTGTCCTGTCTGTCTGTCTGTCTGTCCACACACAACTCCCGAATGGAAGGTCTGATCGACAAGCGAATTTCACCAACATGTTCAGAGGCCCAAGCAATGTAGGAATAGGGTATTTTGAAGGGCTAACGCTCCCCCATGTTCGAGATATTTGGCATTGTTTTCATTGGATTTCCGCTATTAGCTTAAATGTTAGAAATGCAACCATCTCATTTCATTTGTCGGCTATAGCTTGATGGTTAAGGTCTCCGACTCATATACTGAAGATTGTCAGTTCAAATCCATATATCTACTTTTTTTTGTTTTGTTTTTGTTTTTTCTCTCAATGTCCACGTGAATTTTTTCTTCTTCTTATTTTCCTAACTTTTTTTATTTGTTTTATTTTTCCTTACATTAATGTACTTCCTTTATTATTATTATTATGTGTCACCCTTAAATTTACACTTTAGCACAAATTATATTCAGTTGTTTTAAGCTGTACAGGAACTTTTTAACAATTATGCGGGTTAATGATTTTATAATTTAAGTTGTTTTCTTTTCATTGAAAGCTTATAATCCTTTCTATCATTCACTAATTTCGATGGAATTTCCTTTTTTAGTGAATCTAGTAAGTAATGAAAAAAGAAAAGAAATCCTTTGACAAAAACAAAATGAAACATTCTTTGTTGTTAAAGTAAACAAATGTGGAGCGGCTAGGTGTCCCTGATGTACAAGGCTCGTGAATCGATAATAAGAAATTAATGCAATAACAAAACTACACCCCAAAGTTGTGGCGCAATAAAAAAGGATTGAAAAGACACTTACTCAGTGTGTAGGTGGTTCTTCATTTCTTCAGACTTTGGTGTAGTTGCTGTAGCTCTGGCTCCAACGACAAGCTTTGGAATAGTTTCAGCAAAAGTTCCTGTTTTTAACCCTTGGAGATTTATTATGCGCATGGCAAATTACAAGAACGGGATTATCATATTTACAAGAAAATGTACTAGAGGAATCCTCCTTCATAGTTAGTGCCAACCATTATTCGCTTCCGAATCCATGCACTCACTTAGTTCGAACAACACATGTCCATTGTTATGCACTCAATGTCTTATTTCTGTTATTAAGCCACAACAAAATGTTTGAAAATAATTTATACTTAAGCTTATAGCTTATATAATTATTTAATAGAATATCTGCGTATAATTAAAATCAATAGAATTGAAAAGTTGATGTGAAGAACATTTTTAAAGAAATCCAGTAATGAAATCAAAATTTAGATCTGTTTATTAGTGAAGCCACAATGTGAAAGAAAGAGCATTTGTGAAAGTATCAATAGTTTCTTTTGAAAGACAATTGTTATGTTGAAAAAAAAAAAGTGATTTAGAATCAGAAACTTAATATTTCAGTTTCTTTATTTGTTGATAAAACACCTTCCTAAGTTGAATTTACTCGTAATTTTGTTTTGTTTTTATGCACTATATGGCCAACAGTATCCAGACACAAACTGTTGTACAATCAGAAAGTCATGAGACACATTAATAGGATGTCGGGCCACCTTTATCAATCACAGCCTGCACTTGTCTAGGAAGACTTTCCACCAGATTTTGAAATATGCGAGCAGGAATTTTCCTCCATTCGTTCAAGAGAGCTGCAGTGAGTCCAGCCACTGAAGAAGGGCTGCTGGGCCTGGTGCATAATGTGCATTCCAATTCTTCCCAGAGGTGTTCTGTGGAATTCAGATCTGAGCTCTGTGAAGGCCAGCCCAGTAGTTCAACACCCATCTGTTAAACCATGGCAGCACAGCCTTCGCTCTGTGGACAGAACAGTTATCCTGTTGATACAGAAATGATCCTTCCCTGAACTGTTGCCAGAGGATGGGAAGTGTAGAATTGTCAAGAATGTTGACATACATCGCAACATTCATGTTTCCAGTCAAACGAACTAAGAGACCCAGGTCGAACCACAAGAACCAGATTCCACTGTCGCCAAACTTGACAGTTGGCAAAATACACTCAGGTAGGAAGTGTTCTCTTTGCATCCTCTAAACCTAGACACGTCCATTGGACTGTCAGATCATGTAGTGTGATTCATCACTCCAAAGTACTTGTTTTCACTGCTCCACAGTCCAATGGCAGTGTACTTAGCATGACTGTGGAAACCTACGTGTTTCAGCTCCGAACGAACAGTCCTGGTATTAGCAACGATGCCTGAAGCTTATTTTGAACTCACTAGTGATCATTGCTAACGGGAACTTGCAATTCTTCTGCGCTACCCTCTTCAGGGTTCGACAGCTCCGATCTGTGAGATGTAAAAATCACTTAAGTTGAAATGTATGTCCTTCTATAAATTGTGATCATGATTATTCAACATCTTAGGAAGCTAAATCATTAGTAGGTTTAGGTTATTTAGAATAAATTTTTATTGGTTTTGACACATATTGGACTTTCAGATAAGGAACCAAATTACTGCCATTATATGTTGATTCTAAAATAACATAATTACAGTAATTCAAGAATGGTTTATTTTAAGAATCTAAATACAGTAAGCCCCGATTATCCGCGATTGCCGCAAAAAATTTTTTTAATTACGAACCTCAAAAAAAAAATTTTAATCCAAGCCAATAACAGGGAAAGTACAATAGGCCCTACAGTGCGAAGGTCGAAAATTACTGACAGGTTTATTGTGCATTGAATCCTCTAGGCCTTCTCGGAATTTGTGCATGAGTGGTAGGCTCTTGCTCTGCAGAAAGGTTTCTGCTGTACTGTACATATTTTAAAAGTTTTGCAAATTATGTTTTTTTTGTATAATATGCTGAAATATTTTTTTTCGTGTTTACCCCTCATTTTTAGTCTTTTTTCGGGTTATCCCCGGTACCCTTGCCACCCAATTCTGCGGATAATCAGGGCTCTACTGTAGATGGATTATTAAAAGACTATACTGTTAATTTGGCACTTATTGGAGCTACTTCAATAAAAAAGCCATCAACCATATTTCTATAAAAAAAAAAAATTATAATATTATTTCAAAATGTACTAAAAAATTGAAATTTTAAAGGTAGATGGATTTGAACTTCCTATTGAATTTTGACAAACCCATAGGTCAATAGCTAAACTTCGCTATTAAATAACTGGTTCAATTACTGTTATCACTATAAATCATTAACAAATTATTTAGACAAGCTAACATCTGCCCACTGTCTATTTTATTAATTACTTTTGGGTTTCACAACATAGTTACATGAAAGTTGGTATGACAACGTTAATTTCCTTGTTTTTATGCAATTACAGTCCATCGTCAGAAGGGCCTCAGTGGTCTCATCCCGTCTTAGTTGCTGCAATGGAAGACCTTTCAGATTTTCATTCAGTTAAATATGCTGCTTACAGAACTGCTTTGAAGCTACGCTCCATCCAAAAGATTACAAAATGTAAATTTCTACTTCACTTTTTTTATTGTTTTGTAGTTGTTGTTTTTTTTTATGTTAGTCGTCCTATGGTATACTTAAATATATTTAAATACTTATATATTTAAATAGTTCTTACATAAATTATAAATAACCATTCATGAATATCATTTGACTAAGTGCTGGTTTTTTTTTTTTTATTAAAAGAGTAAAATCTCTAGTCTTGAAATGTTTTTCTTTTAAGACATCTTTAGCGAGAGACGTTTCAAACAAAACTTTTTATTTTAAATAATGAAACTGAAGTTACTTTATTATTGCAAAAAGTATTACGATTTGTAAAAATGTTTAATTTCTACTTTTCTTTCCTAACATTCTTTCATTGTTTTGCAGTGGATCAGTTACCCATAACCCTTGTCATTGCGGTGTTGGAGCATCATGGAATATATTCAGGCACAAATCAAGGATCCATTGATTGTAATGAATTAATGGCTTTATTAAATGATCTCTTTTTCTCTGCGTACAGAGAACAGCCCCTGCTTAATCAGATTGAGCTGTGTGTGGAGATAACTTTGAATTTCTTCCTAAACCTATATGACCAGTAAGTTTTCTGATAATTTATAATTACTTGATAATACTCAGTAGTGATAGAGGCCACGTTTCAAATTTGAAGTCTGATAAATTGTTCATTTCTAATGCTGAGAAAGTATGGAATTAGAAGTAGTAACCTTAAGTATTAAGCTCTGTTCATTTCTTTTATGATGATATTATAAATGCCAACTAATTGAGACCAACGTTGGTTTGATAATACTGGTCAAAAAAATTTTACTTATGTTAATTGATCTGATAGGATACGTCTTATAGTATTTTTTGCCTTGATTTCAAATCAGAGTGGTATTCCTGGAAGCTACAGTAGTGCTATGTAGTGGAATACTACCGTGTTCCTCATAAACTGTAGTCGACTACAGTAGTCAAAAGTAGCCGCTACAATGACAACAGTATTTCAAGGTGGACTACGACTACAGAAATGAAATGGCGGACATATAAATAGCGAAATAGCAATGACCAACAAATTTTTCTCAAATCAACTAAAAACATTTATGACGAAAATATTTCAATTTACTTTTTTAATTAATATTATAATTATGCATTTATTTGTTTCTATGATTATATGAAACAAATTTTATTTGTTTTTCTTGCAATGAATAAAATAAACTTGATACATTTAAAAAAATCCTTTATTAAAACTGAAAGTCTGTTTCTTTCAAGGACCTTTACTCCACTTTTCTCATTTGGCTTCACGATCAATTCCCAAAATCTTATCTTTTCAATGTTCAGTTTCTTGGATTTCAGCAAAATCATTTCATTTATAGGTGAAAATCCATTAACTTATCATGGAAGATTAAGTCTGCTTCAGAGCTGTTCTTTCTCAAGACACACTTGTTCTGTCTGTTGTATTGGTTTCCAATATAGAATAGTTATTGTTAATAGCAATAGTTAGTTGATAGTTTTCATCTATCAGAGAAAACTTGGAGTTTTGGCTAAGTTATAAACACTGTTTTTTCTTCCTTTTGTGACTGTTTTTCCATTTTCAGAGTCTGATCCTGTTATACAAGAAATGCTGAAATAGAACTTAAAAGCCTCAAAGAAATATAATCCTTAAAATTTCTTTGTTTGTTTTTTTATTTTTTTAAGTTGAGAAAAGAATGCAAATGAATAATCTGTTTAATTTGAAAGTACAATATCTATCTATAATATAAAAAGGAAATTTGTGGATATGTTTATCTGTTCGAAATATTTAGCATATTTCCCAACCTGCTACAAACTTGAAATTTGGCATGTGGGTTGGTTCCACGGTGTAGGCAATGTAAAAAGTATAAAAATAAACTTTTTTATTTTGGGGGAAGAGAAATGACCATGAAGTGAGTGGCAGCAACCCGCAATAACCTGAGTTTAAGCAGTCTGCAATGCTTTCCCCTGCCATCGAAGTGATTTTATAGTTTCAATTTCTTTCTCACCAAAAATCACTGTAACCTGTTTGGAGAACCAGGATTTTCCTAATCTAAGACAAAGATAGTAGAGATTTTCCATTGTAAGAAAAAGGGAATTATTTATTTAAATTGGGACTAATTGTAATGACATCAAAGTGTTTGAAAATTAAAAGCATTAATTAGCATTCTTAGACGTCATCATTTCTAAGGCATGTCTATGGAATTTTTCTCCTTTTTGCTGATTTTTCAACAGTTATCCACAGAAAAGATTTCAGATTTAGATGATCTCTTCTCCTTGCAACCAAATTTCATACAGGTCCATCCAGTGATTTAAGATGCTTTGTTGATTTGAGAAAATACAAAATTGATATAAATGAGTCTCACTTTCTTAGGAAAGCTGGCAAATAGCAGTGAAAGAAAATTGCAGTTTTGGTAAATTGTCAATATTTCCATGGCTGCAGTTTGACCTTTGGAATTACTGATGACACATTGTCCTGAAGATCAGTAATAATTTCTTCATTGAGTTCTAATCAAATCAGTTGAAATGTTCTAAATATATGGAACTTCAAGCATAGCATGCTTTGATTTAACCTTAAATCCTCTGATGAACTTTTGTGATCTGTAAATCACACATATTCATCACCATTATCTCTGTATCGTTTTCAGAAATCCCTAAATTATCAAATAATTCAGTGTCCCAGATTGCCACCATCTTCCCTATCTCTCTTATTCCATCATTACTATATTTCTTATTATACCAAGGTATTACCAACCAAAACATCTACAGTTCATGTCTTAGATTTTAGTTCAGGGAAACAGTGCTATTATGTATTTTGACCCATTGGTAAAAATCAGTAAAAGAAGATCTCTTCACTTTATTTCCCATCTTTCCCCCAAAACTTGCCAAGTGAAGGGATATTTATTGCGTATTTGCTTGAGTTGGCTGCTTTCTTATATGGAGGTCCACATTAGTTTAAAATGGAATTCTTTGATGGATTTATTTTGCAAAGTGTTGGATTACCCTTTTAACTTAGCCAAAGTTTTCTGTTGTTTTTTATTTATTTATTTATTTATTTATTACATATTATGCATTAATTATATAAAAATTATAAACCAATTATCAGCTTAATTTCTGCAAGTGATGAAAAAATCCGTATGAGGTCGATAATAAAAAACATTTAAATATTTATTATTTTATTGTATATTATAAAGATAAGATGGCAAATAAATGAAGCTAAGGTGTTTTATATATGTTTATATAATCACTTTCTTTCATTTGTAGTGAATAGGTTTAGTAAAGGTAAATTAAAAACCTTTAATTCTTCTTATAAATTACTTGAGTAATTTCTAAGTTTATTATTAAATGCTTTTGTAATTTTTTAATTAGTTAACTGTGGATAATCTATCCTTTAACCCTCCAATTTAAAAATTAATTCTAAAAATTTTATCTTAGGAAAAGGTCAGGGCTTGTGAAGATTTTATCTATTGAAGTGGCTCTTGTAATTTTGTGCTCTGGAAAACTGCATGAGAAGTTTAAATGTAAGAACTTTATTCAGCTTCTATTTCCGTTAAGTAATTAAAAGTATTGTCAAAGTCAAAAAAGTTGAAAATTAATAATAATTTATATTGGATATACTTTTAAATAAATGTCAAATTTTAGTAATCTGAGACAAATAGCACATTTCTTGCTCAGTGGGCTAAAAGTATTATTAGAGGAAAGAATTTTAAAGTTATTAGTAATCATCAGTTATTGGTTAATTCAGACGATGAAGTGAAGAAACCAACAGATGTTAACTATATGATGATACATATGTAAAGTCAAGTTTTGCTTTGTTAATCTCTTTTGCAATTAAATTTCTTTTAGGATAATGGCAGGAAATTGTTGTTAAGTTTTTATGCTTCAATTTTTTTATATTTTGAAGTCTATTTTAACTATTTTTGTGGTTAAGTTTTCTAAATTGAATAAGGAGAAATAATAGCTTATAAGTGTTCATAACTTAGATGTATATCCATTGAAAAACATCAAAGGAAGTAAAAATAATACATTGTAGTTGAATGTAGATGCATGTTGTGTTTTAATTTTTGTTTTGTTTTATAGATCTTTTCAGGCAAGCAGCTGATTATAATAGTTGTATTTCAAAGAAACACCTTAGAAATATTCTGTTGGAATTGGCTCAGGTAATTACAAAGTAAATCCTCAAAGACTTAGACTATGATGTTAGAAGATCAAAAAGTCCTTACTTTTACATTTAGTCCTTAAAAGTCCTTACGAGTCCTTATAAATCCTTATTTTTATGCCCCATTTTTAAAAAGTCCTTACTTTGTACTCTGCCATTGTTAAAAAATTTTAAAATTTCACCGATTATCTTTTTTCTAATTCCTCCTCGGCGGCTGTAATCTCGATCGACGTGGCTCTCGCGGAATTGGGGAAAGGGGGAGACACGTTTCACGTTCTACGAATCCAGGTTGACTGCATTTGACGCTACTACCAATAGGAAGCTTTGTTGCATTCACTGTGGATGGGCGTTTTTTTGTTACATATGGCTTTTATTGGTCCATGGTTCCATAGGAATGTGACAGATATTGAAAAAGGTGCAGCCAAAGATTTTATTGTTTTTTAGTTAACTTTTAGCGCAATTTTTCTTTCAGTGCGTTCACCGTCCGTGAATGTTATAAAAAAAAAAAAGTCGGGAATTTCGGCAATTGGTCACGTGTTCATGGCATGAAAAACAATTACTGAAAAATAAATTAAAATAAATACTTTTGATGTAAAATTAAATGAAAAAAGTTTGGAATTAAAAGATACGTAATTATGATTACCAGTTTCATGGTGGGTTTTGTTTTTTTTTTTTTTCATCAATTTATTGCCTTATATTTTTAGGAGTTTTTGTTGTGTTAAATTTGTAATGTATCTTCTATGTTTTATTTTACACTTTATCATCTAATAGGTTGAATTTGCAAAAATGAGACATTTTATTTAAAAATGCGTGCAACAATTTTTGTTTATTCAATTTAGAGGTCCTTATTTTTTGGTTTTTTTAGTCCATAAAAGTCCTTGATAGTCCTTGATTTTCTTCTAAGGAAATGTGTATGAACCCTGCATACCTTTGAAAGCCTGTTTGATGATTGGCACCCACTGATGTTGTCTGGGTCAGTGGAGAAATGTCATGGGGGGCAAGTAGAAAATATGTATTTGGAAATCATCATTTAATAAGGAAATGCAGTTCAGCCATGGAAGAAAAAGGAATGTTCAATACACATTGCTAACACCCCCAAAGTAATCTCCAAGATTGTCTACTGTATGTTGCCAGCGTTTGGGAAGGTGGAGAATACCATTGGCTGCATGTGGATTATTAGTGTTGGACCACTCACCGAAACTCCATCAAAATTTCATCTTTGTTCACAAGCATTTCCAATGCAACTGCAAGTCTAAGTCACATGGATTAGGTTTGGCAAATACAGAGGGTGTTCCAAGACTTCCTACCCCCATCAATGTAACAAAGTCTGTACAGGAGCTACCATGTGACATATGGCGTTATCGTGAAGAACGATGGCGTTGGACAGCAGTTCCCAAACGCTGACAGCTAACGGTGGACAATCTTGGGGATTTCTTTGGGGATGTTAGCAATGTGTATTGAGCATTCCTGTGTTCTTTTTTTGCCTTGGCTACATTGCATTTCCTTTTTAAGCTATTTCCAAATGCTTATTTTCCACTTGCCTCCATGATGTTTCTCCACTGACACAGACCACATCAGTGGTGTCAATCAGAAGAACATCAAACAGGCTTTCAAACATAAATTCTAGAATTGCAGTGTTGCCACATGTTTGGCAGATAAAAAAATAGTTGCTATGACTTCCATAATGGCCCACATACCTATACATTCTTATCCATCTAAGTGTGTTTTTTTTTATAATGAATCTTCTGATGGTGGTAACATATAAAAAGTGCATAGTAGAAGAAATAACTTTGTAAGGGAGTAAAAAAAAATGAAAATCTCAAATATTTGATCAGTTATGAAGTATGTTCAGAAAATAAAGCTACAAATGTAGTAAAATAATTATTTTTGAAAAACACTTATTAACATGTTTGAGTGAAGAAACTCTTTAACACTTACATTTACTCTGTTTCAACAGGATTATCATATTGTCAAAGCATTTGTTTAACTCTGCTTAAGAATTTCTGTAGTCCAATGTTGCGGACTCCTGCTGCCTATACATGCAACCACATAGGGATTTTGCGTTTCACTTCTTTATCTTTTTGAAACTTCTTTCCAGCTACAAGTTCATTTAAATGCAGAAACAAATGGAAGTTGATGAAAGTGAGATAACTTTTATACCAAGACTAACAAAATACCCCTGCGATAAAAAAGAATTGTCCTGATGTGGATGAAGAAGAAATTGTCATTGTGAGATCACTTTGAAACTTTCCCAGTAGATAAACAAACATCACTTGATAGTTACAAATTAATTCTGATTCAAATTCTTATTTTGTAACCCAAAAACTCCCTTAGAAATACCCTTCAACGAAGTTTGCTCCTGTCCCTACATGGTTTACTTCCTTAGGACACGAATATCAAAAATTCATCAAATACTTTCAGATTTTTGACAAAGCACATTCATATCAAATTTCGTGTTTCCAACTCAAGCTGTTTTGGATACGCATATCCTTCAAGAAAGTTTGATCTTCTTCCCCCCCTCCCAATGTTTACACCCCTTAGTCTAGATCCAGGTTTTCATTGTTTATGTATTATTCTGTGATGCATGTGAAACACTGCCAAATTTGGTAAAAGATCCATGCAAATGGCGATGGTGTTTCAAGACAAACTTACTTTTGCACTTATTATATAGATATTGAATTATGATGATGAATAATTAAAGCAGCAAATGAGTATGTTCATATTTCTTCCTCTAGATTCCTGAGTTTTTATCAGAGAGGCTCTCTTTTGGGAAGCATTTAGTTCCTGCAGCCATTGACAGCTGTTTTTCAAAGGTTAGTGCTTGATTACATCTACTTTGCAGCATTTGATTAAAACTTATTGGTGACCAAATTTAATCTGAGGACCAACTTCTTTTAAAATTTCAGTATTTTATGATGATAATGCATAGTAGAGGTATATTAATGTAATTTAAATAAAATTTAAAATCCTTAATTAATTTTCTTTTGTCAAACTGTTATTTCTATTGATCCACAGTAATCTCCCTTTATTTAGTTTCTTTTGCTGCAATTGAATTTCCAACTTTTTTTTTTTTTTTTTTTTTGTATATTTTATTTTTAGCAGATATCTAATACTAGCTTAAAGTACCTGGCATCGTCTGGATTTTTAACTCTGAGAAAGACTGGGGAATCTCTTATATAGTTTTCCAATTCTGTGTAACGCAAGAGAGATTCCCCGCAAATAATTTAGTTGTAGTTTTGATGTGGATGAGAAAGAAATTGAAATTGAGAGATCACTTCGAAACTTTCCCAATTCGTACAAAAAAATCATGTGATAGGTACAAAATAATGTTATATTACGCAGTGCAACTTGGATAATTCAAAGCTGAAGGGATCACTACAAAACTTCGAATTAAAAAAGTTACATCTTTTAACTTTAATTTCAGGTCCACTGAATGCTTGAAAAGATTATTCTGTCAATAAGTAAATATTTATTCAGAAAGATCATGGTATGAAAGACTTAAACACTATATGTATGTAAACAAAATAAGATTTATATTACGTAAGCTACAGTACATATTACATTCAATACAGAAAATTATAGTTTTTCAAAAAATTGTGCAATGTCTGATTGTTTTGTAGAATTCAATCGCTTAAGGTTAGCAAAATCATCAAGCATGTTTAGTAAACGGAAAACAGTTTCACTTACGTTGGTTTGTCCTTCAATATACCGAAGAAATTCGGCGCTATCCCGTACTCGTTGGCAATTTGGCATTTCTTCTTCACACCCTTTTCCACCTCACGAATGACGGCGACCTTTTCAGTGAACGTTAAATTCTTTTACATGCGTGATTTACTGAAAGGCATGATGACACTGACAGCAGGAAACTCGAATGGCGTCTGAAGCGTCTTGTGTCGAACGGTGGCGAGGAGGTGATTTCAGTTGTCAGGTGTCGAATTTCTTAACGATGAAACGCCGAAAAGTCGTTATGGTTGGAAATTTTTTATAAAAAACTTCGAATTATCCATGATTTTTTAACATTGATTTAATAAGAAGTTCAAGAGACTGAGAGAAATCTTCGAATTAACCACGATTTTGAATTAAAGACGTTCGAATTATCCAAGTTCCACTGTATCGAGATCTGAGAATATATGACTTCTCACTCCTTTCTCCCCTTCTCCACAACACCACAGCATCAAACCTTCCCCAGTTGGTAAACAATCATATACTCAGTACAAATAAATGTTATTGTGCAACTCAAAAACCCCATAGAAGTATCGTTCAACAATATTTGCCCCTATCCTTATCCAACCTCTCCTCTGTTTAGTCCCCTTAGGCTCGATATTGAAAAAGCATTTTTTCAATTTTCTCAAAGAAAACTCATGACAAAATTCGTGTTTCCACCTCCAACAGTTTTGGAAGATACGCAACCCTTTCAAAAAAGTCCCCCCCCCCCTTTCACACCTATTAGCATCTAAATATCGAAAATTTGTCTAATATGTATCGTTTCAATTTTGACAAAGAAGACTCATGTCAAATTTCGTGTTGAGTAAGGAGAGGATGAGGAAGAGAAATCTCTTTTTGTGTTCAAAAATATTCTAGTTTTTGTTACCAGGTTACTATGAACAACAATAGTTTAGTTCCAATTGTTGCCACCAGTTTGATATGTGACACTATTATGCACAACAGTTTCGTTCCAGTTGTTGCGCAACAATATTGTGTAGTTCCCATTGTCACCACTAGGTGCATATAAGACCCTATTTCAGGGATTTCACCCCTTTTCAGGGAGAGGGGATGGTCTGTCGTTGTTCCAAAGTAACCTATATTTTCCACAGAGTAGTAAAGATTAACTAAGCAAAATTTGGTTCATATCAGATCAAAGGGTGTAAAATTGTAGAGAGAACATACAAACAAACTTTGACTTATATATATATATATATATATATATATATAGATTATAATGATGATGATTTCAGTAATTAAATAAAAAAAATCTTTAATAATAATGATAGAAATATGAATAATAACAATACTAATAAAAATCTTAATTAAATATTAATTTTAATTTTTTACATTGTCACATCAAAATAGTTGTTTTCAAATTTTGGTATTTCATATAACATTTGACTAGTATCAACTTCCCATTTAAGGTTTTTAAACAAGATTTCAATTATTAAAAAAAAAATCTGAAAAATTAATTTACTGAACATAAATACATTTTGCTTGTTTTTTATCTTGTTTCATAATAAATTCATAATAATACACACAACTATCTTTATTCACTGTTTTCTATTGCATAATGGGAATACAATTAGAAATTTAAATCTCGTTTTATGGATTATTTGATTGTTGAAATAAAAATAACTTTTCAAGAAACAATGTTAGCTGATATTTCCTTTGTAAACTTTAATCTTGATGATATTAAGTGAGCTTTCAAATTCAGCCCACAAATATGTTTCTATAAGCTTTAACATTCTTTGAAATTATATATGGAATTACTGTTAAAATGTTAAATGTATTAATTAATATAAGAAATTTAGCTTAAAAAAAAATATTTTTTTGTCTTAGAACCAAGAAGTCATGGGAATAACAGAAGATGTATTTTTAGATTGGATAATGAGAGAACCACAGACCTTAGTATGGCTTTCAACTTTATATCGGTTAACAGCTGCTGAAACAGGTTTGATGTGTTCAATAATCTAACAATGTTTTCAATAGATATTTATTTTTTACTTCAAATGTTCAGATTTTTTTTCTGGATTTTCTGCTGACTTCATTTATTGTTTGATTTTACCAACTGTAAGGTTTTTGCTTCATAAATTCACTAACAACTGCTACAGAATAACTAAACATTTTCTGTTTTCCACATACAAATAAGACTATATCAATAAAACCCCCTTTTTTTTTTTTTTTTCCCCTGGAAACTGATTTTGATAAAGTTAAAGGTGAACTGCACTGAGAGAAGATGAAAAACTGCTGCAGCTGTTGTTGATTTATCCTATATTGGATAGAATGATTTTGTTGTTAGATATCATATCTCAAGACACTGCTAGATGACAGACAGATGTCAGCCCTGCATTGAAGAAGAGAAACAAGAAAAAAACAAAACACATCCAAACTCTACATCTGGATTCAAGCTCAAGTTCAGAATATCACTCTCATGGCTGGCCATTGCCTTGAACACTGTACAAAGAAAGATCAATGAACGTTCTTGTGGAAATGGAATCCTTCTAGAAGCATTCATTTTACTGAACGACCCCAGTGTTCTCTACATCTATCCTTTCCTACCATTTCCTATACTTTATTTTCATCATCTTTGTATGAAAAATCTTCGGATATATTTTTCTTATTTCTTCATTTCCATATAATTTTGCCAAAGTGCTTCTTTGTCTTCTCAAAACAGATGACTTCCAGATGCTTTATAGTGCTCCCTTGAGCGTCTTCCCCACCTTGCATCCATCTTGTCTAACCTTCCGATCTGGGCTCTGTTTTGATTGCTTACCAACCTTTCCTTCATTTTACTTTATCTGCCATCTTCTTTTGTTCCTCCTGACCATGCCAGATCCGGCCCGGGTGCTGGGCCACTATGTAGTGTTAGTCTTGTTAGATATTAAAAATGCCTTCGGTTCTCTGCTTCATGCGAGCGTCTGGCGCATGCTGAGAATTAAAAGGTGTCCGCTCAACTTGTGCAAACTTGTTGATAGCTTTCTGCGAGACAGAGAGCTTCAGCTGGGCACCGCTGTTTTGCTTTCCGACCGGAGCTGCCCGCAAGGGTCAGTCCTCGGTCCGCTGCTATGGAACTTCTCGATTACTGGGCGCAAGCCCAGAGAAGAAGGGGTCCTTGACCCAGTTGTGCACCAACTTGTTGGCTACGCGGATGACGGTTTGGTTACGCTCCATTCCTCGTCTAGGCTGTGCCTTGAGCAATCTTGGCAGAAGTGCAGTGATATTATTGAGCATTGGGCCGTGAGGCATCATCTTACGCTGAGTCCCGATAAATCCGAGACCCTGATGGTATCTGGCCGGGTGATCACTCGCCTGCCTATCTTCTACCTAAGAGGAGCTCTTATTGCCCACCGTCTCATGGGCTTCGCCTTGCGTTTGGGGGTAATGGTGACTAAAGCTCGGAGACTCTTTTTTACCCTAGTGATCAGCCCTAAAATCTTTTATGGCGCGGAGATCTGGAGGCAAAGTGCTTCCCACGTGAAGGTTCAGGCCGACCTCCAGGCATTGGATCGTCCCCTTCTTTGTGCTATTTCAAGGAGCTGCCATACGGTCGCCAACGATTCTCTGCATTTTCCGAATGGATCGATCCCTCTCGGTCTGCTGGCCCTGACTGGGCCCGATCTCTCCATCGATACATGTAGTAACAGGTACGACAGGCGCCATCTGGTTCCGTCCTGATCACATCCAGCCGTTATTCAGAGTCTCCCTTTCTCAGATTGGGACAATAACCTGATAGGCTATGACTTCGTGTTATTCATGGACGGGTCAAAATTGGGAGAATGAACAGGGTATGCTGTGGCCTGCTACGATTCCGACTGTGTCCTGCTAGATTCCTTGAGGCATCGGTTGCCTGATCGTGCAACTGTGTTCCAAGCCGAGCTAGGAGCGAGTCTTGTGGCACTCCAGTGGGGACTTGAACGCCTTCAAGAATCCAGGGGTACGCTCGTGATAGTCTCTGATTCTCGGTCGGCTCTTTGCGCCATTGCAAAGGGCTACAATGACTTCTATGAAGTACAGGGTAAGTTCTGCACTGGCTGACTTGGAATCGGCCAGGGTGGGATTGGCTCTTCTGGACGAAGGCTCATGTGGGCACGGAAGGCAACGAGTTTGTTGACCAGCTTGTGAAGAAAGGCAAGGCTCTGCCTTCTGTCACTGTACAAGAACCACTCCTTCATAGCTATGCACTTAAGCTGCAGACAGACCATTGCAGAAACCTCTGGCAAAGGAACTGGGAAGCCTCGTCCAAAGACCACCCTCTGTTCAAGTTTCTGCCCAATGTCTTGACCGTTACCCTCAATGGAGATTTCCATCTGAACTAGTTTATGAGCGGACATGGTGCTGTCAATGCCTATCTCTGGAAGCGTAGACTCCGAGAGAGTCCGCTATGTGAAAGATGCAACTCTGGGGAAGATGAATCCGTTTCCCATGTCCTTTAGGAATGCCCAGGGGAATATCAGTCCCAGTGTAGGGCCAGATTAGAAAGGGTGCTTATCACAAACAGTTTCCCAGTTCCCTGTGATGAGCAAACCCTCCTCCATATCGGGCCCGATATCAAGTAGTTTACGATAGCTGTCTTGAATGAGCCTATGCCCGGTTAGACTCGGGGTGCTCCACGCTGATCCTGAGAAAGCAGCCCGCTGCGGGGACGGTGTGCGACATGTAAGTCAAATGATGATAATCATAGGTATTAGTGATGTTCAATCCTTCCCTGCGATCAGCTTGGATCTTGTTGGTTTTTCCTAGACAGGGTCTGCATTTTGTGATGCATGGATCGGCCTTGCTTCCAATATTTCTCCCTGCTGTTCCAGTGACTGATTCAGGTGGGTCCCGGCTTTGGCCATTAGCTTGTGTAATTGTTTGCTTAAACCCGTCCTGATGGGTAAAAGCTTATCAGGTCTCATTGTCTCCCGGCCTGTCAACAGATGTGTTCGGTAGAAAGGTTGGCTTCTTCTGCTTTGGGTGACATCACTACAGGGGGGACAGTGTATATAGAAGGACAGTGAGAAAAACATTGTTCAAGGAGCATCTGAGAAGGGCAGGCGGCCAGCCATTTACTGCCCTTCGAATGCTCACTGCTACAAAAGGAAAGCAGACTTTGTGCTTAGCGAAGACAAGGAACCATCTGAGGCCTGCTGAAAAAGGCAAGGAACCAGCTGAGGCCTGCTGAAAAAGGCAAGGAACCAGCTGAGGCCTGCTGAAAAAGGCAAGGAACCAGCTGAGGCCTGCTGAAAAAGGCAAGGCTCAGTAATAATTCGCAGCACCGAGGATTTCATTGTCGAGTGAGTGTTCTTCGAATCCTTGGGCTTGCAAAGTGAGTTGCTGAAAGTGCGTCGCTGCAGACTGAAACCGACAATCCCAAAGAGGCTACCTGTGCCCAGCAAGGAAGATTTATTTTGATAAATGAAACTTGTTTTATTAGTACATTAGCTCTTGGATAGAACTTACTGTTAAACAATCATTCTCTGCTAATAAAAATGTCTAATACAGTAGAGCCCGGATTATCCGCAGAATTGGGTGGCAAAGGTACCGCGGATAACCCGAAAAAAGACTAAAAATGAGGTGTAAACACGAAAAAAAATATTTTAGCATAAAACTACATTTTATTATACAAACAACATAATACGCAAAACTTTTAAAATATGTACACTACAGCAGAAACCTTTCTGCACAGCAAGAGCCTACCACTCACCTACAAATTCCGAGAAGTCTTGTAGGATTACGATGCACAATAAACCTGTCAAGTAATTTTAGACCTTCGCACTGTAAGGCCTATTGTATTTTCCCTGTTGTTGGCTTGGATTAAAATTGTTGTTTTTTTTTGGAGGTTCGTAATTAAAAAAAATTTTTCGCAGCACTCGCAGATAATCAGGGCTCTACTGTACATTTCATCAAGGTTAAATATCTTAGAAATTTAGCTATTTATGTACTATTCTCTACTATATCATTTGTAAGAGGCTTCAGTTAAAAATCATTGTAAAGTAAATATTTGATTATAACATCAAATTTACTTAATATTAGAATTAATATTTCAGAAATGTAAACTCTTATATATATATACAATAAGAAGGATAATTAAATATTTCTTTTAGTTCTCCATGCGGTTAAATGTGCAGTATGTAAAATGTATCCTGTACAAGGTCTAAGGTAAATTGATTTAATAGGTTTTGTAAATTGACTAATTATTGGAATTGCTTTAAAATGTCAGTAGTTTAAGTTTGCAGATTTGTTTATCTTTACATAAAAGATACCTTTTGTTCTAGATATCAGTGTTTGAAATGCTTCAGGTATGATCAGTGCCAAAATTGCTTTTTCACTGGACAGACCAACAAACATCACAAACTGAAACATCCTATGCAGGAATATTGCTGTGTGGTTTGTATAAATTATTTAATTTTATAAAAATTGAATTAGAAGTTTATCATTAATTATATCTATGTTTAACAATACTGATCTCTCTATATATTTATATATAAAATTAACCCAGATATACCTGAATTATTTTCTGTTTAATTTTTAAGATTTTTTTTTTGTATTTATCAATTCATAATAGTCCCCAAAATACAAAAATTGGAATAAAACATTTAATGGTCATTTGTAAGAAAAGGGCCATCCTATCTATAGAATGCTAGGAAAACGTAGGGTATTATAGTATGGGTATTCTCATTATATGAGGTGGTGCTGAGGAATTGTCATTTTCTTTTCTTTTTGGAAGAAACGAGTTACTTGATGGAGTGAATGGATTGCAATAGCATTAGATCCACTGTGAAAATGCTGTTGTTGTTCCAATCTATGACAATCAAGATTCTTTTTCAATGTATTTTAAAATAAAAAGTGTCTCGATTAATTTTCTTCATAGCAGTACTATCCTCCTTGGGCATTTCACAATGTGATTTTCACGTATTGAACATGATGCCCTTATACTTCTGTTTTTCAGTTTCTTCAACTAAGGAAGGTCTCTGCAAAAAAAGTTGTCTAAGAATAAGTTATAGGGGAATGCACCAAATGAGGTCACAGTATCATGGCAAAACAATAGATGCCCCGACCATATAGACAGAATTTCCATTGGTAGATTTGCTTAGGAAAGGATCCTTCCAAATTGCAGAGTCCTTTAAGGTAGCATCAACCCATATTTTGTAGCCATATCATACGGGCTGATCTCCATTCGTTAGCTGCACACATTTTCTTGTCTTCGTTGATGTCGTCAATTTGTGAAAATTCAGCAGGTGTTACAGGTTGTGATCCAGATAGGTTGCTTAGAGTGATGGCATCCTTTTCACAAGAGTCCTAGTCTATTAAATCCTCAATGACATTGTTTGGTGGCTGGATGAAAATATCTATCTGTGGATCGCCCTGTACTTAGCTCAAAATTTCATTGAGTGTGTATGTACTGAAATAAAAGCATTGATATATGTGTTGCTACTTGTTTTGGAACTTGAAATATTTGAAATATAGCCATTCACAAAAATACAGTTCGACAAAATGAACAAAATCTGTATAATCACTTTAGTTATCTATGTGTTGTGCATTTGCCTAGTGTCCTAAATATAGGACACCAGGTTTCAAACCCTAACCTCAAAAGTGAAAACTGAAAAATGTGCTAATATTTCCATACCTACATTATCTTTTTGTTTTCTAAGTATGCCAAACAATAAATAACTCGTAACACTAACCAATATACACAAATTACTTATTTTCCATCTTCAGAATATGAAGCTGAAGTCATTTTTCACTAAGTCTCAATTGAAATGCATGTAGCTCAGCAAACTGGAACAATAATGAACATGTTTGAGCCTGAATCATTCGCTTTGTGTCTACTAATGCACTACTGACTAATGACATCTCTTGAGTAAAAGAAGAACTAACGCAATAATTAAAAATATAACAACTGTGCAAGTGGTCCTATATATAAATGACTCTGCATATCTGGGCTAACTAGACAGTTTCAGTATTAAAGCATAGAGAAATGACACAGAAATAAAAAA
>JAFIDM010000179.1:4799023-4812543 GCA_023159025.1 Thereuonema tuberculata
CCCCCCCCCCCCCCCTCCACCAGATACGAAAACAAGATCTGTTTTTCCCTCAAGGGATATGCCAGCCCACATCATGCAGGAACCGCCGCCGCACGAGACTGTTTCAGCAAAACTGCACTGTGAAAATCGCTCTCCTGGACACCGGTAGACCCAGCCTCTCCTATCATTACCATGGAGACACATTCTGCCCTTATCAGTGAATAGGACGGACCACTATTGCTCGATGCTCCAATTGACGTGTTCCCGAGCAAATTCGAGTCGTGCTGTGCGGTGAATTACGGTCAATTTTGGGCCTGTAGCGGGCCGTCTTGGAGT
Organism: Thereuonema tuberculata; assembly: GCA_023159025.1. Classification (NCBI taxonomy): domain Eukaryota; kingdom Metazoa; phylum Arthropoda; class Chilopoda; order Scutigeromorpha; family Scutigeridae; genus Thereuonema; species Thereuonema tuberculata. The sequence goes on from JAFIDM010000179.1 coordinate 4,799,339, forward strand.
GAGGTTGTCTTCCTTCAAGCGTCTTCTGACTGTCCATTGACTAACAGCTACTCCACGAACTTGTGTCAGCTCATGTTGCAGATCGACGCCCGTGAGATGGCGATTTCACAGTGAAGTTGAAACCATAAAGCGATCATCCCTCTCAGATGTGCATCGGCACCGTCCAGTATTGGTCTCCGAGTGAAGGTACCAGTTTCCTGAAACCTTCTGAATACTCTTGAGACAGCAGATTGGCTCAAGTTTAGTTGACGAGCGACTTCTCGTTGACTGTGGCCTGCTTGCAACAAAGCAACAACTTGAGCGGCGTCTTCTGGCGTAGTATCCATGGGTTTGTGAAAACAATGAATTAAACTTGCAGAGATGTGTACAGATGAACGTCTGATAAGCGACTGATAAGAAATATCGGTCCATGTGGGATTTTATAGGGGAGTGTGGCGCGCAACTCATGGTTTCCGTTCAGACTGCATTTTGCTACGCTTACGTTCAGATCACATTCATTTGGAAAATATTGTACAGATTTTAATGATAATGGTGTCATTGTACAGTAAAAACATTAGGCTTTCAAAAAAAAAATTTTTTTTGAAAATCGGTCAAGCCATTTAAAAAATATATGTCTTTTTGTGCGCTCTGAAGGAGTGAGTCGATTTAGTTGCACGGGTGTGTATATATCTTTCTAATTAATGATTTGATAATGTCATTTATTAGAATAATAATTAATAATACATGTAATTTATGTAAACTTAAAATTATCAAATAATGTGCGCTAGTTATGTTTTATACCAACATTCCAATAATAAAGTCTGAGACAGTTGCTATTGCAAGTTATGACACTTTTCAATGTATCTGTTTGCAGCATTGGAAAGGCTCATTTAAGTTTGACAGTACTGGGCCGCGAGTTGTGCACCCCTGAACTAAACTTAAGAAAGCTAATATAAAAACACACTTTTGTTATTATGAAGAGTTTTACTTCAAAGGAAAGGAAAACATTTTCAATTAAATATATTAAAAGAAATTATTTTAATAAAGCTTTAAAAGACTGTTCCGGCATGGCCCAGCAGTCTAGATGGCGGTCTATTGTGTGGCCATTGTGTTGGAACCTGGGTTTGAAACCCGGTGTTAGCATGGCTGTTTCTTTCTTCTTCTGAGTTTCGTCCGTTTCTCCCTGGGACTAACAATCTCAGGGTTATTTCTGGACGGGAGGTGAATCTCGTCCCCATTCTTGACTTTCACTAGCTTCGCCCTGACGTTGTCAGGTTGAACTACTTCCGTGGTCCATAGTTGTCCAAATTCGATGAAAGGAAGGAAAGCTTTAAAGAAAAGCTTTTATTTATTATTGATGAGTTGTTTGGTTTCTGTAGTGATACTTTTACTTATTTATTATTTTTTTCAGTTTTTAAATTGAAAGTTGAACTACAGAAGCTGCTTAGAAATATGTTACTTTTAAGCAGCAGTGCAATAGTGGGGGAGGTTCAGAATACAACGATGCTTTTGTTCCTGTAATGCAAATGGCTGATATCTGTGGAGCAATCTTAGGAGCTGGATTTTACTTTGAAAAAGTTTTGACAAAGATTAATGAAATTTACCCCAGGACACATTTGGTGTTAGTTCAGGTGATTGAATGGAATGTTGTTTATTAAAAGTATTCAGCCTTTGAGTTCTGTAACAAGTTCTGTTAGTTTCCAACTATCAGCTCCAGCAGAGGATATTTGGATTCTAATGTTTATTCAAAAATCCAAAAAAAACTATTCAATTAAGACTTCTATAGCAGGATGATAAGCCATTGGAAACCTCATTCAGTGAACCTTATGATTTCAGAATGCAAAATCAATATTGTTATGAATGATGGCATGACGTGTAATCTCCATTTCCCTGAAAAGCATTGGGTAGCCAAAGAAAATGTCATAGACAGTGGAACATGTTCAGCATGTGTTTAGTTCCAACATAAGTTTCTCCATCATTAGATCATTATCATTTCTCTTCATATCCAAACAATGTGCCAACATAATTACACTTATGCCTTTATCACTTGGTTTTTGATTATTAACAGGCAGTATCTTAGTTCGCTTCCTTTCATTTAGTTTCTTAAGTTTTGAAGTAGATTTTGAAGATCATTTTACTCCAGACAACTCTCAACAAACATAATTAAGAATGATTATCTGGTAAATTATATCCTCTATTTTGAATTGGTAAAGATTCAGTTACAGCCATTTTAATGCACGACTGAATCCCATAATTCATTACTGATATTTAGTGAATAAATACTAAGATGTCCTTTGAATGATATTGTTTTATGTGACGATGGATCATTTTGTAATTTATTGCAGTGACACCAGCGATACGGTTTCAGAAGAAAACAATGACTTGGCAATGGAAAATAATGAAAATATAAAATTGAAAGTATCCAAAATTCTGCAAACAGACATGGAAGATGAGAATTTATTATCGAAAACAGTTATTGGCGGTTCTCCCATGAACAAAGTGTGGCATCATCAGAGGCAAGAATTGGAAAGCATCATAGGTCATCTTGAAAATGAAAATAAGTGAGTGTACTTCGTCACTTAGAGTTAAGTGAAATTTTATGGAATCATAATGACCTCAATTGACTAAATGTAAATATTTTTATTTGTTCAAATAGGCAATTTGCTACTGAACTCGAAAAACTGCACAGCTCTCCAGAGAATACAGAAGATCCTCAAATTTTACCGACTTCCAAAGAAAAGGAAGATCATCTTGCTCAACAAGTACTTTTGGAAGATCACACTTACCAATTAGAAACACAGCTGCAGCGGTTAAGGCATCTTCTTAAGGTAAAAGTTTAATAGAGACTTTTAGTTTAAAACATCAGAGATAAGAAAGATTTTGTAATGCTCCTGCTGTTATTCACCATCGGAAATTATTTTCATTATCTTTATTGACTCATTCAAAGCGTCTGATGACTTTGCCAGTCTTACAGTAATAAAAAGAGAAGAAACTGTTTAGTTGCATTATTTATAGTTTCTTGGTATTTTCCACTCATTTACAAAATACAATTCTTTAATGTTTTAAAATCTTATTTCACACAGCCTTGGAATTGACCAAACTCGTTAACTCCGTGTTTTAAAAGAATCAAACCTTGCTACATTGAGGAGAGATATAAGATTAATATCAGAACAATAAAAAACTGCTTCAGTTTCCTTTTAATGGAATTCTGTCATTTTGTCTTCAATAATTATTTCTTCATAAATCCTTCCTATAAAATACGACTACTGTCATTGTGGAATGCTCAGTAATGGCACCAATTTATAGGAGATTCATAAACTATAGGTGTTATGCCCTGATCCTTGTTTTTAATTTGTGTAAGCTTTAAATAATGAATGCCATTTAAGTTCCATTTCCAAGATTTTCATCTCATATCATTCATTTTCAATAGTTAAAAAAGTTATTCCTGTGTACATTTCATCATTCCTTTGCTGTAAAATAAATGAAAATAGTCAAAATGCAAACATCGGATTAATATATCAATTAGAATGTCTCAATTGCCGTAAAACTTATATTGGAGAGAATAAAAGAACGACCCTTGAACGAGCAAAAGAACACATATACTGTATTAAAAATAAATTAAGAGTACAAGTCTGACGTAGCAGATCATTGTTCTTGAATGGGCCACAGTATTAAAGATGAAGTCAAAATATTAATGCTAGAAAAGGATTGTAAAACCAGAAAAATATTGGAGAATTTCATAATAAGAAATACTAAGAACATGAATTTAATAAAAGTAATGGATTTGAAGTAGAGAATATATTTGTAAAATTAGCTAATGAAATGGTAAAAAAATGCATCAAAGGAAACAAAAAATCTATAATAATTGATGAATTCAATCAATTGTAAATTATCAATTATTGTAATAATTATGTAAGATTGTAGATGTTATTATAGTAAAGTGATTGTTGATAACCATGTATACGTAATGTTAAGTTCACCTGAGAACATATTGTTATCAACAAACTTGAAAAAGAAAGCAAGGAATATGCTTTCGAAAATTCGTTGCATTAAAAAATTATTGTTTAATGTTTATGGGAGTTAGAAGTGTATTTATTTAAATTATGATAAGAGGAGGAGGAGATTTAAAGAAGAAATATGGATTAGATAAGGAAGAAGTAATAATGATATAAAATTATTTGTATTAATTGTAAATTTCAAATAGTAAGCTTAGAATTTTTCTCTTTCTTCAATTCCTTCCAATTGTATTAATAATAAAAAAGAAAAAAAAAAAGAACAGTTTTGTTGTTACTGGAAAAGAAGAATACAAGGAAAAAAAAAAATATTGATATGCAGATTTTATTTTTCTAAACTGAAAGTAACCTAAATTATAAAACTTAATAGATTTATTTATTTTTAGTTTTATTTTTATTTCTGCCTACTAGAAAAAATATGAAAAAGAAATAAAGAAGCAAAAGTAAAAAGGAAGGTAAAAACAAGAAGAAAATTTAAAAAAAAGAAAAGAAACTGCATTAGCATATAAGACTTTGATTTAAAAAAAGAAAAAAAATTTCGTCAGGTAACTGACTCAAACCAGCGACCTCGACCTTTGTAGACCAGCAGCTTATGAATTGATCTAACGTTGAACTTCCTGTTTCATGTGTGAGACTGGAAGCTTTTAAGCCAAAACGCGAAAAAAACCCCAAAAATCATCAAATATCTCCAAAATGCTAGAATGTTGGACCCTAAAACCTGGAATATTTTTGAAGTACTTCATGAATACTTTAATCTCCCAAAAGGGCATGAAAATCTGTTTCGTACAAATTGTGACCTCTCCTTGTTAGTGACAGAAGACTTAAGTATTTATTAACGAAACAGAATGGTTCAGTAGAAATATTGACATTCATAGCATTTCTTAAATGGCATCAAGTATCAAATGCATTTTTGTGATCTTTCTGTTCAGAATCTGTTTTATACATTTATAATTTACAATAAATGATTTCATATTCTATTACTGAAAAGTAATATGTGAATTTACAAATACTATTTACTAATAAACTACAAACAAAGAGGGCATGTTTTGTAGTTTTATATCTGGCATAAATCTGACGTATTGGGTTTTTCTATGTATTACGTACTTGCTTTTTATCAGCTTTATTTTCATGACTTTTTGTTCTTCTTAAATTGAGCAACTGATAATGATGTGAGTTAGGGGTGGTTTCCTTTGAATTTTATTGTTAATAAACGTTTCATTTGATAATTCAAAGCAGAAATAAATGGAATTTAACCTTTACCATTGTAATATTTAAAATTTGTTTCAATATTAGAATTCTTGTAATATTATTAGAAATGCCCTTTAGTAAAGTAGTTGTATTGTTCTTTTATAGAGATATACCGTACTGAATAAAACGCCACCAAAACAAATAATTCACCCAATTAAGAACTGGTTTGAAAGCACTCCAGCTGCCCCATCCAAAGAGAACAAATTCAGTCTGGTTAGTCCAATCAATTACATCTCCAATATCACAGATACATCGAATCCGTCATTCCTAAATCCAAAATTAGAACACATCTCTAGCATTCAGAAGGAAGATTCCCCACAAAGAAAGGTTTTAGGATCACTAGAAAATATTATTACACTTGAAAATCGAAAGCCAAAAAGTCAACTTGGAAGCTCTAATGTTTCTGATAGCTTTGCAATGAGCATTCCAAATTATTCTGATACTTTGTTAGGAATGTCTACAGGGTCTTCTAAAGTATGCTTTCCCGTCTCTGAAAACTCCGAAGTACTTTTATCCATTCAAAAAGAGTTGGAGGAACTGTTGCAACAATTGGAAACAGCTTTACCAAGCGATTCGAATTCCAAAGGTAAGAAGTCTATTGATTTTAAATTTGATTTAAATTAGAAGAGAATGGAGTAAATTGTTAGATTGGATACATTACTAGACTGAACTTTAAAACCTGTCCATATTGCACATTGGTAAAAGAAATGAGACTATCACAAATACGTCTCAAAAACATTATAAATATTAGACGTTATTTCATTTTTGGGAGAAGTTCAAAGTAAAATCTTAGAAATGGTTTAAAGTGATTAGTTTGAATAAAAATATCCTATATTAGCTATGTTTGGATGATATATTTTTTTTTATATGGGAAATTGATTGGAATATGGTAAATTGTGCCAATCTAACAAAGTAATCCATTATATAACATCAAAACATTTCAAATTAATCGCAATCATCTGCAGAAACTTCAAAAGTTAAACAAGTCCTTTTCTCTACCACTTAGGTCGTCTCGTTCTGCTTTGCATTTAGAAACCATTGATTCATTCATAACTGGTTTACGGCTGCATCTTTTATGGTTCTGCTCGACCATCACAGACTTGGTCCTGTCCATCATCAGATACTTCATTTATGTCTTGAACCTGTTCAAAATTAATATATAGAAGCACTTGAGTATCATTAGGTCTTTATCAGCAGGCTTTATGCCTGCAGTATTACGCATGCATTCCATCTTCCAAATAATCCTGCTGGCCAATGTGTGTTCTCGGACGATTTTTTATCAATTGTCCTTTCATTTCTCTATTTGAATGTGACTGATACATTTCACCTTGTAGACCTAAGAATTGCAACTTTATCAAATTTCCATCTGCTCAATGGAAATACGAACTGGTAAACTGGGATTTTTCCCTTTGTAAGTACAGATGCTTGTTTAGCTGTTATGGTAGCAAAAGTCTATGGGGATATGTTAATAGTCATGCGAATCCCTTTCTCCACCAGCGGTTGTACTCAATTGGGAGGCCCTGCCTTCGAACGATAGCCGTACATCTCAGTTTCCATTGCAGTCGACTTCTATAAATAGATATAATTTTACCTGCTTATACTTTTTTTTTTCTTTTACTGTTTACTTGATGCAGCTTAGACAAAAATACTTAAGCACAATTAAAATCATATAACCAACCATTTCAAATTAATAGTTATTATGTAAAAGAAAAGAGAGAAAAAAACAATAACTTTTATCCTATTAAAAACTGTATTAATAGTTCCTCTTATTGAGGATTAACCACTCTTCAAAATACAGTTTTCAAAGATTTTGAATTTTTGGGGAGTGGCAAGTATTTTCCATTGTATTCTCAGTGTTTGTCTCAGCTCATTGTAGGTTCAATGTTAGTCTGAATTGAATTTTTTAATAAATATTGCTGAGATAAAGTAATTTAAAGTAATATATTTTATAAATTATTCTTACCAATTTCTATGTTACTGTAAAAAGTAATTATGTTTCAAAATTTGACTTCCAATATCGGGAAGAAATAAAAATATAAAGAAAGGGTAAATAAACTTCTTTTTTTTTTTTTTTTTTTTTTATGGTGAAGATATTGTCGACAGCCATCACTTTTTCCTGCTTCTGTTGTCTTCAGTTGATGCTGCATCATAATCAAAACTTTCACATCCATATTTCAGTGTGTTGTTTAGCTTCTTTTCTTTTTAACATCATTCACCTTTTCTTTTTTTCTCTTTTTCACCATGTGTTTTTTCATCTTTTCTTTGTCATTCCAATTTTTTTTTTTTCAAAATTTGACGGCTTTTAAAATTATGGTTAACGAAAATACTTGGCCTTTATCTGATAACATTTTAAGGTGAAAAGAGTGTAATCTAAGAACATATTATGGATGTTTAAAATTTATTATTTATTTTTTACATTTTCAATTTTCAGGTTAAAAAAAATTCAGCATTTAACCTAAAGTTATGTTTTTTAATTTAATTATTCCATATTGAATAATGTCATGTTTATGTAAAAACAATTCGGGATAATTTTTTACAATAGAAAAAAAAATAATGCATAAACTTTGCGATTTACAGGAATTTTTTAATTTGCATTTTATTTGGGTCCTTTCTTATGTCTGACACTGAAACAGCTGCATGTAGAGCACATTGTGTCAATTCATGAGAACTGAAGAACTTCTATAGGAACAGTCTTAGATGTTAAGTTGAGATGCGAGTGATGCTAGTTTTAAATGCATTGCAATGAACAGAGAGTGAATTGGCTAATGCTTCAAAAGCGTCACAACTTTGCATGATTTAGTTGATCCAAACTCAGGATACAGTGCAATATATATAGAAATATTTTTTATCATGGAAGCGACACACATATATGTATATATAAAAAATATATATATAATAAAAAAGGAATAATTACATTTTGGACAGTTTCGTCAGGTGGTTTTATGCCATGACATTGTAAGCATACATAAATTTTTCAAAAACAACAGTTCTTATATAAGGAAAAAGAGTAAAAGTGAATTTTAGAGTTGGTTAGATTTCTTGTGGGAGTCGGTGAATTGGCGCTGGTTGTCCCATATCTGTCGGCGGTGTGCTCTTGTAGACAGTGGGTGGCATCAGGATCACCGATTCACTGACTCCCGCAAGAAATCTAACCAACCCTAAAATTCACTTTTACTCCTTTAACCTTATATAAGAACTCTGTGTTTTTGAAAATTTTATGTATGCTGACGATGTCATGGCATAAAACCGCCTGACGAAACTGTCTGAAATGTAATTATACCTTTTTTAATATATTATTATTATTTTTTACATATATGTGTGTGTCGTTTCCCTTATTACCTGTTTGTATTCGATGGCTGACACGTTAAACATCAGATTATTTATCATGGAAGAGAATATATTCTTTACATTTACAATTGTATTTTTCTGTAGGATACTTCCCTCCTGGTAACGAAGGACAAATGCTCCATGCAGCCTATGAAGCTGGAAATGCTCTTGCTGAACTCGTAGAAGATATCAGACTGTGAAAAAAGCAACCGGCACAGATTGATCGAACGCAATTTCTTTTCAAGTCATATGTCGACAGATTCATCTAGAAGGAAATTAATTTAGATGTAAAAATCATTTCCTAATTATTTCTTGAAATCCAGTTGAATCAAAATGCAGTAACAAAGAGTGAAAAATGCTTCCTTCATTTTGTGTCTGTAATTTTTTTTAAATAATAGAAAATTACATAGTAAATATTGTTTATTTGCTGCAACAACGTCATAACTCAAAAAACATTTTCCAGAAAATCAGGTTGAGCGTTTGGAAAGCTAATGAAATGGGTTGATGCAATGCCTCTTGTAGCGAGGCTTAGAATTCAGTTGGGTCATTCTACCAGACCCTTTATTTTTTTTTTTTGCAAATAAGCTGAAACTGGTCATTTGTGAGTTCTGTTGCTGTTGCAGGAAATGAGTGAGGTGTAAAATAGTAGTTGAGACAGTTCGTCAAAATTTAAAAAAGTTTGTGAATTACAGGTTTTGATGAATAAAGTTTGAACTAAACACAATAACATTAGAAATATTCTCTACTTAATATCAAAAATTTTAATGCAATTGTCTTTTTTTTTTTTTATTCAAGTTCTTTTTGACCATGCAATGACATTGTAAATATACACTTTATGTTGTGTTATTTTAATAGTCTTTTTTGTTTAAATTAGAATTTTAGTTTTTTTACTTATGAATTTATTATATGATAAAGTTTTGAAAATTTGTTGTGGGAACAAGTTGATTGTCTTCCTTTTTATACTTGTATCAGATTAGTCTTTATAAGAACTATCTGGAGTTTAATTGTGTATATCCTATTTTATACATTATTCCTCATGAAATGAAACCCTATTACGTTTCTGTATGTTTTGTTTTACTGTTATATTGTACAACACATGAAAGATTAACATTGACTACAGGCATATGTTGAGTATTTACATGTTTTTCAGGTACTGACCCTTTAAGTGATAGCAAACTCAGAAAGAGACCTACTATGTAAGTCTCTCAATTGGTTTTTCATTACATTTGAAATGAAAAGTTAATGTTGTAAGTAGTTATTTGAGTGGTCCATACTTAAGTAACATTAAAAATAGTTTTTACCAATTTACTTTGAGTGAGAAGATCTTAGAAAAAAAGCAAACAAACATGTAATCATAGTTTTTTGTTCTTTTCTGCTGTTATATATTTTTTTCTTATGTAACATGTATGTTTTAACAAAGTAATTTTCATTTGAAGACAGTGTGAGGAAGTATCCATCCATTCCTTCCTATACAAAATATTCAAATAATATTTCTATTGCATTCCTTTTTTTTTTTTTTTTTTTCAGAAAAATATTCTTTGTTATATGACAAGACACTTGGCCAATTCTTTTATTGAATTGTTACATTGAAGAGAAAAAATGTTTTGCATGCGTGTAGTAGTTTTGTTGGATGAGTGTGTGATTGTTTGTTACATTAACCAGGTACGAGCAGTGACCCAGATAGTGCACACACTCACTATCTAGGAAATAGATGTTGAATTAAAGCAATTATATCAGAACGGGTAATTGTATAGGATATTTATAAGAAAATAATGAGTTATAATTGACTTCAAACAGAAAGAATAGTGAAATTACAGAAATTCAGAGCCTAAAATTACAGAATTAACATTTAAATCAAAATTGTTGAATGATTTTTTTTTGTTACTTGATCAATGTTAATCTGTACGAAATATAAAACTAATAAATAATTTGAAGTTTTTAAACTGTAAATAATAAAACAAAAATTAATTTTTTGAATGAAATATAATTATTTAACAGCTTGATTGTCATCTTTTATTCATTTATTTTTTTTTTTTTTTTAATTTTACAAACAATATTTGTTTACAATTACAAGTTTCTAATTCTCCAATTAGAAAGCATCTTTATTTTTCTAACATATCTAGAATGTCCAATGTGTGAGGGACCACCTATGAAGGGTTTTTTCATAGGTTACCCTCCTCGGATCCTGAATATCCAGTTATGTCTTGCATGGAGATGTGTCCTAGGAAAGACCCCTGACAACTGAACAACTTGTGCTTACAATTTCAGTGCAATGCTTTGGCCTCTGCTTCTGGTAAACAGGTGCATCACTACATTTTTGCTGTGTGCCTTGAGGTTCAGCTGATACCCCATCTGGACTCAACTTTCACAAAGAGATGTTCAGTGCTTCAGCTGAAGTCTTTTTTGCAACCTCATTCATATTCAAGTTCACCTTTTCATAGGTGTCACAGATATTTGTCTCCCAGGCAACTTTATCAGGATGATATGGAGTACATGTCTGATTCCTTCAACGCCAACACCTCCACATTGACTTCACTAATGCTATTTTTAGCCTTTTAGTAAGTATTTATCTATTGTAATTTTGTAGAGAATTTCAATCCAGCCTCAATAATGTCAAAGTCCCTATGCACACTTCTTTCCATTCTGTGCCTATAGACGATATTCCTTAAAGGAACTGACAGGACTTTTGAGGATATTATACATTCAGACAATGCAAGAGCAGTCTTCTATCGGACTACTTCTTTCTGACATGATGCTCTTAAATGTAATACTTGCTTCTTTATTTGGAAGCTGTTCCTGCTGTCTTCAATATATGATCATCTACACACTTTGCATCCTTGCCAATTTCTTCTTCAACAATTGCTTTGGCACTTGGTTCTGCTGTAGTTTTCCCCTTCTTTCTTGGGAACTTATTAACCTTGAGACAGTGATTTACTATTCATCCCAGTAAGTGGAAATCTGGTAAAGCAGATTAACCAAACCATAACTAATAGATGTTACCCTCAAGCCAGTGATCTGTCTGATGACATTAACATTATTCAGAATATAAATGATCAAATCTAGTGCTAGAATTCCACAGCCAGGGCCACACTAAGGTATGTTGGCACCCCTTTCACCCCATCTTGGTGCGACCCTGTCCACAGCCTAAACCTTGGTGGAGTTCTACTTGTACCACAACACAGAAGAGAGCTTGGAATATCTTCCACTGTTATCCTACTGTTACCAAGCTTATACAAGATGTTTTCTGGTGGGTTATCCAGAAAGACTTTCTGACATTCTTACATCCCTGAAATGTCAGATTTCTTTAGAACTAGTTGACCCGTGCGAATAATTCGCACCAAAAAACCACTTTCGAGAAATAATAAACAAATCCAACAGCTGTCGTGCATGTTAGTTAAACCCATTGTCAATAGATGGCGCCTTCTCCATTTTTATAAAAAGGTTGACCCGTGCGAATAATTCGCATGGTATCTTCATCAGTCGCCGAATGGTAATGTGGAAATAAATAAATGAACAGATTATCAATAGATTGCATCTTCTACATTTTTATAAAAAGGTTTTTAAAATAAAGTTTTTTAACGAAAACAATAATTTAAACATTTTGTTTATTTTTCGTCATTAGCGGTGAACGTAATTTTCAAAATATCTCAATCATTGATTTTGATGAAGTATTAAGTGAGATTAAAAAAAAAAAAAAACCTTTGAGAAATAATATATGAGAAGTTGATAAATTGTTATGTTTTTTATTGTAATAAGTCGTTTATTTTTATTAAAGCATAAATCTTGTTTGTTTTTTTATCTGTTCTTATTAAATAAACGATGAAATATCTTTTTAAAGTGCATTTTTATTTCAAAAAGGATGTATTAGAAGTTACGACGCTACAGTATTATTTGAAATTTGGTTTCGCTTTTGAAAAATAAGTCGCTTCTGTTAAAGAGTGTCTACATTTATATAAAAAGGTTTTTAAAATAAAGTTTTTTAACGATAACATTAATTTTAAACAATTTGTTTATTTTTCGTCATTTGCGGGGAACGTAATCTTTGAAATGATGTCTCAAACACTGATTTTGATGAAGTCTTAAGGGAAATATGCTGTATCCGACAAAAAATCACCTTTGTTAAATAATATATAAGGATGGTACTTACTTGCGCCGAAAAACGTTGATTTAAGTGAACGTAACCTTCAAAAAGACGTCTCAATCATGTGGCGCACCGACAAAAAAAAAAAAAAAAAAACCCTTTGAGAAATAATAAGCAACTCCAAAATCTTTAAACATAGTGTGCCTTCTACAACTAAAGGTTTTTAAAAAAGGTTTTAAAATAACATTTTTTAATGAAAACATTATTTTAAATAATTTTTTTATTTTTCTTCATTAGCGGTGGACATAATCGTCAAAATGATATGTCAATCATTGATTTGTTGAAGTTTTAAGGGAAATAAAAAAAAAGAAAACCCTTTGAGAAATAATAAGCAACTCCAAAATCTGTCATCCATTTGTTAAACATAGTGTGCCTTCTACAACTAAAGGTTTTTAAAATAACATTTTTTAACGAAAACATTATTTTAAACAATTTTTTTATTTTTCTTCATTAGCGGTGGACATAATCGTCAAAATGATATGTCAATCATTGATTTG
>JAFIDM010000179.1:4812643-4827710 GCA_023159025.1 Thereuonema tuberculata
TAAGGGAAATAAAAAAAAAAAAAAAACCCTTTGAGAAATATTAAGCAACTCCAAAATCTTTAAACATAGTGTGCCTTCTACAACTAAAGGTTTTTAAAAAAGGTTTTTAAAATAACATTTTTTAACGAAAACATTATTTTAAACAATTTGTTTATTTTTCTTCATTAGCGGTGGACATAATCGTCAAAATGATATGTCAATCATTGATTTGTTGAAGTATTAAGGGAAATAAAAAAAAAAAAAAAACCTTTGAAAAATAATATATGAGAAGTTGACAAATTTTTAGGTTTCTTATTGTAATAATTCCTTTAATTTTATTAAAATATAAATCTTTGTTTGTGTTTTTTTTATCTGTTCTTATTAAATAAACGATGAAATATCATTTTAAATTGCATTTTTAATTCAAAAAAGTATATATTTAAAGTCTAAAACGCTTTATTTAATATGTTGTTTCGGTTTCGAAAAATAAAACCGCTTCTGTTAAAGCGTGTCTACCTTTTTATAAAAAGGCTTTTGAAATAAAGTTTTTTAACGAAAACATTAATTTTAAACAATTTGTTTATTTTTCGCCATTAGCGGGGAACGTAATCTTCAAAATGATGCCTCAATCATTGATTTTGATGAAGTATTAAAGGAAATACGGCGTTCCGACAAAAAAAACCCTTTGAGAAATAATATATAAGGATAGAATAAAAAGGATGCATCGTTGCTGTTTCTAAACTAAAGGTTTATAAATTCTAAAAGAGAATGTACTCAAATAGGCAGCATCTGTCATCAACTTTCACTCCAGTTCCTCCAAAATTTATCAACATCTTTCTAAAGCCAAATCTTCTTCCAACAGAAAGCATATTTCTATAGACGAATTATTGTTTTTCTTGAGAAACTCCAAAAATGCTGCCTTGATCATGAAGTTCATTATCAAATGCTATTTCATTTAGGAGTCTTTCCCCCATCCCCCAATTTTTAGCAGGTGGAACATTTATTTCTCGATTGTCTTTTATACTGATGTCTCAAAGGGATCATCATATGCTGAATTATTTTTTTTTTCTCACTGAGAATCGCAGTACACTTCATCTATCTAAGAAAGTTTGTGTTCACTGAGGAGTTGTTCACCATTTTGATGGCATTTCCAGTAGACATCCAGACGCTCTCTCCAATATTTTTACTTGTAGCTGTGATCATTAACTGCTTATGAGCTTGACAGCCCATCCTATTTTATTAAGGATACTGGGTTTACTGAAATGCAGCACTTTCATTTTGTACTAAATACTAAGCCATGTTGGAATTCTAGGCAATTTTCAACATTGGCCTGTTCGGCTTCATTTTTCCACTGGAGCCAATTCCACCACATATTGGCGACAAGAATGAAATGACTTCATCAGGTTACTCTTGCTGTTCCTAAAACCAGAAAATGTTTTCAGTTGTTTAGATGATGTTATTTGAATGCATTGTACACACCAGTTTATCTCTCCAATATCTTTTTACAAAAAACAATCCTCAAAGTGAGCTATATGTGATGCTGCTGTGATGATTCATCACATTTTAGATGCCATCCACCTGTGAGAGGATTTTATTCAAGCATTTCTCTAAAATATGTTTCGTAGTAATGTTTAGTCCACATTAATTTGAAAACTATTGATGATTTCCACCAATAAGTGCCCATTCATTTCAATCTAATGTATAGAATATTTGCCAAAATTTTATAAATAGTCCAGAAGAAAAATAATCCTGTAATAATAATCATATCTGAAGATGGACGTAAATATTCAACAATATGTGCTTTTAAGGATTAGCTTCATTAATGAAAAAAAAAAAATATTAATAATTAAACAAACCTCAAACTATTTATAAAGAAGTAAAAATCCTGTAAAGTGAAGTGTTTCCTTGCTAATGTATCACCCATTGAATTTCAGGGCTACCACTGACTGGTGGCGTGAAAAACAGTGAGCATTTTCAAACGTTTTATGAAAATAGTTCCTAAAAGTGAGGGCTTGTATTATTTACTGAAAATGTAAAAAAAAAAAAACACCATTTCAAAGTCCATTACTACTATTTAAATGTTTGGTAATTATAATGCAGATCAATAAAAAGTTGCTGTCTAATTTGTAAACAAGAAAACAGCTAAATATTTTGTAAGAATATAATCAAACTACATTGACCAATTAGCAAATCTTTTATTTTTCCAAAAACAAAAGTTACGTAAGACTGAACAGTCCTCCCAAGGAGGGACATTGTAAAAAATTAGGACAGTTTAGTCAGGCATCTTTAGACCTAGGAATCTATATTACTAAAATCTTTTATTTCTCTGTCTGTGTGTCTGTCTGTTCGGCGCAATTTTCTGTGTGAATGGAAAATATAAATAATTTTTACAATGAAATTTCCGCGACGGGAATTGAACCTGCAACCTTCTGATCCGAAGTCGGATGTGTTACCCATTAGGCCATAGGGACTACAACTCTTTTCATATTGTTTTTTGACTTATATCTCCGCAATTGTTGTGTTGTTGTTGTGCCCCAATGTTAGTGCAACAATGGAAAACGGTTTTTCATTTTTTATTGTCACGAGGAAGTCGACAAATTCAAAATGAGCATTATTGAACTTCAAAATAATGCGTTAACTGCTTTCTTTGGAATCGAGTTTTGTTACATTACCTTAAATTTTATTTTCTTCTTATGTTTACTTTTAATAATTGAATTGTACCTTATTAATATATTTTTGTAAAAACAACTAAACTTATTGATTCACGTGTTTTTGAAATTTGTTTAAGCTTCCAACTATTTTGTTTTGTGTACTTATTCCAATTTTATTATGCTTGAAAAAGAGATGGCTTGAAAAGAGTCTTCAAAACTTAAAAATGTTGCTTTAACCCCTTTCATTGGAATCGATTATTCTTGGATTATCTCATATAAACCATCGTTTTATCATCGATAATCAATTAGTATCGAAATGGACAACGAGAGAAAGGATGAGATCTTTTCAAAGAACTGTTAATAATGTCGTAATCTCGGCCATTCTTGACTACAGGTAAAATTTGTCTGAAGTCTCCGCCAAAGAGGAAAATTTGTCTAGATTCACAAGTCATCAGAATTTGGTTATCTTCACTCGAAAGAATAGTCACAATCAATTCGTCGTCAGGAGTATCGTATATAAGCTATGATCTTCATTTAACATCTATATCAACCAACGTCCATCTAAATAAATCTCTTCTTCAAATATCTATAACGAACAATCTGTACACGGGAGATGGCCTAGTTGAAACAGAATTATAATTCTGAAATAAGCAAAGGCCACCCCAATGGCTAACTGAAAACCTCAATCTCAACACTGTAGCACTAAAAGTGCTGAGAATAATGCAGCTTGAGCTGTTTAAAAAAAAAATTGTCTTTGCTGGATGCAAATATCTTTGCTCCAATCTACCATACTATTGGACAAACAAATCTCTGCTCCAAACACCCTATATGTGCTCTAAAACAATTCCAAATGGTACAATAAGAATGATACCTAGTTTAAAAATAACAAAATAATACAAGGATAAAAGCCTTTACAATTAACGTCACTTATTCTGACTTCAAAGCACTCAAAGGTCTTTTTTTTAATTTTATTTTTTTTTGCAAAAAATGTGGTTTGATTCCTCTTTTGAAGGTTTTTCTGCAAATGTGCTGTCATAAACTCCTTTTTACATTCCTTTTTCCTTAAAACATGTGCACTGTCGAGCATAGCTTAAGCAAACTCAACTTCAGTAAGGTTTTTGGATTTTAAGGCACTTTTGAGCCTTTCATTAGCTTCTTTCAGTATTTTATCTGCTACTTTCCTTGTTTCATTTTCACTCCTCTTAATGATCTACAGTTCTTCCTCAAGACTGTTAATAGTGCTTCTTTTTTCCTTCAAGTCTTCACTCCTTAGCCTCTTGTGTTCTTCCTTTTCCTTTTGGCTTCTAACTTCTCAAGCTTCTCCCTCTTCTTTGAGATGATCGTTGATGGGCCATATGAGCTGACATTAGTTACAGGCACTAAGTCTGGCCTACTTTGAAAATTTCCTCGTAACCATCTTTGATATTAAGGTGAGTATTCAAGAGTTCTTCCGGACATGGCAGCTTTATCATTCGTCAGTGTTCTTCCTCAACATGAGAATCCACATTCTACATCAGTACTTCTGTGCAACAAACAAAGGCTTGCTTTAAGCACCTTGGTGAGGTTTGGGTACTTGTTTCCACCTGTGTTGTTCTTCTGGTTGAAAATGCTTCTCCAAAAGTGTTCAAGTCTCTCTCGATTGTCACTTTTATCAGCTATTTCCTGATAAAACTGTATTTGAAGAACATGACACTCTTCAATCAACTTCACTAACTTCCACAGGTGGGCTATTTTTTATAATGTCTGCCACTTATCCCATCATCGAAAGCTACTCAGTGATTTGCTAACCACTGGACTCTTCTTCAATGGGTACTGTCTAACAGCTTACATAGTATTTTTTAACACTACCATAAAAGACAAGTTTTTCCTTTTGAGAAAGTTCAAGAAGACTGTCTATAATATCTTGACTGAGTGTTTCTTCAGTACACATCAATTATCGAATGGCTTCTCTTTATAGTTCTTGAAGTTCTTCAGAATGTTTAGCTTGGACACCCAACCCACAAGAGTGATGATCACAAAGAATGATTTTTTTTTTTTTTCTTTTTTTGAAATAGCAAGCTGAATTTTGTGAACACATCAGCACTTCCTATAACAAATTTGATCTGTCCCATCATTGCTCCACTTCTTAAGCACTTCTAAATGTCTTTGATAGTCTTGTTGATGTCTCAATCTGCTTCCTTTTGGATGGTATATGCTGCTCTTACAGGGGTATTTAATGAAGTGATGACACCCATGTCTCTCTGAATGATAGAAGCTGGGCCAACCATTGAAAAAAATGGTAAATCATGATTGTTAAGTTCATGAACTTCCATTCCATACCAAACTGCAAAAATACACGATCCCACAGCCACTAGACCCTTCTCATGTTCAGGTAACTCCATACTGTTGATGATGGGTCCATCTCAGGACAACATCAACAATTATGACAGTGGAAGATCTGCATTTGCCATGGCCTTCAACAAATGAGACAAAATGTCATCTGCTTTTGCATGACCCAAGAAAAATGTCTCCAGGTGATATACCACTACTTCCTCCTGAGACTGAGATCAAAATCTTAGGGCAAAGAAACTTTTGTACCTAAACAAAATTAATATTAGTAAATAACATCTTACCATTTAACAACAATTTCATCAATTGTATAAAATTAATCAATAAGTAACATAAATGAATGTAATCAAATTAACATGTATAGTATAAACCAAAATACAAAGTTTAGACCACCACACATTGGAATAAAAACTTTAAAAAAAAAAAAAAAAACAAACGTTAAAAACTAGCACTTTCAATCCAATCAACAAATCATTGTCAAGCCAATACAAAGACAAAGAGTTCCAGGATCTGCCTTGCGCTATGCTCGAGCTGAATATATCTTTAAATACTTAAGCATGAAGTATCTGCTTTTTGAAGTACTTTATAAAAACATTTCCTCCTTAACTTGCTTTAGCTGGGACATGATTATAAGTATCAGATTGAATATTGCCAGTTGGTTATTACTGATATCAATTGATATTTTCTTCTAATGCAGCCCAATCTAGATAGGATAACTAAAACCTCAACTAGGGTGTCTGAATAAATTATTGAGAATCATGTAGAACAAAATCAACTTTTGGAATTTCTTAGAAAATCCTTCAAGGATAAAGCAATTCTTGTTCTATCAGAGAAATGAATTTCACTTCTTCAGAACATTAGGCACCGGACATTCAAATCTGTTCACTAACTACTTCCCATTCTTTTCTCTGAAGTAAATAAACATATTGGAACTCTTTATCATCACGTCTGTTTTTCTACATTTGACCATAACATGAAAAATCCATTGAGCTTTTGTAGCAACCTTTATATTTAGATTCTTCCAAAACCAAGTATCCTTTGATGGTTCTAATAACTGTTGTCATTTCTAATTCACACTAAATCTCTTCAGATTAAAAATCATTTAAGTGGATCTAATAGGACTAATGAAATGAACAAGAAAGATTGCCAATTATGTTACACTTTCAAAAACAACAAATACTGAAGCTGAATTTGTTGTTTTTGAAAGTGTAACAAATATCTCTTCAAACCTGAGGTTCTTTTATAACTAGATCAACACTTTTCCCCCATTATCTTATTTGATGTAACTATCTGAAATTGGCCCCCTCGAAATTATTTTTATCCAATGTCATTGAAGAATTGACCCAATGCCATTGATCTGTTATACCTTCTCCTTCAAATAAACAGATTGTTCACTTCATTCATCTACATGCAAAGCACTGTTGTCAGTCTTGATCATTTTCATTCTGTTCCCCAATTGGTTCAGTAAGAATTGCTTAAAACAACAACCACCTTAAATTCCTGTTTCAAATATAAAATTTATACTTAACTATACAGAATATGAATCTGAATTCAGACTTCATTTGTTATGAAGCAGTTTGTGTGCATTTAGAATAATTTTACTTCAATTTACCATTTCATTAGAATTTTTGCAAATTTTCGAATGAAGACAAGAAGAAAATTCAGTTTTGAAATAATTACTACAATGTCACACTAATGAATTTCAAAGCTGAGTGGTTTAATAAAATATTTTTATTTATTTTCACTGCAGAAAAATAACAAAACAACCAAATATTACAAAAATTATGATTTTTATCCTAGTTTTCTTATAATATTATCTAAAATAGCAACCAAATTTCCAATAAATATTTTTGCTCTGCAATTTGACCAAATAAATTAATGAACCAAATATCTCATAAACTGAAGTTTACTTGCAAATGAAAGAACAACACAACTGATGTAAGTGTTTACATACACAAGGTTTTTCTGTAACTTCTAGCAGGTAATGGTTTCAAGAACTAGTGACTATGTTAGCCTGTGTGGATGGATGTACTGCAAAGCTTATGGGATCTTTCTAATAAAAATGCCATTGAAAGTGAAGACATTTGACTTCAGTCACAGAAGGAAAGAAAAACCCAGCGTCGTCAAATGGAAATATTTTTGCATGGCCTATTTAGAAAAGTATTTTTTGCAATAATTCTTAATAGCACTTTGTATATGCATACACATACACGATAGTAATAGCAGCTTTTATGGAACTGTAAGTATTTATCAAACGCTTAAGCAAATAAGTCTTTTAAAAAAAAGGATATCAACAAAATAATTTTTTCTACATTTCTGTGACATTAAAGTATTTATGTGTTACGTTGTGAGGATGATCAATTGAATCGTAAGGCAGAGGTTCTGGTTCTACAAAACTTCTCTTAATGTTGCTCTTAAGTTGATTGTTGCTTCCACTGGCAATTTACTAAACTTTTCTCAAACACAGTGTTATTACTTCTAAAACTGATAACATTTTAAATGTATCCACAGACTGATAACCAGACGTAACCTACATAAACAAGTAGGATTTTTAATCCACATTTTGCAAAGATCTTGAGTTCAATACTGAATATGATTGAAAGAGAGACCACCTTTTGATATTAAAATCTCATAATTTCCATGTGATTTCCTTTGGTAATTATTACCAACTTTTGCTACAGGAAGACCCTATTTTAAATATAATGAAGACCATTATTTGGAACCTTTTCCTTTCAATAGAGAAGATGGTCTTTTGATGGAACAGCAACAACTCTTTCTCTTCTCAAATCTATTCAAACGTTTACAATAACGTTGCATGGATTTACGACAGATAAAATATTACTAGCAATATCTTGTGATCCTTGGGAAAATCAGTCACACTTCCTCTGACCTGCTATCAAATGGCATTCACTCAAACTGGATACTTCAGTTTTTTTTAAAGAATTATCTGTATCATTGCTAAATGAGAGATTAACTATTACTACAATAACCATTACTTTTTTCAAGGGTTTAAGTTGTGAGGTTTCTTATAAATTTTTAAGATGAAGTGAATAGATTATTGGAAATATCTTATAATAATAAACAGAGAAATTATTGTAACCAACATGAAGAGGCACAGATTTAAAATGTTTAAAATTTTTAAGAAATATCAAAAACTGTATAATCAATCTAATAAAGGGTGTAGAGAACTTTGACATTAATTCCAATAGCTTTACTTTGTCTCATTACAGTTTCTGCTAGTGGTTTAGCTCCTTATTTTTGAAGCTCTTTGTAATGGGTACAGTTTATAATATTACACCCAAGGAGATACAAAGTTAAAGAATTTTATTTAAAAAAAAAAAAGTCTTTTACCACTATTTGGTCATTAATTTATTTCTTGATTGGTAATTATTAATTTATATATATATATATATAAATTGAAAAATCTAAGAATTTTTTTCGAAAAACATTTACATGATTATAAAAACTTTAAGTAGATTTGCATAGCCTATTCTGACAGAAAACTCGTCCAATTGGTTAATAATTGAGGCATAAAGATTTTAAAAGCCATTTAGAATATCTTTTCCTCCAATAATTTAAGTAAGACCCCAGATACAGAGAAGTAATTCCACAGGTAAGTTTTTCTAAATAATTTGAAATAATTTTTAAAATAATCTACAAAATAATGTAAAAAGAGTTTGAAATTAGCATTTTCTTATATTTATGGAAAATATTAAAAGAAATTACTTTATAACAAGCAAAATCAACAATAAAATTTTAAATATATAAAAAAGGTATAACTTTTATATACATGTAAATCAAATAAATATAACATGATTTTAACAAAATTGAGCAAAAAGGCATCTGTAATAAAGATTCAATAAAAAAGAATTCCTTCAAAAGCGATTTTTTTAAAACTAACTTCAACAGATAAGCCTTTGTCTAGTTACTGCATAATTAATAAATTCACAAAAACAAATAAAAAAAGTAAAAGAAAACTCAGGACTTAACAATAAATATAATTTTCATTACATATGAATAATAATGTAATAATTTTAATCTTCAAGGGTAAATTATTTTTGTAAAATTTGTTTAAAAATCTGATATGCAAAATCTTAATAAATAACAAACAAATGTCCATAGACTGCTCATAAACCCAGTCTAGTTATGAAGAATAATTTACCGAGTTCTGATTTTCAGAAACTCCAGAATTCAGACCACTTAACAAAATTTACATACTTACAATTCGCTCTTACTGATTTTTTGGAAGTGTGTAAAGAAAAATATTACATAATTTTCAAAACCATTAATCTCATTTAAATAAAAGAAAATAAATTTACTGTTTTAGCTGCCTTATTAATCAAATATTGTAAATATGTTGTTTCTCAAAGGCAATAAATTTCTTTTAAGATTGCAAGCAGGATGACCAGATTTCTAAAATCGCAATGCGAAACAACCAAAAAACTTGATATCGCATTGTGGGACAATTCGTTACTAAATCGAGACGCAGGGACGTCGCACGGTTCTCAATCTGGGCCATATCGAGACGGTTGGTCACCTTGATTGCAAGTCCTTTACAGCTGCCCATGTATTCTGATTATACATTCAGTAAAATAAAATTAGGAATCAGAAGCTGAATTACAATTACGCATTTAAAAACTTCATTCTTTTTTTTTTTTCACTGCACTTTCATTAAATTATGTTAATATAAGAGGAAAATTCAGCTTTATCTCTTTCATCATAAAAGCTTACATTTCTTAAACCTAATGATGATAAATATGATATGCAATTTCATTTTACTGTGTAAAGATACATTAAAATTCTCGTGTCCTATAACAATAAAATATTTACAAAATTTATTATTTTAATCTAAATTATTGCACAAAACCTTATGATACCTTCCTTCTTAAAGGTTCGTAAAGAACCTATATATATAAAATTAGGGTAAAAATGTTGCTACAATTATTTGTAAAGAAATAAATAATACATTCAATTTAGAATTTCACATCTACTAATAAAACAGTCCAATATTTTTCTTTTAATTCTAATTAAAGCCACAATTATTACCCTGTGGAAAATAAATAAATACCCTGTAAGTTATATAACAGGAAAACTATAAAACTTTTCAAATAAAGAAATTATGAACTATTCCTGTAAATTATTGCAACATTATTTTGAGGGGAAACCTTTTTTTTTCTTCTTTTCCCTTTGTACTAACTATACATTACATTTACATTTTTGTAGTAATTTATCACAATAGCTGCTATTGATATTAATTACAACATTACTGTAATATAAAACAAGAAAACATTAAAATTGCATTTAATTGATAAATTAACTGGAGCAATATCTAGATTCTATATAAAAGAAAAATTTTGATACGAATCTGCATCAATAATTAGAACCTGAAATAAAGTAAGATAAAATAACACTGATATTGCTGTGGTTCAATTTAATAAAAGATCTAATTGAAGCTAATGTTTATCAATAAAAAGTAAAATTTAAAAAAAGGCTTAATTTTGTAGATAGCCGGAGGTAATAGTAATAATACTTGGCAAGAATCAATACTGTTAACTTAGAAGTTACTGCTTCATTTTAAAAGGACTTGAGAGCAGTTATCACAGGAGCAAAACTTTAGCTTAATATACAAAAATCATTCTGTGAAATTGCTGTCAATTCATCAACAGAGTAACCAAGACAATCTCAGACAATTTCTTTTGTTGCATTAAAAAAAAAACAAAAAAAAAACTGTATAATGATTATAAATGAAATTGATTAGGAAATGTATTTATTCCTCACCACTACCATCATCCAGCCACTGCCTTAGCTTTCTCTCTGTTTGGTTTACTCGGAATTGATCTGTTTATGCAGTCTTCTAGTCACAGCTCCAGAACAATCAAGATACATGACAGAATTACAGTATTGCATTTGGATTCTGAACTGAATACAAAGAAATGAAAAAGCAAAACAAATACTGTGATTTCCTTCCATGGGAGAGGGGACTCGATTCTATATCTTTTACTTTTCATTGAAAATGATTTAAAATGTATATTGTCATTGGAATTGTAATGGTTTACAATCCCGAAAAAGTAAATGATAATTTTGGAATTAAAAAACTATTTTCAAAATGTTTTAAAAAGGAAAGGGTATTAACCTTTTTTCTTTTTCTCATTTTAGACAGGTAGACATGTCAAATTATAACAATAATAATGTAATGTTTTCAGGACACTGCAAAGAAATGTATGTGCTTACATTTGGAATTAAAAAGATATAAGTAGTTACAAGCATATGTTAGTATTTTTTTACTGTATTCTCACTGAATGCATAGATTCAACAGAGAAGCTCAGTAACTTCATAAAACTACTCTTTTAAGAATGAAAATCAGAAAATGTAAGCACATTACTTATCGTTCGTCTCAAAATTACTGGAGTAGAAGAAGTATCTTCAAACTTCATAATTAGTATTCAAGCTTAAATAAATAATAAAAAGAATAGAAGACGTGACCTTTTGCACTGTTTGGTAAATAAGTTGAACCCTTTTTATACGTTTCTCACCTTAATAGGTTTTTCATATTAATATAGATTTTCTGCACGGAAAAAAATGCATTTATGTTCTGCAAAATCACAGCACAAAAGTTCCATTCCTATATTGTTCTCTTAAGATACATTTTCCTTCCTCATAAATAGGGTTGGATAATTTTATTGCAATGTAGTTAAAGGAAGCCAAGGTTTTAAACTAAAGAATAAAAAGTGCTAACGGAATGCTTAAGAAAAATGCCATCTAAGTGAAAGAGTAAATAGCCTTTTTTCAAACAAAATGCTACTCATTGCTTAAAGCTTTTTACATCTTATGTGTGAATTATTAACCTTACCACTGAATAATTCTCCAAAGCTTTTCTATTACATATAAAGGAATTGCATTGCCAAGAGCAAATGCCACAGTAATACAACTACATTACAGTTCCAAAAATTATCAATCAAAACAACTCTATTGTTAGCAATTTCAATTTTTACCGCCTTACAATTGTCATCAGGGCAGATTCTGCTAAACACAGGTCCAAAGCCATTGTGGTTGCCTGTCCAGTATTAGGTACCAATAAAATACAATATGGATTTCTAATTAAATCATACTACTTTTGGTAGTATAAAACCTAGAACTATGCTATTGTTCTTATAAATGGGGTTTTAATACTTTATTGTAGTTATTAATTATTATACGAAAATAACTGAAGAACTGAACTCTGCCCATGATCGTCCTTGCAACATTTTGACAACAATTTTTCGCTTCCTGTATTTGCAAATATTTTTCTTATCTTAAAAACAAACAGTTTATTTCCTGTACATTATTTTACAAAAGACAGTGTTGATTGTAATTTAGGAATCTGTAATAAAATTGATCTACAAAGTTAAGAAAAAGTTTAAGAAAAATAGACACAAAACTATTTCCAGAGCTTATCTACTTGAATTCAAAAACAACAAATTCTAGAAAGATGACACTCGTAGTTCTACTTGATCTATTCGTACAAGTCTTACAAATGGTAAGTGGAAAAGTTTTCATTTATTAAAGCTATCCTATATAAAATGGAATGAGTTGCTTTGGTCGTACAAAGTCAATGATGTAACCATTCCAAACAATTACAAAGTTAGTTAACCTGAAAAATTTGAGATACAGCTCAAATAGTCATAGCTAAAAGAAAATAAATATTCCAAGCAGAAATTACAAAAATAATGGCTTCATCAGTCATTAAGATCTGCTTGTATCCTATTTTTCTTTTTTCTTTCTTACCTTTGTCAGTAGAAGAGGCAGTTAACAAACAGAGGCAATTAAAAGGTCCTTCTGTTTTAGATGTACAGCTCATGGACCTTACGAATTCTTTGCTCGTCGATTTGCCTCTGTCGGGCCTGATCTATACTGCTGGCAGAAGGCACGCCACATGGCATATGCAAAAGCTGCGTTTCAAATTCCATAATGTTTTCTGCTTCACCTAGAAAATAGGAAAAATAAAAATTTAAATTTGGCTGTAAGGTATCACAGAGATATTGAATAATACATGATTTAATTAAATTGTATTCAGAATATTCATGTTCAATATTTGTTATGCAATTACAACAGTATTTGATAAGAAATATAGTTACTTCTAACACAAATTCAATATAAATCATGGCTATATTAATCAATAGTTTGTATTGACTTGTTTAATCGAGAGATAATTAATATAACACTATTTTCTTAGGTATTGGAGGTATTTTTAAATTCTGATCTAATTTTTATCTATAAACTCTGTAATCAGTGTGAATATTCTTAATTAATAGTAAATGCAGTACAAAGAAATATTTTTTTTAGTAGTACTGGGATGATTTACGTCTGCCATTTGACATAATAGGATTTAAGATTAATCTAAAGTAAAACTGTTAGC
Organism: Thereuonema tuberculata; assembly: GCA_023159025.1. Lineage (NCBI taxonomy): Eukaryota > Metazoa > Arthropoda > Chilopoda > Scutigeromorpha > Scutigeridae > Thereuonema > Thereuonema tuberculata. Next base: position 4,825,997 of record JAFIDM010000179.1, read on the forward strand.
TATACAGGATGATCTGGCTTCAGAAGAAGCAGAAATGGTTCACATTTCAAATTTTTTGACAATTAGATAAACATTGATTAGGAATTATTTATATTTAATAAAAGGTTACCTAGAAATATTCTAGCAGTTTCTTACAAGCTGTTACAGGGTTTTGTTTGGTCTGTATAAAGTAAATGTCAATTGTGGTTAATAAAGAACAATTCATTCTTCTAAGCCATTCGTCCAATCTTTGATAACAAAAGAGTTTTACTTCACTAATGTCTCCACTAGAATTGAACCAATTCTGAAATAAATTACGGAGATCCCTTTTTTACACAATGATTGGAAACTATTATCAGCAATCATGGCCAAAACTGAAAGGAGGACAAAACAACATGAAGTAGATTTGCTGATTTTGAGAGAGAGAATTCTCAAGCAAAGTAGATTAATTACAAAACTATGAATGAAAATTAAAAATACAGTTACTATAACATTAAAATATGAAACACTTTACTAGTTTCAAAGTGTTTCCTGAACCCCATCATCAGAAAAAGGGACAGCAAAAATGAAGATGTCAATACAAAACATATGAGATATAAAAAGGGAAGCTAAACTGATTATTCTTAAGTTTCCCTTTTTTTGTATCCAAACATTGTTTTGAGTTAATCCTTCTATTTGTACCATCCTTCTCAACAATGAGTGCACATACACCTTTAAACGAATGTAAGTGGGATTTTACCTTTTCACTCATTATTTTATAAATACTGTCTCTGACCAGTTATGTGCTGTGTGTAGATGTCACGAGACCACCTTATGACATCAGCCACACATAACCTTCGAAAAAATCGGCCATTGGCAGGAGAACAAAGCAGCTGCAGAAAGGATTCGTTGCCAGGGTCCCAAGATCCAAGGGAACCCATGATGAAGGGGACAATCTTCACCTCAGCATAATTCCTCCGCAAAGAAGTCGCTGTAGACTCATATTTCGCAATCTTAGCCTCTATTATACACTGTTTGTTACAACCTATATGTCAAACATTTCCTTCAGCAGCAAAACTTGCAACATATACATTTACGATTTTTTTACAGCATTTACTTCTTTTGTAGTATTTCTGTTTTAAAGTTCTCATTAAAAGGCCAATGCCTAAACTGATGCATGTTTCGGGTAGTCCATGGAGATACTACAAAAAAGTAAGTTGTGCATGATGGATTTAAAGTTATCTTTTTTATGCGTATGTTTTAATTTACAGGTTGGGATTTCAAAATTTCATTTTTACTTTTACAAATTCCATTAATCTGTCTTCTTTATTATAGTCTTTGTAAGTCATCTCCAACTTCAAAGCTGTACATAATTTGTTCCCTAATTTGCAGACTCTTACGGTACTTGATTCAGTCACATTAGAATGGTTAGCAAACAATTTCCAAAAATCGCTGTAAAGTCATGGTTTCTATAGTCTTTAATTAAATATATAATTGAAAATATTGACACAGGAAAAAAAAGGTGTTGGTAGATAATGATGGCTTTCAACTGACCTTTGATATCTACACTTAGGTTATAGGAGACACTGAAATTTGAGGAAAAAGTAGCAGGATATCAACAATAATTTTGGCATAGTTCTCATTCCGAAGATAAATTGTTTTCATCACGGTTATGCATACTAAGAATGTTTCAATGTTTTCATCATGGGTATGCAGACTAAGAATGTGTCAATGTTTTCATCATGGCTATGCAGAC
>JAFIDM010000179.1:4827720-4852896 GCA_023159025.1 Thereuonema tuberculata
CTAAGAATGTGTAAAGGTTTTCATCATGGCTATGCAGACTAAGAATGTGTTAATGTAAGACTTTTAAATCTGGAAACAAACAAAAAATTCCAGATCTGAAAAAACAGATCTCTCAGATTCTATTTGTTGTTTAAATGAAACCTTTATATAGTAAGAAAACATTTATGATGGATCAGCAAGTCAGTTCAAAACTGAAAAAAGCAACAGATTGACAAGGGAAGGTTATACTTAATGAGTATCTTTTGTCATTCACTAATGCCCGTTTTACATTTACTATTTCACTCACCATAACCTCGACATTTCACTTGCCATCACCTCGCCATCAGACATGTCCTGGAGATGTCCAGCGATAGCCCATGCTCTATTTTCGAAGAAATGTCTCGACATCAAATGGCTGGACATCGCCACTAGCGCTCCTGGTGACAAATTGTAGAACTTGGAAGTCCAATCGATTTGTATCTATTTATTCGAAATTACCGATTACAAAAATGATTTTCACGATCGGAGGGCATCTTTTCCTTATGTTTTCGTGGATGCTTTCATAAAATGTTACATTATTAATCAAAATCATTTCAGAATTTCGGCTTGAAAATTCGAATCGACAGCGATCGGAGATCGCGTAAAGATATCGCCCTTGATCGAGATTTAACGAGACTGAATTATTTATCGAAACTGATTTATCGAAACTGAAAACAAAGAAACACAAAACGATGAAAAAAAACATGAATATTTCCTATTTTAATTAATTAAATACATTCTTTCACCTATCTGATGCATTGACTAAATGGTTTTTATATAAATCACTGCTATTTTTTTCGTAAATAAAACGTAGGCATGATGACAATTGAGAAGTGTAAATATTCCGTTTGATGGAAGGAGTTATGGTAAGTGTAAAGCGGTGCCCAAATCACTCACAATCTACCCCGACATGTTCTGCGTTATGGCTTGCATTTACGGCGAGTGAAATAGTAAACGTAAAACGGGCTTTAAAGGTAGCATTACAAATAAAGACAGAGTTATGTAAGCAACTTATAAAAATAATCCCTTAGAAACTAAAAATATTTTGCATATTAAAGGCAAATTGCTGATAGGAAAATAATATGGAGAAAGGCTGCTTTTTTTTTTTGGTAGAAGTGGAAAATTGAATAGACTTTTGAAATCATCTCTATAAACAAACTGTAGGAGAAACAGTATTGAAACAGATCATTTAATAATGATTTAACAATGCCTGAGCAATTCATATGAAATGAAAAGGTTAAGTTAAGACTGATCACAAGGAATCAATAGAAAAGAAAGTAACAATGCATTAAAACAATCATAAAAGACAGCCAAAATTTGGAGAAAAGTCTTGATTTACAGAATCTTGATAATGCGAAAGAATGTTATCAATCTTGTAGTGGTCAGAAAATTACACTATATGCTGAAAGGAAAAGAGAAGCTCAAGTGTTGCTTGTTTATTTGAAATATCACATAACTAAAAGCCAACTGATGATAACATTCATACCTTCTCAAGACTAAGAAATGATTAACTATATTATAGAATACTAGATTTTTTTCCAATAATAATACTTACCTTTTATTCTGTTCAGTTTGCTGCCATAAGCCAAATCTCCCTGATAAGCTAAGATAAACGTCAAAGGAAGAAGTGGTAACAGTAGTGTGTTGTTCTTTGTTTTGCGATATCTATAAAAATAAAGTAAGATTATTTTCTCACTCTTTCTTTTTACTATTTATTGTGAAAAAAGTTTGACTGAAAACAGGTATAAAAATCTGGAAGAATAAGTCTAAATAAGAGGTTGATATCTGAGAACAACAAGATATGCACAATTGATTGTGTGGGTGGATAGAAGGGTTTTATTAATCCAAATAAATACAAACAGGGTGTTGCAAAATCCGTGTGTAATATTCAAACCATGTGTAGGGGCATGGCTACGGATCAATATATTCCTAATGAACCCATGTCCGAAAACACCCCATTAAGGCGCTAGGTGATCCTAAAGTGAGCCTTTCCTAGAAACATAACCTTTGCGACACCATGCGAAATGTTTTGCAGGCGAATCCACACATTGATCTGGGAGTGCTATTTTTGTTTGTTTTATTCGGTGTTATGCAGTATTTGGGTAATTATTTACAATAAAATAAAAATTAATAAGATAGAGAAAAAACAAAAATTAGAATAACGGTTGTAAACTGACATACGTAGTATAAAAATTTACAACTACATTAGTTGAATTAATTAATTAATTTAATTACGTCTACAGTGGGTGGCCATCACATTAGGACCAGTGGGGTTTTTTTTTTGGCAATTATTGAATTTGGATATTTTTTTATGAAAGTCTGATAACAAAAGTGAATTTCAAAGCTTATATTTCCATACTTAGTTTATTATTTAATTAAAATAAAATAAAAACAAATCAAATTTCATTCATTTCTTAAGGTAATTTTTTTTACAATAATAAATAATAAAAAATAATAATAAATAAATACAGTACAACCTCGAAAATCCGGACTCGCCGGGACTTTGCCGATTCCGGATTTTAGAATTTTCCGGATTTTAGAGAGTTATATTAAAGTCAAACATAGTGTTAACTAATACACTATAAAACACTATTTTTGGTAAAAATAATGACAAAAAGTTAAGTTAACCAATTAAAAAATATTATTTAACAATAATAATATTATTTATATTATTTAATAATAATAACAGAATAGAATAAAAATAGGAAATATTCATTTGTTTTTTCATCTTTTTGTATTTCTTTGTTTTCAGTTTCGATATTTCTCGTTAAATCTCGATCATCCCACGATATATTTTTGAGATCCCAAATTTTCGCTCATCTATTCAAATTTTCAGGCTGAAATTCTGTAAAGATTTTGATTAATAATGTAACGTTTTCTGAAAGCATCCATGAAAACATAAGGAAAAGATGACCTCCATACATGCATATCATTTTTGTAATTGGTAATTTCGAATAAATAGATACAAATCGATTGGACTTCAAGTTCTACAATTCGTCACCAGGAGCGTTAGTGTCAGATGACATGCAAGATGGCGCGTTTTACAACAAGCGCTAAGTCGGACAATGTGCTCGCCATATCGACTTGGCGCACTTATATCCTGTGAAATGGTACATGTAAAGCGGCTTTAACGCATCTCTTAGATTGAAGTATTTTTTTGGCAATTGCTAAAAACTTATTTTTCCTTTTCGCCCCTGAAGAAGAATCCGCTGGCCGTTTATTAGACATGTTTTGCAACTATATAACTCACTCAATATTGATAGCAGCTGTAACTTTATGAGGATACGTCACTGACCGAAAACAAGCACTGTTCAAAATGGAATGTAGTAGTCCAAAACCACGCGATCAGAAAAATTCTTGGTCAGAACGCTGCAATTGGCTACCGTGCTTCTTGAATTGTGCCAAAAAAAAAAAAAAAAAAAAAAAACACCTCGGAAAATGGGAAAAACTTCCGGATTTTAGAGGTTTCCGGATTTTGGAGGTCCGGATTTTCGAGGTTGTACTGTATTATTAACAAATAATAATAAAAAACAACACAAACTTTAAGAAAACACATGTGCCAGTAATAAACGTTGTCGGGGTGTGCTGTACCGATACATCTATTCCTTCTGTCTACAGTGGGTGTCCATCACATTAGAACCCCACAATATTTTTGCAAATGTTTATATTTAAATTTCACATATTAATCATTAAATGTGTTATTATTTCTTATTATATGATGAGTATATCCTATTCTAAGTAAAGTTTTCACATAAAATTGTTAGTAGGCAACATTGGTTGCCCACTGTCAGCTGTCAAAGTCAAACTACCAGTACAGGGACTTTTGAGGTTATTACTGGCACGTGTGTTTTCTTAAAGTTTAATTGTTTTAATTATTATTTATTAATAATATTTATTTATTATTGTAAAAAAAAATTATCTTAAGAAATGTGTGAAATTTTATTGGTTTTTATTTTATTATAATTAAATAATAAACTAAGTATGGAAATATATGCTTTGAAATTCAGTTTTGTTATCAGACTTTCATGAAAAAATATCCAAATTCAATAATTGCAAAAAAAAAAAACCCACTGGTCCTAATGTGATGGCCACCCACTGTAGATGTAATTAATTAATTAACTAATTAATTCAACTACTGTAGTTGTATGTATTTATACTATGTACATCAGTTTACAACCGTTATTCTGATTTTTGTTTTTTCTCTATCTTGTTAGTTTTTATTTTATTGTAAATAATTACCCAAATACTGTATAAAACCGAATAACATTGAAACAAACAAAAATAGCACCCCTAGATCAATGTGTGGGCAAAAACATTTCTTATGGTGTCACAAAGAATATGTTCTCTCAGAATGGCTCACTTTAGGACCACCTAAGCACCGTAATGGGGTGTTTCCGGACCCGGGTGTTTCCGGGTGTTTCATTAGGAATACTGATCCTTATCCATGACCCTACACATGGTTTGAATATTACACACGAATTTTGCAACATCCTGTATATATATATATATATATATATATATATATAAAATAAGTTATAGCTACAATTATTGTAGGATATTGTAAAAATATCAATGTTCCTATCGGTGATATTATATTTTTACAATATCCTACAATTCTTAATTTTTATTCAAAATTTATTATAATAACTACATTAGAGTGTCCATAATCTGGACGTCAAAAATCCAGATTCAATTCCAGTGAAAAAAAAAGTTCAAAAATCAATAACAGATTTTTTTAAGTGCTCTGACAATGTATAAACATGTATATTCTTTCATTAAAATACATTATAAGTTCATATTAATTAATGGTTTGATTTATCTGCTCCAATTATTTAACCATTAAAGTGAATTATTAACGGTTTTACAAAGTTTTCTTTTTGTTATGAACTCAAACGACCTTTTTTGGTTCTTTTCGAAAATCCGGACATTTTGATAATCCGGACAGGGTCCGATCACAATTAATCCTGATTATCGACGCTCTACTGTACTTAGAAATGAAATGGAGGGTAGCTTTGACCATGAAATCTCCCCCACCCCTGCCTATGCCACTGTCCAAGAAAAAGTTTGCTAAGTTTACAACATCAAATCAAACATAAATGCATGAAGAAATGACTGAAGTAACAATGTCTTCCTTATAAATTTCCAATATCTTAAAACTGACAATAACAAAACTATAACAGAAGAAAACAATGAAGTCTATTGTTAAATAAAATAACTTTTAGAGTTCTCTCTTATTCTTCTTTCTTAATGATTTTCAACAATATTTCTTAATGTAACTGTTTTTATTATTATTCATCTTTTTTTTTTTTTTTTTTCAAAATAGTCATATTAAGAAATGTACTATTGTTTAAACAAAAGAATCCCCATTATCAAACTTTTCAGAACCTTTTTTTGTAAAGAACTGAAATTACTCCAAAAAATAGCCTTGTGAAACGTACCAATGCCACCATTTTTAAGATTCCTAAGCAATACAAAATAAAAATGAAAAATGGTTTGGGCTTATAAAAGTACATTAAAACTAATACACATCATCTGCCTTAAAATCATACTCCTGTTAACACTTTTCCCTTTCTATTTTTTGTTTTATTTCATCAATAACTGATCATTTAATAAAACAATTCATCAATTGGACCTGTGGCTACTCAGTTTCTTCTATCACCCACAAGAGTAGTAAGTCAATTGAAAATGTCACTTTATCAATTCAGATGAAATGCTCAATTTATTTTGCCAAAGTTAGGGCACTGGTTTTATCTACCCTAATGAATTCACAGTCAAAAGACCGTCTGCTAATTTTATATTTTAAAACTGAATTTTTGCTCCAAGAACTGAAATGGAAAAAAAAAATGCAGCAAAAAGAATGTTTCCTCTGAGTCAAAAGGAAGCAGAAATTTCAAGGTGTATCTTCAAGACATCCCCCTTTTTAGAGTTAGGGGTTGGTTTTTTTCCCTCTGTCAAATGATTTTTCATTTTCTTCCTATATGACTGGAAAAATTAAAATAACAACTCAGCACAGAAGCTAAAAAACATGAATATTCAAATAAAAACGAAGGCAGCATAAAAACAAAAAATCGTGTCACAATCTGATTGATCAGGGATTTTTAAGTAATAATAACAAATAAATATTAAAAAAAAAAAAACCTGGCATTTATTCAACTTACTTTTTTAATAAAATGAGTGATGCCATAACATGAAAAGAACCAAACCAGAAAAATAGTTCTCTTGCTCTTGCAATCTGCATTGCCAAATGGCGTTCCCGCATTTGATTATGCATCTGGATTTGACGTTCCAACTGTTTCAAATAAATAAATAAAAAAACAATATTTATTATCATTTTACATAACGGAGTATCCATTTGCTCTTTTTCATATAATTTTAAATTTTCTTGTAAATCTCTCTTTGTTTTTTATATTTAACAACTATTTTTTTTATTTATTGCTTTGTAAAAATACTGATATGAGAAACTATGGTTTATTTTACTATTATCAATTTTATTATTAATATTTATAAAAAAAAATCTTACAAAGGCATATTTTGTTATTTCTTCCTCAAGCCAATTTTTAAAAATAAAAAGTAGCTTAAAACAGTGCTATTATGTGATATAACATTATTAAACATATCATTGTTTCATCTTTTATGTAGTAAATATGATTTAATATGATGTGTATTATTTACATATAGTAGTTCAAGGGATATGTAATAATCTTAACTGGATTTATTCCTCCTAATCTTTGTTGTGTATAATTTTTTTTAAGCTTCCTCAATGGAGCAAAATATAGTTAATGCATTTCAAAACAAACATTCAAAATTTTTTTTTCATTGGTTACATTTTGTAATTTCTTGCAAAATCCACTGCCCATCTGCACTGGAGAAAAAGGCTTTCTCAGAATAACAAATTGTTCATATCTCAAAAACGGAAGAAATTAATTTGTTCAGTTTTTATATTTATATTAGCAATAGCCTATATCAAATGTATGATAAGAAGATTTATACTTATTTTTCTAGATGAACAAATAACAAATAAAGGCAGTTAAAACACAAACTTACCTATTTTTACTATGTTTCTTGTAACCTCATTTCTATTTATCTTCCTAAATAACCAGTGATGAAAAAAACAAAACCAAAACAAAGAGTCTCTAACTTACAAGATTAAGAAATCACAAAAAGAATGATACAAAGTGATAAAAGATGGAGGACTTAGGAAAAATTACTAAGGGCTAGAAACAAACGGGGAGTATCGAGGATGTCCCTTATTCCATTGTGTGGAAGCTAATCCACTATTATCCATTCAAGATCAATAGCCAGAAGCAACTGAAAGGAGAGATGATCCTGAAAAACAATGAAGCGATAATCATCCCAAAGGTAGTCGTTCTCGAAGTCTTAAAAATGCATTCTGATCATTTTTTCATTATTTTTTTTGTATTTTTCTTAAAGAAAAACCACGATAAACACCGGCTTGACTCTAACTGTTCCAATGCTAAAACCCTAGCAACGAATCATAGCAAAGGGCTGTTTGATCTGTGATGTAGGTTGTGATCACTTAAATGGTCCACTGGCCGAGAAAATGTATGATGCAATCGCCTCTTGATATCAGATTGGAAGCTTGTGACGTTTGAAATCACCTTTGCTATCTTTATTATCGATGTTATTTGAAAATGAATTTATTGGAAAATATTTGAAAATAGTCTCTTACTTAAAGGTAAGTTGCCACTTTTTTGAAAATAGTAGCTTTTGGGCCTGCTTTTGCATAAAAAAAAAAGTCGCCATAGTTACCCAAGGTCAAAAATAGTTGCTAAGTGACCCATTTTAGTCGTCAATGGCAACCCTGCCTTGGAAAATGAGCATTTGCCAGTGCATTAAGATATTTCCTATCTTATAAGCCACTTAAATCCAGACATACAATGGATGCAGCTCAAGACTTCAATTTGATTGATCAATTTCCAACTGCACAAATGGAAACTACTGAGTGGGTTTACATCCAAACCGATGACCTAACTCGAGGTTTTATAAATCGATACCTTACCACAACATTTATGGACAAAATTCAAAGGTATAAGAACATGGCAAATATGAGGATTCTTTATGTACCTGCAGAAAAGCAAAATCTCCTCACAGTGACAGCAGAACTCGTAGACAAACTGTCAACCACATTGTTCTGGAATGCCTCAAACCGAGCCTGTACTGCCAATCAACACTTTGTACAATGTAATCAAGATGCAATTGACTGATTGAACAACTTAGATGCTGATACACAGATTAAGTTTATATTAGTTATTTGCCCTTTGCTTTACTTCCCTTTTTATTAGTGTGGTTTATATTACGCTCTGTATGTTCTTTTATTATATTGTAGTGTTACTCTACAATAAATACATTAAATAAATAAAGAGTTGTAGAATGACCAACTGATATCAAGATTTAAATTACTAAGCTAATAATGGGTAACTTGGTTAGAATGTTAATATACTGTTAATATAGTTTGGCAGTTGTTTCTCGATGTAGATGTGTAAAAGCATTGTCATCTACTAACACAAGGAGACGGCACACCTTGTATATTGTGATAATCAATGCGCTTTTGTGAGAAGAAAGAAATTATGAGTATTTGAAAATCATGTAGGGGGGGGGGGGGTCAACACTCAAATGATTTCAAGATATTTAACATTGCTTTCATTGATTTTCGAATGTTAGCTTATTAGCATCCTGTTTTTCCATTCCAGTAACAGTATTGGTGTGGTGTAATGTGTAAGCAAGTGTAGTGTAAGCCAGGCTTCAATTCTGCTCTGGGACAAGGTTTTTTGATTGTTTTAATTCCATTTCTTTCTTTTTCTTCTTTTGTTTCTTTTTTTTCTGATTATGCATAAAAATAATATACGATTAGAAATAAATAAATAATATCGTCCTTAACTTATGTTTTCCTTTCATCGACTTTGGTCAACTATGGACCATGGGCTAGCCCTACCTGACAACGTCAGGGTGAGGCTAGGAAATTCCAGAAGGGGGACGAGATTCACATCCTGTCCAGAAATAACCCTGAGATTGTCCCAGGGGAGAAACAGACGAAACACAGAAGAAGAAAGATGAAACAACCATGCTCTCGACCGGGATTTGAACCCGGGTACTGGCACACAGGCCGCACGGCAGACCGACGCCTGAGACCGCACGACCACACCGGCACGGCTAACTTATGTTTTATTAGAAGTATTTTAATTTATTAAAAATTAAATAAGACATATATATATATAAACAACTAATTTTTTTTTTTAATCTTATCGTTTTCTTTCCTACACTAATATGCTCTCTTGACATTTTGTTATTATTATTATTGATACTTGATCATTAAAATTGATGAATAAGAATTCTAAAATTTTTCATTAATAATTAATAGTATATACATAAATAGATATATAACCCATATACATGATTTGGGATTTGAAAATGCCAATATAAAAAATTCTAAATTGCAAATGATTGATTGAAATCTTTGCTTTATATATATAAGTAAATTTTTGAAGTACTGGATGTGTACTTTCATCTCACAAAAAGATATTGATTTTTGCAATATACAAGGTGTAGATCTTTTTTTATTTAGAAATGTCACCTAAAATGTCCACTCAAAAAAGACGTGCAACCAAAGCAGTCGGTGATCAGCAGCAGAGCACACCTATGAATTAAACAATCAGTGACAATGGAAGCTACTGATAAGGCAGTACTATGGGAGACTATCCACTGTCATGTAATTTAGTTTCTGTATTCTGTGTAAAAACGATCTTAAACAGGACACAGATCATCTTTATGTCCCAGTGCAACCCAGTTAGACTATACCAAGTGATTCTTAAAGTACTGGAAAGTACTGGGGGTTTTCACTGCCCCATATCTTTTAAACTACTGCTCAAAAAAATCTGAAACTTTTTATATAAAATCGCCAAACATATAAGTGTTATATTTTCATGTTATTATTTATTCATTATTATTGAAATTCATTTTATTTGCGTTCAAACACCCCCAATATATCGTATATTTAAATAACTGTTGTGATGTTGTTTAAACTCTAAAAGTATGGATCCAATATTCAAATGATACAAAAACCTAATTATGAAAATTTAATCTAAACACTTTTGTCATTAATTCCTTTGTTTAATTTTAAAAAAAAAAAAACTGTATTTTTTTGAAAATGCATTCTGACAAATAACTTTTTTGGGAGACAGTCGAATAATTTTTTTGGATAATAATTTCGATATAATGGGCGTGTTTCAATGCAAATAAAATGAATTTCAATAATAATGAATAAATAATAACATGAAAATATAACTCTTATATGTTTGACGATTTTATATAAAAAGTTTCAGATTTTTATGAGCAGTAGTTTAAAAGATATGGGGCGGTGAAAACCACCAGTACTTTCCAGTACTTTATGAATCACCCGGTATACCAAAAACCATAATTCCAATGAAATTGAAAAAGAAAGCATCTCAACAACTTTAGGTACTTTGGGATGATAACACTGAATAATGAAAAATATAACTAATTTTTTGAAGTTAACTAAGATTTATAAGATTGAAACTATCCATAATCTATTAAAAAAAAAAGCAAATGTATAAATATATATTATTTATTACAGCTTATTCAATTAAATTTTGTATTCTTGTTTAAAAGTTTGTTTGCAGTTCTATTGTCCAATGAAAGACCAAGCCTTGTTTGCAGAAGACCAAGACCTAAATACGCAAGTTGGAGAGCTCGGACTATCAGGTTTACAAATAAATGGTATATCAGTACAAGATATAGTCTCAATGTAACAACAGTTATGCATCTCTAGCATCAATAGGAAGAGGAGGTTAAGAAAACAAGTTATCAAATTCTGAAGCTACACCAATTTCTGCAAAGCAGTGGATGACTGCAGAATTACATACACAGCAATGAGAGATAACAACATGGCAACCATTCACTGGAAGTTGTATTCAACATTATTTCTTGTTGAATGGAGCTGTAGCGTGGCATTTCTTGCATCACTTGATGACTGGTAGCACGAACTCCAGCATTGGATCAACTACTCACAATACATGGTATTTTTCAGTAAGTTTGGATTACCCTGATGAAGCATCATGGGTGGATCTTAGTATGGTGATGAAGTAAATACAGACACAATGCATTTTGGATCATGGTATATGTATATAAAATCACAAGGCTCTGACAAGATTCCTACAGCAAAGTTCTTCTGGGCACAGTTTACGCTCATCCATGGCACGTCTTGAAGAGATCTTGAAACAGCCAGCATCAATCCAAAGGATATTTCATCACAGGATAATACCTAATGTCATGTGGTATGGATTGTGCAAAAGTCCCTTAGTGCCCATATAGTTTGTTTTTGATTGAGGATCTTTTGCAAACTGAATATGTACAGGCCATGGTCACCTGCCACACAAGTCAGGGTCATTAACTCAATTCTTAGAACGTTATATTCTTTCAATAGATAGTATTCTACTTGCTTTTGACTAAAAATATATGTGAAATAGGGAACATTGTTTCACCTGTACTTTCTGCATTTCTAATAAAAATTCTTGATTCTTCCTCAGTGTTTCTTCCATTGGTTTGCCCAAAATGGAGCCCATTTTTACAGTTTCTTTGGAACTTAAAAAAAACAAAAACAAGAATATTATTAGGAGGACATTCAATAATTAGTAATAACTATAAAAAAAAAAAAAGTTTGCATGTAAGTTATTTTCAAAATATTATATTAGGAGTGTGAACACAAAATAACTAAGTCTGTTTTTCCGCAAATTGTCACTTTAAGATTGATTTTCACTTAGAGCTGGGTAGCATCTGTGTCATGTTGGCAAAGACTGAAAAAAAAAAAAAAACACACACACAACAGCTGGTTTCCCATTTACCACAAAGGGTTGGTTGCTTGAGGTAGCTTGATCCCAAGTGATTGTTGAAGGTTGCAGCCCTTTTACCTCTGCAACCTCTCCCCCCTACTTTTCAATACTGTCCATTTGAAGGAGGAGATGTTTTATTGCTTTGGCTGCTCTGCCTCTATCTCACATGCCCCAAATTTAGCTATTGGGCCATTTTTGAAGGTTAAAATTGATAGAGATGATAGTCAACTGCCCTTCTAGTGAAAATGGACTTTACGTACAGTGGTCCATTGAGCGATATAATGACAACAGGTACATTGTGTGCTTCATGGAAATCAGCCTTTATTTTCACAATATATAAAATACAATTCAAACATCAAAACATTTGCCTTTGGATTCTATGATCTGCCACCTTCCAGGTAAGTTTCAAAACTCTTTGTGAAAAAAAAAAAAAAGACATCAACTTGGAAGCAGTTAAATCCATTTTCATATCTCATGTCCCATCTCAAAAGCAGTCTAGCTAAAGAGTTATGCATCGACCACAATAAATGATATAATACGAAGGCAGTAAGTTAGAATATGCCACATGCAGGAGAACTTCCCAGTCCAAGTTAAAGATGGTTAGTCGAGTGTTAAAAGCAATACGTGGTCTAGCATTGTTGTGCAGCAAAAAGACCTTTTGGCTTCTTTGCTTAATAATTGTAGACTGAAAACAAAAACCGTGTAGTGCCAAAATCTAAGTTCTGAGAAAAACAGGAAAAACCTTTGTGAAAATTAATATTGGCTACAGTGAAAGTCTAGCAATTGGCTAAAGTTTGAACTACTTGCAGACTGAATATCATATAGCCCGGTTTTTACCGCACTGGCATAGGCACATAGCCCATATTTTAGCAATAAAATGGAAATCGATTGTTGTGGCACTTGGCCCGGTTTTTCTTTTCAGTCTACAATTGGTCTTTTGTGTTCAATTCCGTCAGCAAAATGATTCAACTAACAATCATAATGCTTGATAGTGACCATTTCACTATGATGGAGGAACTCATAAAATGACACTCTTCATGTCTCACACAGAAGCACAAAAAGGACCTTTAAGGAATGGATGGTCAGGCTCAAACATCAAAATTACTATCTTTAAAATGTCGAAACCAATATTTGCAAGTATTGTGAGATGCAACTTTTTTTACCAAGAACAGAGCAATTGATTGGCGTGGTTTCACAGTATCATTCCTCAATAGGAACTTGTACCAAATATGCAGTGTCAAAATGTAAGTGTTTCATAACTCATTGTGTTCATTGATTTTTGGGAGGTGATGCTTATCTTTAAATCATAACATGACATTCAAAGACTTCAATGCCATCCCTTTAAAAACGAAAAAGGGAGGGAATTTACTGAATTTTAAATAATTATATCAGGATGCTAAAAAAAAGGGACTAAAACTTTTTTTAAACTAATTATTACACCTAATAATTAGCAATAATATATATTATTATACAGGGGTTGGGCACAATAATATGAACATCCATATGAAAATTGATCATAATACATTTGTGCAGCAGATCCACGCATCTAGAATAGATATCTGCCACCTAGTGGTCATGAAGGTGGAAGTAACAGTCTATACATATATTCTTGACAATTCTGAAGTTTTGTTATTTTTCATTAAAGAAAATAGTTTCTATCATAAATATGGGCTAATAGCCAATAAATGCATAGCGAAAAATCACACTTTGGGAAACCGATCAGCAGATAAATAAGTGTAAAATTCTGGAATTCCAATTTATGTATATTTTTGCTTCAACAAAGAGTCCCATTGAAATTTTAATTTATTTCCATTCGTAAATTATCATCAACAATTTTCACATCAATGGAGAGAGGTGAAGTAAAAAGACAAAGCTATAATTTCACAGTTTTTGAAATCAGAAAAACTTCTATCAAACTCTGTTTCTAACAACTTAATTTGGTGAGTATATTCTGGAAATTTTAATTCAGGTGATGTTAGCAACAGAGATTGACAACTTTCAAAATGAAACAACTTTTCTTTTTCTATTTGCCTTCTTCAAAGTAATAACTTTTGTTTAAAAATGTTAATATTATCAAATAGCATCGTAACAATGTGATGTGTGCCTTGAAGCTTAAGATGACTTGTAATTTCAACAGAGTAAGGCAGGTCTTTTATCCACTGATCTTTTAACTCAGTGCATTCATAATTTTTTTTGTTTCCAAGAAAATTAAGATTTCGCCCAGCAATTCAAAGAATCGTTTTAAGACTTAACGACTTGAAAGCCATCAAACTTCCGTATAATAGGGTGGATCTGTTTATTCACTTCCTATGCCTTCCAGAAATGAAGCAAATTGGTGATGATTAAGTCCATGTGCTCAAATGAAATGTACAGTTTTAATGGCAGTTTTAGCCCATGTCCGATATTTAAAACTTTGGAACACGATGCTTGCTGGTGAATAATGCAATTAAAATGTTCAAAATAATTATTACTTTCATTGCATGTTTTTTTTTTTTTTTTTTTTTGCAACAATTCCCTTAGTAATACCTATCAAAGTAAGTGCACCATCAGTAGCAAAACTAACCAAATTTTCCAATGATAACTTACTTCAATTTATTAAGAACTTCCATGAGTGCACCACAAATATCAGTTTCAGTGGTTGTATCATGCATAGGAACAATTTTCAAAAGCTCTTCAGTCACTTTTAGGTACAGATCACATCAGTGATCAAAAATGGCCAACTGACTGATATCTCAGATGTCTTTCGTCGATTGCAATAGAGTAGGCCTCAAATGTTGATACTTAACTGATTCCTCAAATTCTTAAGCTGTTTTGTCGATTCTACTGGCCACAGTATTTTAACTGTTCTGGGCATAACACTTCCACTGCATTCGCTAATAATTTCCCCTTCAGTAAATGGAATTAATTGCAATTAAATGTGATAATAAGTAACTAGTTTTTAAGCAGCTTCATTATACTCCTTACAAACTGTAACAAGAGTTCCTACATACGTCTTAGTGTTTACGTGCGCAGTATATCTAATTGTTAAATGCCGCCGTCGCACAATGTGA
This sequence comes from Thereuonema tuberculata, assembly GCA_023159025.1. NCBI lineage: Eukaryota > Metazoa > Arthropoda > Chilopoda > Scutigeromorpha > Scutigeridae > Thereuonema > Thereuonema tuberculata. The sequence goes on from JAFIDM010000179.1 coordinate 4,842,656, forward strand.
TAGTTTTACATTAAAAAGTTAAAAACGAAACTACTAGTTTCAACTTCATAGTTAACGAAGTCTTCATCTGGTTAAGAGGATTAAAAATACGATGGATTAAATAGCTAAGTTCCTATACATTTGACAATTTTTAGCAAGTTCTGTGTTGTTCTCCTAGGGGGACAGATAAAGTCATCACATACAATGTTACATTTTCAGTTATATTTTTTTAGAATTATACTTTTTATATTTTTTAATACAGTAGAGCCTCGATTATCTGCGAGCGGATGATCCGCGAGAGCCAAGAAAATTTTTTTAATTACGAACCTCAAAAAAAACCAATTTTAATCCAAGCCAACAACAGCGAAAGTACAACAGGCCCTACAGTGCGAAGGTCGAAAATTACTGACAGGTTTATTGTGCATCGTAATCCTATAGGCCTTCTCGGAATTTGTGGATGAGTGGCAGGCTCTTGCTCTGCAGAAAGGTTTCTGCTGTACTGTACATATTTTAAAAGTTTTGCATAATATGTTTTTTGTATAATAAAACTTAGTTTTTATGCTGAAATATTTCTTTTCGTGTTTACACCTCATTTTTAGTCTTTTTTCAGGTTATCCACAATTTTTACTATCCGCGGTACCCTTGCCACCCAATTCAGCAGATAATTGGGGCTCTACTGTAATGGGGAATAAATAAAGTTAAAAATTTATAGGCTTCATTTCACCAAAAATACTGCCCTTTTCTGTTTAATTTTTATATTTTTGAATATTTTCTTTCTGATCCACATCTATAATGTCTCCCACTCTAGCTTAAGAAACACTGGTCTATGTCATAGAAATTAGTTAAAATTAAAGTATTCCCCTACATGCCTATTTGGTCCTTGGGGTCATGACCAAGGACACTTAAGTTGAGGTTGGGTGATGAGCCTAACACCTGCCTGCCTTTAACCACCAGGAAAGAAACCTAGTCCGCATTTTATAGAAGGCTAGGTAAACCCTAGGACCAGTCTGGAGGAGAAACATCAAAAATCCCCAAACCCCAGTCATGAATGAACCTCATTTGTCCAGCCTGCAACCCAATGCCTTACCACTGCACCTTGGAGTCAAGCTTGCAGTAAGATTTACTTCACATAATGATCTTTTCTTTGATTTTATAATTAAGTATATTTAAATTTATAAAGATGAAAAGAAGAGTTATGATAGATTAAATTCTAAAATCCCTATTCTATATATCCCCGAATAAAATATTTTTTTTTTAAATGTATTGAAAGATTACAATGGGAAAGAACATTAAAAGAATGCTACCATGAGCATCAAAATAACTTAAAATGAAGGTAATATTAAAAAAAGAAAAACATCAGCAATCATAAAACAATCCGTTTTAGAGTTGCTATTTCTACCCAGTTCTCGAACTGAATTTTCTATGAAGCTGACTGCCACAGCACAATAGGTTTCTTGAATCTTTTATTTTGCAAAGATTCATTATAATCTCAACACAGTCAATTAATAAATTACTACTGATCATCAGCAACTCTGAATTCCATTGTGTAACAACATAATGTTACTAAAAGAGAATGGAAACATAATCATACTGCTTCAATTAAAAATCTTTGATATTTAAAAATATTCTAAAATAAAATGTTCACAAAGCAGCAGGGATTTCTACTCTTTTGACAAATTTTTAGCAGACAGAGTAAATAATGCTTTCATTTCTTAGGTTTTGCCAATAAAAAAAGTTTTAAAAGGTATTAAGAATTAAGTTAAAAAAAAAAAACACACTAAAAGTTAAACAAGGTAGGGATAGTGATTAGTAAACCAATCACAGTTCATTGCAACGGCTTCTCAGTCACCTTTACTTTAGAATACTCTGCGCCGGCATGGTCTAGAAATGCTCGCGCGAGTCTGTTTGCGACCCCATGCTATCTTACCCACCCCTATTTATATGGAATAATCGTCATTCTTAACTCAAACCTTATTGATACACTGAATTCCTAATAATGATTTAAAAAAAAAAAAAAAAAAAACTTAAGTTGATGAGGGGATCGAATCCACGACCTTCGCATTATTAGCAGGACGCTCTAACCAACTGAGCTCACAGGCCACCTACAACTGAGCTAACAGAAGCCGTTGCGAAGCATTGTGGGATATGTGTCCACAGACAGACAAACTGGGGATATAAAGGCATCTAAAAAGACACGATAGTGTAGATAATTATAAATTGTGCATATTTTGCTTTTACCACAAACTGAAATTAATATTTATATTTGTCCTAATGTGCAAAAAAATAACAAGATCTGGGAACTAACAAGAGTATTTTTCAATTTTTTTTTCCACTCCTATATATAGAAATGCCTGTATTGAATTTGTGTTAGTCCCATTGAGATGAATCAATACAAAGAGAAAACTGTTTTAAAAACATGTCCATCAATGGATTTGTGTCTACCTTCTTGTGATCAAAATTTGCCTGCTTTGTTTTAGGTTGTAAAAAGGAAATGCATATTTTCTTTTGTTTTTTTAAGAAGAACTGGAACTCAAAAAAGATTTCTTTTTTTTTTTCTCTCATGAGGAATCAGTTCCGATTCAGATTTTAGAACTACAGTAAAACCTCGTTAAGTAGTCACTCCGTTTAAGTCGTCGTTTTCCTTTGGTCCCGACAAAGTCTCATACACAATGTAAAATAATCCTCGTTTACCCGTCACCAAATTTAATTCTACTCCAGATAACCCGTCGCCCTCAAGAATGGCCAAAAGCATCTTTCTTCTCCATTTTGCATGCCATCGTTTTGTCTTTTCAGCCCCGCCCCTTCACTTAAAGAAAGCCAAGCCTTTACGGGGAATTTTCGACCACACCTGTCACTTCATTCCTTTCCTATCCCTTCGGGTTCTTGGAATCTCACTGCTAATCATTCAAAGCACACTTCTCGCTGCGACTCTGTTGAGTGTAGACCTTTTTCTTGACCGCTCCCGAGTGTGACTTCATTTCATAGCGAGTAAGCCCCGCTATAAGGGCTATTTTTTTCTCTTGCAATTTCGTGGTTCAATTACGTTTTTAACATGCCAGGGAAACTTACCTCGTTATCTTTTTTAAAAAAAAAAAAGACTTAATTGCACTTATTTTAATTGCTCATCGAGGATAAATCTGGCTGATGAGTCCTAATAAGATCGAAACAGCTGCCCAAGATTCTGGTCGATGACGGCTCAAGGAGTGAAAGCAAACGATATACATTTCCATCGTTTTTCATCGTACAGCCAATGTATAAAATCGAAATATTGAAAAGTGTGATCATTTTTACCAAAATAAAAATAACAAAAAAAACCCTAAATATTTTGAATGCCGTTTCTATGTACTTGGAGAAAGCTAAATAGGGGTCCGAAAATTATTCCTGCCCAGGGCCTAGCAAATGCTTGGACAGGCCCTGAAAAAAGCTTTTAAACAGGGAGAAAAAAATAAATAAATAATATCAAACACGGAACACACCAACTAATATACGAGAAGCTGTTATTTTGAAATATTTTGGAGAAAAAAAATATCAATATGCAATAGTTTATGTGAAGTGCTTCTGGTGCCAGCTACGAAGTAACAAAATGTTTCCTATTCTTTATTAGTTATGAAACTAGGAAATCCTAATGAACTGCTCAAAATCCTTCATGAATTGTTCAGAAAAGAAATTAATTTTCAGGATCGTAATACTTATGACCAAGTTTGTGGGCTTCAAATATACTATCAAAATTAACATTCTAATTTTGTATACAGTAATTAGAATTTTAAATTTGATATGATATTACGTAGACTTATAAGGATTCATAAACAATATTTTATTTTATAAAATATTTACAAAAAAAAATCGTCGTGAACAAGTGCTCTTCGTGAAAGAAGACCATTAAACACACTGAGGCTGTAGAATTTTAAAATCAAAATCTAAATCATGTTATTTTAACATCAAAAATAAATAGTAAACAACCCGAAGGTTCATACAGAGTACAAAGAAAATTGTGTAAACTTTATTCACAAATTAAAGTAATCAATGAAGCTGTATTGCAGTTACTGATCAATATAATTAATTAAAAGAAAATAGTTTGCTTAATAGCATATAAAAATAAAGAAATAATAAAGCATCATTAAATTCTGATCAAAAATCATGCATGTCTTAAGATTTTTTTACTTTTTTTTAACGATTCTACAGTAATCAAAATAAAAAAAATGAAAATAAATAGTTAAAATCTAAGAATCCGTCATTCTATTTCTTTGTTTATTTTTAACGGGCATTATACAACATAGCTTTAATCTAATGATATCTTAAAAATTGATTACGAGTTAAATAATACGGAGTTTCCAATGTTTAACTCCATTGATCAGAGGCAGGTATTAAAGCTCTGACCAAATCGCTCAATTTCTTCATCTACAATCCTCCATTTAATAGCCTTTATATTAGCAAACTATAGTTTACGATTCACTACCACCGAACGAGAAGCGCAGCATCCCGATTTCCACCTTACTTTGCAATTGAACTGTCTTGCAAAAAAGAAAATTAACTTACATTCACCAGACACTGCGTCCACATTGCAGTTCCCTGAAGATAAGTGTCTCTCCAGAGGAACACAGCTGTGGAAATGTCACGAGCAAATCACGATGCTGATTGGTTAAAGAGCAGAAGGCGTGGTTCTTCGATACAATATCACTTTACAAAATTTCAGAATAGGAGCATTTAATTTCAATTAGTGCTAATGCTTCAGGGTTTTTTTTTGTTTTGTTTTTTATTTATATGGAATTAAGGTTGTTCAAAATCCTCTTCCTAGATTATTAAATGAAGCGAAGGTTGTTTACTTTGTATAAATTTAAAACACAATTTACGATTATGACGTAATACACACTATTTTCCTGGCACGAGCGAAAGATGCAACTAAACTGACCCACTGGTGGCAGAAAACGGAAATTAAATGGGTTGTGATCATCCCATCGGCAAACTATCAGTTTACATAACTGCTGTACAGGGCCGGGGCCAGACGATTTTTCGCCCTAAGCAAGGCCAGCTATTTACGCTCCTCCCAAAAAAACAAAAAAACAACTAGTAACTAATAACAAACTAAAATGATCTATCATGTACAAATAACTATTATATTTCTCTTTTATTATCGTTTTTCTTCAAAGGAGTAATTTCTATAAAACTATGACCCGTAAAGGTCACTACTGCGCTCCTCTGCATCATAGGCGGCTACCTGGTTAACCTAATGAAAGCGCAGGCCCTGCTGCTGTAGCATCATAAAAAATAAAAAAAAAAAAAAAAAAAAAAACTAAAATGCTTAAAAAACTTGAAATATTTTTTTCACATAAAGAGGAAAAGTTTAAATACTTATCAATAATACACACAATAACTTTCAAATTAAAAGCTCAAATCAGTGAAAGAAAAAGAAAAAAAAGCAGCACCTCGTTTTAGTCTCCGTCTTACAATGGGATTCCGCTGAATCCATCGGAAGTAGAAAATATCGTCTGTCGAATATGAATGTGATATGAGAAATACTATCATCATCATCAGCCCGTACAATCCCCATCCGGAGCAAGGGCCTCTCCTAATTTCTTCCATTGTTGCCTATCTTGGGCAGCATGAGTCCAGAGTACCCCCTGAGTCTTCTTGATGGAATCCTGCCATCTTGTAGCTGGGCGACCACGACTTCTTTTACCATCTCGAGGGTACCACTCTTGAATCAGCTTAGTCTATAAAAAAAGTAAATAAATTAACTACTATTATCAACTAAGAAAATAAATAAATAAATAAATACTGCAACTAATTACCGTAAATACCAGTACAGTTGACTCGCGATAATCCGACATTTGACAATCCGACACGCTCGGCAGTCCGACGCAGGTTGGTTCGAAAACCGACCCGATTGAGGCGGCCACGGAGGTGAAATGCACAATCACTTGCAATGAAGTTATGTCGGCTGCAAACACTTTGATACGTTGGTGTGTGGAGAGGGAACTCGGCTACGAGAACATTTTAATGTTAAAAGATATTCAAGAAAAAGCCATGACAGACTCTTTACGTAAGAAGAAACAAAAAACGATTACAGATTTTTTTAAGCCGTAAATACATATGTACGTATTTTTATTTTTTATTTTAAGACAAAGATATATTTTACATTTATATACTGTAATTTATTTTTTTAAGACATAAATACAGTAATAAATTAGTATTACATACATACGTATTCATTTGTGTAAAACTGTGCCTAATGAGTTTTTTTTTTAATATCCTCAATGGCCATAAAATATGTACTCAATATGTATTGTAGCAATATACGTACTGTAGTACATACAGTACTCTATATAACTTTAATTTTCTTGCCTTAAATTTAAAATTCAGTTTTAAAAAATCAACCTTTGATAATCCGACACCCCCTCGGTCCCGTAACTGTCGGATTATCGCGAGTCAACAGTACTTGAAAAATAAATACAGTGTACTCTATCTAGTATAGGTCTCACTATTAATGTACGGCTTATAACTAGCCCAAGAACAGATCAAAATCCAAATTTTGGATTACTTCTGAATGTGCATACTGCATAACTATGGCACCACCATGTGAAATAATGTTTATTTTTTTTTGAGGAACCTAATTATCTTCCACGATTGAATCAATGAACTATTTTCTAGAAATGAGCTACAACTTCTAGCTGATGATAGATAAAAAGCCTGAAACCGTTCCACTACAGTCCATCTGTGTTCGGTTGAGGCTTTGAAGTTTTGAATTTTGGCAGCAAATTTCTAAACCAGACCCCATGATTCAGTTTACGAGTCATTAACGAATTCCACATTGAGAGAGATTCCAGCCTTCTCCCCGATTTTCTCAGGTTCACTGACTATTATTTCATTTAAAATGCCCTAAATGAGTTAATTAAAAATAATTACTTTGCATATTACAGGTCATTTCTTGATATTTCAGTTCAAAAAATAAATATATCAAGATAACCATCACTTATCTCGAGTTTTTCTGAAATTATCATTTATTATATAGTCATGACATTGTTTTTGTATTTTATTACATATTTTAATTTTTAAATTTTTCCATTTTTTTTTAATTAATATTATTTTTCTTAAGTATATTAATAAAAAGTTCTGACAAGTTCAACAAAGTTCAACAATTATAGGGGAATCTCACTCCTTTCGGTTACATACAAAATCCTTTCCAAAGCTTTACAAAACAGATTGGAGGCCCAACTGGATCCACAATTAGGTGACTACCAGGGAGGATTCAGGAAGGGAAGATCATGTGCAGAACAGATATTAAATTTGAAACTCATAATAAGGTACAGGAGACTGAGATCCAAGGACATTCATGTGACATTCGTGGACTTCAAAAAGGCATACGATTCTATAGACAGAGACACACTTTTCAATATATTGGAGGAATTCGGAGCTGATGACAAATCAATTGCGATCACCAAAAAAACTCTAACAAACACGAAGTCAAAAGTAAAATTTTTGGGAGAGATTTCAGAACCATTTGAGGTGAAAACAGGAGTAAGACAGGGAGATGGGCTTTCCCCATTGCTCTTCAACTGTGTGCTGGAGAAAGTAATGAGAGAGTGGAGGAAAAGAATGGAAGAGGAAGGAATCAAGAAAATAAAAATAGGAAGAAAGAAAGATAACTTGGAAATTGACTGCCTGGCTTTTGCAGACGATCTTGCAATACTAGCGGAAAACATTGAAGATGCAAGAAGACAAATAAATATACTGAAAGAGACGGCAGGAAAGGCTGGACTACAAATATCTTATGAAAAGACGGAATACATGACCAATAGAAAAGATGCACCAAGACAGATCACAACAAAGTATGGGAAAATCAAGAGGGTTAATAAATTCAAATACCTGGGAGAAATAATTCAACCAAACGCCCTTGACAAAGAAGCGGTCCTAGCAAGAGCAAGAAAAATGGAACTGTCATTCCATTTGACAAAAAATATATACAACAAGAAGTCCATATCTATAAACGCTAAAATTAGGCACTACAATACAGTCATTAAGCCAGAAGGCCTCTACGCCTCAGAATGCCTTGCACTAAACACAGCCAGACAATTAGACGAGGTAGAAAAAAAGGAAGGAAAGATCTTACGGAAAATCCTGGGACCAAAATATGAAGATGGAAAATGGAAACTGAGAAACAACAAAGAAATCTACGCAAAAACAGAAAAAATAACTGACACAATGAGGAAAAGAAGAGTGGCTTTCTACGGACACATTAAAAGAATGAGTGAAGGTAGACTGACGAAGAGATTATTCACCTTCTTCGACAGAAACCCCAAGACTCAGATGACATGGATCAAGGAGGTCAGAAAAGACATGGAAGAAATGAAAATAGATGGAGAAGAGGTGGAGAGAAGAGAAGAATTCAGAAAAAAGATCAGGGGATTCAAGGGTTTTCAAGAAAAGGCAAAGAAGAAGACGGGAGCAAAATGGACGGAAGAAAGAAGGAAACAACATAGTGAAAGAATGAAAGAATACTGGAAGAGAAGAAAGAAAGTAGAAAAATAATCATGAGTTATTTCACGTGGTCCATAGTCGGCCAAATTCGAAGAAAGAAAGAAAAAGTTCTGACAATGGAAAGGCGAAAACTTTTCTGTAATTCCTTTTTAATCATATCCATAATCTGCTTCCTAGTAAAATGTTATTTCATAAATGCTAAGTTTTGAACATTTCTTATATTTTGCTACTATTTCTATTAGAAACATCGAGAATTATCATTCTTTCAGCATCTGCTTATCTGATATTTGTGACAAAAGCCGTAAGAAAGCTACCTATACAAATTCTGAAATGCTTTTTTTTTATTATTTATATTAATTCCGATCGTATCTAAAACTTCTTATTCTTCTAAAAACTGAACAATTTAATTTTATCAATGTTTAACTTGAGTTACACATGAAAGTTAAGCCTATTTCATCAAAGTCAAACATCATAACGAGATATTATTTTTGTCTGAAAACTGTGTAATACATTAGTAGATATATTAAAGTAATCAAATACATACTTTTCTCCTTTTTATATATATTATTTCGTAAAGGTACGCGCTTCACTTCTTCAGGTTTCATATTTTGACTTAAGATGTTTGATGTGGAACTAGATTTTAAACAATTCTTAGGTCTTACATATTATACATCATGATTTAACAAAGATAACATCATACTTCACGTTTTTTAACGAAGTTAATATAGTTGTGTATTATTTAAATAATATTCATTCATTTTAATCTTAAATAATTGAATATTGTTAATAATACAAAGTTTTATTGGTAATAATTCATTTGAATGGGACGAAGAAAGTAAAGTATATATATTGAAAATTGTGAAAATTAATGAAAGTAGGATATTTTCAAGACGTACTGATGATTTATTTAGACCCTTCTTTTTATACATTTAGAATTTTGTATATCTGAGTCCAACATTAATATCATTTTCTTTTCTAATACTATTGACTTCTGAGGCTCAAGGTTGTATTTGATGTAAAGATCAACCCAATCAGATTGATTTACATCATCTGTATGTTTTAAGGCAGTGTGTTCTTTTTATCATTCTGCGAGTTTCCCCAAAATAGTTACCTACGGAGATTTAATAAGTAAATAATAATATTTAATTATAAGTTAAAAATTTAATAAGTAAATAATTCCCATTTCAATTTGTTAATTTTTTTTTAGAGTTAATTTTTCTACGCGAGATTTTATCTTGTAGTTGTATTTCTTTGTATTTATTGCTTAAACTCATTTTGTACTTATTGCCTATGTTTCTTAGGTACAGTATAAATATATATGTTCTCTTCGGGAAATTAGCAGATGATTATCACTTGGGTTAATTTTAGTATATATTAAATCAGCACATATTAAACAATTACAAATAGTTAAGTGCATTTCCGAAGTATGATTGTTTTTCAATATATTTATTTCTTTGACTGGATGGTTTTATATCTCAAATATATTTAAATTGTATAAACTAAATTACAATGTCAAAAGCCTTCCTCAGACCAGCAAGTTGTTTCCTCATTTCTATAACTTCTGACGACTTTCCGTAGAAGCTCACCACTATTTTGGAAAAACTTCAATTCTAGTGTTTATATATTCTCAGTGGCGGATTTAGCACTTGAGAGGCCCTAGGCGCAATTCAATTTTGAGGCCCCCTCTAAATATTTTTTACAACCAAAAAAAAAAGGAAATACTTGGCTGGATGGGGCCCTTAGGCTGACTGGTGAGGCCCCCTAGGCTTGCTTTTACAACCAAAAAA